>JAWZYT010002375.1:0-205168 GCA_034508575.1 Petrolisthes manimaculis | reverse complement strand
TTTTACAGTATAATGCTTTCCATTGTTGTTAAGCTTCATATATATTTTTCTTCAAGTAATAACATATGAACTTATATTTTTTTAACTACTTAAATTTATGTTAGATGAAGTTTAGCTCCTCAGATACTGAAGTTTAGAATGTGAATTATACTGAATGATGTACAGTAGCTGGCATGTCAAGGATAACACACTATTGTTTTATACAACCATTATACTACTATTTTTCATTACCTACAGGAAATTGGACAAACTAATCAGACAGATGTGTGTATAAGCCGAGAACTATTTAGCAGAGTACTGATGAGAGAGAGAGAGAGAGAGAGAGAGAGAGAGAGAGAGAGAAAGAGAGAGTGAGAGAGTGAGAGAGAGAAATATTATGCCCACTCACAGCCAGAGAGAGATAGAACAACCACCACCACAACTATCACTTCTCTCTCTCTCTCTCTCTCTCTCTCTCTCTCTCTCTCTCTCTCTCTCTCTCTCTCTGTATGTGTGTGTCCATTTCTCTCTCTCTCTCTCTCTCTCTCTCTCTCTCTCTCTCTCTCTCTCTCTCTCTCTCTCTCTCTCTCTCTCTCTCTCTCTCTCTCTCTCTCTCTCTCTCTCTCTCTCTCTCTCTCTCTCTCTCTCTCTCTCTGTCCGTGTGTCTACTTAGGAATGCAGCCAGACGTAATCCGCTTTAGCCTTGGTGAAGGGATGCTAGTTACCTTCTCATTCACATCATATTCACCCTCATTTTCACCTCATTCACTTGCATTTATATCAATTTCCGCTCCGTTCATCCAAGTTATTCATTCTCATTCACGCTTATTTCACTGGTATAGGCTCCCTTCTTGCCCTCCCTCCCTCCCTGCCCCCCCTCCCTCCCTCCCTCTCTCCTTTCTTGCCCTCCCTCTCTCCCCCCCTCTTTCCCTCCCTCCTTTTTCTCTTTCACTCCAGCACCCCTTCCTTCCTCCGGCCGGCCCTTTCTCCTTCCATCTCTCCATCCCTACCTATCTCTCCCTCTCCATCCCTACCTCCCTACCTCTCTCCCACCATACCTCCCTCCATCCCACTCTTTCTATCCCCTGCTCTCTATTAGTCCCTCTCTCCATCCATCCCTTTCTCCCTCCCTCTCTCTCTACTTCTCTCCATCCCTTTCTCCCTCCCTCCCTCCCTCTGGTCCCCTCCCTCCCTCTTTCTCTCCCTCCCTACCTCCCTCCCTCCCTCCCTCCAGGATCGTGAATCATGTTAAACTCGCACCAGCTCACGTTCATTGATTCTCGTTTTTCTTTTGTCGGGTTTATTCTATTTGATGTTTCTTTTTCTCTCTCGCTTTATCTTTTATCTTTTTTATACGTCCATTCTGTTGTATTTTATTTTTTTTGTGTGTGTGGTCCTACCTGTTTTTGTTTTTGTTTTGTTTTTTTACATTTTTTGGCCTCTTGTTTTCGTTCTCTTTCAGTCTTCCACAAATTATCGTTCGGTGAGGAAAAAAAAGAGCATTAAGGTGAAGAAGAAAAAGAGAAAGTAAGGAGACAGAGACGTGGAAATAGTAGAAATTTAAGTTTCAATCGACAACGAGAATAATAAAATAGAGGAAGAGGAGGATCAGAAATAATGAAGAGGAGATGAAGGAGGATTCTACACACGTAACCATGCCAACCAACCAGTCAGTACATACACACACACAAACACACACACACACACACACACATACATACACACACACTGTTCACCCTCTCTTCATCACTCTTTAGTCTACAATTTTATCTAAGTTTTTTTTTCTTTCTCTCTCACTCATTCTCTCTCACTCTCTCTCTCTCTCTCTCTCTCTCTCTCTCTCTCTATATATATATATATATATATATATATATATATATATATATATATATATATATCATCATCACATTATCATTACCATCTTTTATGCTCTCTTTCATGTCTTTACTGCCTTTCCTTATTACGTTTCTCTAACCTTATCTCTCACTATACTACTCTCCTCATGCATCACCCTTTCACCTCAAGGCTCTTATACTCCTTCATACCATTTCTATATAGTATTTTCTCCCATGTTTTATGCTTATATATTTCATTTATCCAGTGTATTTTTCCTTCTCTATCTCTTGTAATTACTTGACTGTCACCCTTTTCTTGGAGTTCTCTTTGTTTTACCTTCTCCCTCTTCCATTTACTTTCTTCGTAAAAATTTTCCCTTTCTGTATTTCTCTTAAAACTATATAGTATTTCTTGTAGGAGGAAAAACACCCTTATCATTCATTCACAACTATTCCATTCACGCTTTTCACGCTAACAGTTCGTCAATCTTCCTGTTCATATGTCTGTCTTTCTGTCTAGTTATCTATCTATCTATCTATCTATCTTTCTGTCTATGTATCTACTGTATCTTTCTATCTACCTATCTATCCATTACTTTATCTATCTGTTTATCTGGATTTCTATATATATGTATGTATGCAAAAATGTACAATACTTCAGTAGCTATCCATTTACAATATTATGTTAAACACGAAATCAATTCATTTTGATTAGCGAGATGAATTATTCGTGATACTTATATAAAGAAAAAAGATAAGATAGCCTCGTTGTTCATTAACTTGTACCTCAGCACTAAGTACGTACAATTTTATACAAAGTCTTCGTTTAACATCTTTGGCTTCGACTGACTAGCAAACAATTTCTGACAAATCAGTATGTAAACAAGAAATAATCTTCTGAAGCCTTGAACATTTTATCTGAAACATTCTCTATGATAGCAGTGTTGTATCTTGTTTTCCTCTCCCTCCCTCCCTCCTTCCCTCCCTTCATCCATCCTACTTTCCATCCTTCACTCCCTCCCTCCATCCTTCCCTCCTTCCCCCCCCCCCTTCCTGTTCTACTTCCATCTCTCTCATCTCAGTCTGTATAGTGCAAGTGTCATCTCAGTTCACTCACCTTTTGTCTTCTGTGTGAATGTGTTTGTCTGCTTGTGTGTATGTGTGTGTGTGTGTGTGTGTGTGTGTGTGTGTGTGTGTGTGTGTGTGTGTGTGTGTGTGTGTGTGTGTGTGTATGTGTGTGTGTGTGTCTCATTCCAAGTGTAAGAGCATATGTGCCTCTGCTCGAATGTGTGCAGAAAATATATGTGTGCATGTGTACAGTATATATACCCCATGCGTGAGTGTGTGTGTGTGTGTGTGTGTGTGTGTGTGTGTGTGTGTGTGTGTGTGTGTGTGTGTGTGTGTGTGTGTGTGGACATAATGCCAAGTGACGCCCGTGACAGGAGAAGGGCTTTGCCAACTCTTAGGACGAGTCTGAGTCACCTGTCCAGAGTCTCAAGGAAGAAAGGGAGGCAGGCAGGCAGGCAGGCAGGCAGGCAGGCAGGCAAGCAGAGGAAAAGAAGGGAGAACAGGAAAGTAAAGAGGAGAAGGTGAGGGAAAAGAGGGAAAATGGGAGGCACATGGTAGAGAGGAAAAAGAGAAGGAGGGGGAAGGAGGTGGTGAGAAAGGAGAGAAAAACTAGGGAAAAGAGGGAAATTGAGAGGAACACGAAAGAAAGGAAAATACGATGAAAAACATGTAAAAATACATTTTGCAGAATGCAAGGATAAGAACATCAACGACAACAAACCTAACTGTGAGAGAGATAATAATGACTAGAGATGGAAGATAAAAGAGTGGAGAGAAGGAGACAGAATACGGAAGATAGGAAGGGAAGGAGATAAGAAGAGGGAGGAACAAACAATAATAAAAATGTTAGATAGGAAAAAGTAAAATGAAGATTGGAAGAAGGTAATCTTTCGTAAGCCAGTGAGTAACTTTGGTCCCTCTGTTCTCTAAGTAATGTCTCAGCTGGGGTATAGTAAACAACAATAAGCTCGTGTTTTCATTTTCCAACGGGTACATTTCGAGGTCAATGCTTTTCCCTTTCCCTTCAACAATATACAATATAACCTGTTTTGGAAATGAAGCTCTATATATACGTAGCTTACAGTGCTGTATGTTGGTGTACTATAGCCTACATGTATATTACACACATTTCAAATTTGTGTTCTTTTCAATTTGCTTTTCTTTTCAATTACACAATGAACATTTAAAGTCGCACATATATTTCTAATGTGTCGAAGAAAAGACGACACGTAAGCCATCGTCGTCATGGCGACCTTGAAAGACGACAACGACTACGAGTGATCTGCAATAAGAACATTTTACTCGAAGTTTTAAGTAAAGTTGACGCATTGCCATTGTTTTTTTCAGCTTGCATAATCATAGAGTCTTTCTGTGATATTAAATCTGAAACTCTCCTATGCTTTTTATTTCACAGGTGAGGATATTAATCAGGTTTCTTGTCTAATCTTGGAGTACGTTAGTATATATATATATATATATATATATATATATATATATATATATATATATATATATATATATATATATATATATATTTATATATATATATATATATATATATATATATATATATATATATATATATATATATATATATATATATATATATATATATATATATATATATATATATATAGTTTATGAGACATAATTCCATAGCCATCGCTTACACCCACGACATTTCTAGGATATACATCTTTGACGTGAGAAAATTAGTATAATTTAAATTACTAATACTTCAACCATTACTCTCTCTCTCTCTCTCTGTCAAATGTCCTTCCTTTACACATCTATTCCTTTTCTATCAGCAGCAGCAGCAGCAGCAGCAGGAGTCTGGTTTGAGACAGTTGATAGAAAGAAACTCAACTCCCAGTAAACTTTACCCTGGGGTCTATTTGATCTTTTGTCTTTCCTCTTTCTCTCCCTCCGTCTTGGCCTCCCCAATAATCTTCTCTTATTTTCAGCATTCTAAAATATGCTTGTTCTGATTTTCCTTGACTGTGGTAAGTTTTATGCTCATTGATATGGATAGGTATATGCTCCAGCGTTTAATTTCTAAGCAATATATCGGTAAATGTAATGTCTATAGTCCAAGATAAAATACACCACACATTTACACAGCTGTATATCGCTACTAATCGATAATTTATAAAAGTAGGGGACAGGCCCCCCTAAACCCCCCCACCCCAAGCCTGTACCTCTATTCCCGCAACCCCTTAAGGAAAGATTATTATGTTGGTAAATTGGAAGGTGTCTGATTCCTTCAAACTACACTAGGAAACAGATCTCCTATAATTTGTACGTACCAATGAGGCTGTTTGTTTGTTTTCTGGTATAGTTAGGACGAATCAGTAGCCTTCCAATTCATCAAGGAAAAGAGAATCTCCCTGTAAACGTGTATTAATGGTAAAAGGTGTACCGAGGTTCATATTCCAGTTAAGGGGGGGTGGGAGTAGGGGACAGGCTTGGAGGGGGACTGGGGGGGTGCGGGAATAGGGGGACAGGCTTGGAGTTGGTAGAAAGCATGTCCCCCTATTCCTGCACCCCCCCTAACACCAAAAAAAAAAAAAAAGCATGTCCCCCTACTCCTGCACCCCCTAATACATCCAGTCCATCAAAATACATCCAGTCCTTATTGAAATATTTGTTTACATTCGCAGCGCAGGACATGACGTGTGTGTATGGGGAGGTGTGTGTGTGTGTGTGTGTGTGTGTGTGTGTGTGTGTGTGTGATATGTACATGAAGCCTATGGGCAAAATCACACACACACACATACATACACAGAGGTATAGCTGCAAGCAAACAATGCACTTCTCTCCCCCAGAGTAAATGAACGCAAACAATGCCAGGAAGTTTATCGTGTCGGTCAGGATATTTCGTTCACGGTGTCCTATTGTTTTATTTTTGAGGGGAAAAAAATGCTTATTGCACTGACGAAAAGTTTTGAAATAATGACAGAACACTATGAAATTATGTCAGTCCACAGAGAGCTTTCACATGATGTTTATATCTTGTGTTGTGTATCAGTCTTCCACCAGGATCTACTCAAGGTATCTCTCACCTCTGCCCACCTCTTACTTCATTGTGTTATAACTTTTACCTCTGTCCTCTCCTTGTGTATAAGTGTAGCCTAGACCAATAGGACATCAGTTTAGGTCTGTGAACTTTATAGGTGGTGTTACTTGTATTTTTGGTGTTTAATAGTTTGTAACGTACGTTGTACCTTATTTGTGTTAATTTATGTATTGTTAATAATATAATTATAATGTTAAAAGTACTTTATCTTTCTCCATGCCCTTAAGTTATACGGATGTTGCAGTGGGAACTATAAACCGTTCACTCCTCCATCTTAAATCTAGCGTTGGGCCCAATCTCCGGGCATGGCCAGTACGGAATTGGAATAACAAGTACGTTGGGCGTAACATTACAAACCTTAATTTTTGTATGCACAGAAAAAATATTATATTCTAAATATTTTTAAGCATTTCCATTGCCTAATTAGCCTTCTTTAACTTTAATTGAATTCAAAGGTTAATGAACCATCCTTGGCTAAGTAATACCTAAATATTTACACCTTTCAACTTGTGTTACAACTATACCTCCAATAATACAGCCTTGCGCGTTTTCCATATTTATATAACTATATCAAATCCATAATCTAAATAAAAAAAAATCCTGTTCTCTCCCCCAAAGTAAACCTTCATTAATTGGTTTCTGTTACAACTCGTTTCATAACCCATATAAACAACAAAGGCGACAACACACCATCCTGAATCACATCGGACTTGACTTCAAACGAATCACTCAGACAACCATCTACCATCACTTTACAAAATGTGTCCTCATGTATGTTCATAATAATACTAACATATAATTCCCCTGGTATTCCATAATGTCTCATCATCTTCCTCATAGTCAATCTCGAAATACTATCAAACATCTTTTCAAAATGAACTAAGTAAAGATTTAATGGTACTTTCATTTCATTAACTTGCTGCAATAAATTTCTAACTATGAAGATTGCAACCACGTCCTTTTCTAAAACCAGCCTGTTCATCCCTCATGTCTGATCAAATTGCTAGGTGGTTACACTGTTAATAAATTCTTGCCTTACAACTTTCTTTCTAGAATATTTTCCTCTCTCTCCCTCTCTCTCCCTCTCTCTCTCTCTCTCTCTCTCTCTCTCTCTCTCTCTCTCTCTCTCTCTCTCTCTCTCTCTCTCTCTCACTGCTTCTCCCTGTAGTAAAATAAGTTTGGTCGTGAAAGTGACAGAGTGAGGAAATTTAGATCAAGGGACCTCTGGGCAAGCGAGAGTGAGAGAAAGTGATGGAGAAAAGGAGAGATAAACGAAATAACATGGTAGAAGAGAGGCGAAGGAGGAACAATAGATAGAGTAATCGACTAGAGAGAGAGAGAGAGAGAGAGAGAGAGAGAGAGAGAGAGAGAGAGAGAGAGAGAGAGAGAGAGAGAGAGAGAGAGAGAGAGAGGTAGAATAAATTGCTTAGTAGAAAGAGAAGGAAAGAGAGATACGAGGAAGGTAAAGAGAGACAGATGGAGTGATCTTTTTGAAAGGAGGAGAAGGAGAAGGAGAAAGAGAATTGCAGAGACAGGGAGACAGACAGGGAGACAGACAGGGAGACAGACAGGGACAAGACAGGGAGACAGACAGGGAGACAGACAGACAGACAGACGGACAGACGGACAGACAGACAGACGGACAGACAAACAAACAGGCAGACTAATGAAGAATCAAGATATAAGAGTGAAGTTTCTTGAGATAGAAGTGGAATTAAAGAGATAAGAGGATGATTACTAACACTGAGATTGAGTGCAGGTAATTTGAGTGCAGGTAATTTGAGTGCAGGGAAAATGAGTGCAATTATTTTGAGTGCAGGTAAAATAAGTATACAGATAATTTGAGTGCAAGTAAAAATGAGTTCGGACATTTTGAGTGCAGGCAGAATGAGTGCAGATGGTTTGTATGAAAAAAAAACAGATAAACAAAGTGGATGTAATTTGATGTATATATTTTTTTCCTTTCCTACTCCATTCATTCATTTATTTATTTGTTTCACTCATTCATAGTTTGATTTTTTAATTTAATGTATAGTTTTTCCTTCCATACTCCATTCATTCATTTATTTGTTTGTTTGTTTCACTCATCCATAGTTTGATCTTTTAATTTGATGTATATATATTTTTTTCCTTCCCTACTCCATTCATTCATTTATTCATTTGTTTCCCCCATTCATAGTTTTCTCTTTTATTCTTGCTCGGTTTAAATATCACATGAATGGAAATGGAGTGACTACAGGCAGGTAAATTGATATTGGAGAGAAATTGAAAAGAGACGAATCGGAGATGAAATATTATCTCCATCCGATTCCTCCAATCTGTACAGGCCACGAAACAGATCCCCTGCTATATAGACATTTTAATTAAGGACCCTGTGATCGTGTATAAATCATGGATGGAGGCTTCTGATTCCACCTAACTATGCCACGAAACAAGCTCCTTCCTTATAAGTGATGTTTTGTGGCAAGGTTTGAAGGACTCCTGTATCTCCAATTTTCTGACTATATATATACATCACAGGGTCCTTAAGGTCATCCGTCCCCTGACATACTGTAGCTTGGAGCAATCAGTAGCCTTCCAATTTGCCCCCCCCACCCCGACCCCCACCCCAAAAAAAAAAATAATAATAAAAAAAAAATAATAATATTCGCCTGTAGAAAATATTAAAAACAAAATGGTCAGTTGATTAGAAGACACTTTTGAATACTGTAGTATATTGTGGTTGTTGGAATATTTTAAGCCCATGCAGGAGTTACATGTTTTGAACAGAGTGTGGAGGAACATGTAATGAGAAGATTGCCAAAGTTTTTCCATTATTCATTTTTTCATTCGTTCGTTCATTCATTCATTCATTCATTCATTCATTCGTTTTTTCATTCGTTCGTTCATTCATTCATTCATTCATTCATTCATTCATTCATTCATTCATTCATTCATTCATTCATTCATTTTTTCATTCGTTCATTCATTCATTCATTCATTCATTCATTCATTCATTCATTCATTCATTCATTCATTCATTCATTCATTCATTCATTCATTCATTCATTCATTCATTTTTTCATTCGTTCGTTCATTCATTCATTCATTCATTCATTCATTCATTCATTCATTCATTCGTGAGTAAGATAAAAAAAACTAAGAGAAAAATTAGAATATATTCATAAGAAAAAAAATAACCATGAATTAGAAAAAAATATGAAAGAAAAAGAGTGAGAGAAGAAAAAAATCGAGTAAAAGTAAGAAGGGGATAAAATGCGAAAATAAAATAAAAAAGGAATAAGTACGAATGAAAAAGAGCACAAGGGAAGAGGCGTAATGTAAAATAGAGAAAGGGAGGAAAAGAGCGAGAGAGAGATAGAAACGAGGAAAAACGACTGGTTAAAAAAAAGTAAGAGAGACAAGAAAAAAACAACAATGAGGAAAAGAGTAAGGGAGGAGGGCAGATAATAAAACGTGGTATAATTGGCAAGCGAAACGAGTCAATTAAAGTAGAGAAACGAATAAAAATGAAAACGTGATGGAAAATTCGGTCCGGTAGTTCAATTAAATGACTACGACACAATAAAATGTAGCAAGAGCCGTATACGCATGAGCATTTTTTTTTTTTTTTTTTTGTGTGTGTGTGTTTGTCTGTGTCTTTTTATATGTGTGTGTGTGTGTGTGTATGTTTATGTGTGTGTGCGTATCACTATGTTTTTTCTCCCTGCTAATATAATTTTTCCTTATTATTTTTTTTCTTCTCTTCCTCCTTCTACTTCTCTCCCTCTCTATTTTTCTATGTATCAATTATACCCCTTCCTTTTCGTCTACTCAACCTTCTCTCATCATCTCTTACCCAGTGCAGTTGATCTCTCTCTCTCTCTCTCTTTTTTTTCTCTCTCTCTTTCTCTCTCTCTTTCTCTCTCTCTCTCTCCCACACACACACACACGTGTTCATATGGCGACATGACAATGAGCCAAATTTACACTGACTGGACAATAATTATCACATGACTAATTTCTTTCTTTTTCTGATATTATTCACCACTGCTTATAAACCTATTCAATATACAAACAGGGATATACAGCGAGGATATCTTTTTTTACCTTGGAGGAGAGTGTATACAATAATAATTCGCTGGCAAAATTTTCTTGTCCACTTTGGCGTGTTTATACAGTTTTTTAAAAGATGTCGGTATTATTTTCAAAAAAAAATAAGAAAGTGAAAAAAAATTCTCTCACACACACGTGGAAATGAAATAAAAAGGTGGAGAGCGTTCAACTACTGCGAGTTAAGAACGAGGTAGGCCATTTCAGTGAGTAAATTGCTTAGTTTAGAGGGAACGGAGGGAGGAGGATGTGAGAGAGAGAGAGAGAGAGAGAGAGAGAGAGAGAGAGAGAGAGAGAGAGAGAGAGAGAGAGAGAGAGAGAGAGAGAGAGAGATGTATAAAAACACCAACAACCAGAGAGAAAATGAAATAAGAAAAAGTAAAACAAAAAAAAAATAATAAAGAGAGGGAGAGAGTAATCGAGAGGGCGATTAATAAAAACAAAAGAAAACAGAAAGATGTTCGTCTGCCACGTTTCCTCCTTCCTTCCTTAGAGCTGCTGTTGTTTGAGCAAATGTTCTACCATCTAGTTAACGAAGGAGTGAGAGTTTATTCATGGTGCCATCAATTTAATCCACTTGCATATCCGTTTACGTTCGTCCAATTCCTTATTTATAATGTCGTTCGTGCATTCGTACTCTTATTATTGGTATGTTTGTGTTGTGTTGTGTCTGTCCCTTAGTTAGTTTTCTTGGTATTTTTGTTTTCCTCTTCTTTTCCTTTCCGTTTGTGTTCTTGCCGTCTCATAAATCTCTAGGAATATTTCTCCCATAACTTTGATTGCAAAATTTGCTCACATAATTCTGTTTGTGTGATTTTTTTATTCCCAATATCATGTTTGCAATTTTTTCCTCAGAATAGTTCTGTTTTCGTTTTCATCATTTTATTCGTGCAGATATTCCTTAATTTTCTATTCGTGAGAATTTTAAGTAATTGTGTTTCTAACATTTTCCTCACATTTCTGTTCACCAAATTCTTTCCTATAATTATATTTGTGAAGTACGAGTATTCATTTAAATTTTGTTTGTGAACTTTCCCTACAACTACATAAGTTTGCAGTTTTTCTTGTACTTGTTTTTCTTATGATGAATAGGACCCCTACTTGTAAACTAAGCAACTAATCTGTTTCCTAGCATAGTATGGTGGAATCAGTAGCCCTTCAGTTTGGCCACGAGAGATTACCCCTTTCATTCATGCTTTGAATAGATTCCAGTGTTTACAAATTGAAGATAATCATTCAGTTGTGTAAATAGCTGGTGTTGCTTGCATAACAATTAATGAAAAGGCTTGGAAAATAGTAAATGAGTTATTCAGTTCATTTTCAAGTTCCAAGTGATTTAGTAGTTTTCTTAAGTTTACTATTATAAACTTCTAGGCAGGTTTTTTTTTTTGCCTTGAGGAAATATACGAACCTGTAATTATTTTTCACTCATCTCACTCATGCCAATTTCTGTACACATCTTTCATCCACCTACACCACTCACACCATATACAGTACACTCCAACAACTACACCACTAGCTCTGTCACAATCCCTTCACCATCATCAACCACCTACGACTACCTATCTACCTACCAGTACACCTTCTTGCTTACCCATTTACCAACCACAATATCTTTCACCTGACAGTCCTGCTCGTACCTATCTGCATACATACCTATAGAGTCTTTTCCTTCCTACCTGCCATAATACATACAACACTACAATCTCCCTATCATACCAGCCACCACCATCAGTTCTGTGCTCTACCCTCTAACACAAATGGTGCCTACCTACCTATCCACCTTCCTACTTTCTTACTTTCCCTCCTATTTACCTACCAGCATTCCTACCACCACGTGACACCTTCTCTACCACCATTTACTACCATCTTGCAACTACCTAATTCCCTACCTAAGTTCTCACTATCCTACCACCTCACTACACCACCACCATTACCACCACCACCACCATTATTCTATTTGTATTTCAACAACCCCATTGCTCGTATTTCAACATCACCATCCTCTCAATAATACTTCAAAATTATCACCAATGTCCCACCATCACCATCATACCACCACCACTATCACCTTCATTACCATAGCACCACCACTGCCACTATTACAGTTTCACCACCATCACCACCACCACCGTCCTACCACTCTCCACCACCATCATCACCACTCACCTGCATGTCCATAGACCAGGCGAGACAGGTACAGGGCAGCCCACATGTAAACAAAAACCACGTGACCTAAGAACAGCATGGCGGGAAAACCTACCCACTAAAAATGCAGTTATATAAAAAAAAAAAAGACTGTCTAAGAAATGATCAAATAGTTGACTCCATCCTTCACATTGTCTCTGGAGAATTCCTTGGAGTGCTATTGGTAGTTTATTTCATCTTATTCTAATATTTGTGTTTGCTTTTCTTTTCCTTTGTTTGTCTACTGTAGCTGTTCTTGTTTTGTTTTGTTTTCAGGTACTTTATTTGGTTCGTATTTCTATAATTGTTTTCTTGGTACCTCCTCTCGTCCCCTACTTAGTGAATCATAAACTTTGGTATATTATATAGGAATTAAATGCGAAATTATATGAAAAGTAAACAAGGAATTGACCCAAACTAAAAGAACCTAAAGGCCTTCTAAATTCTCCTTCCAAATCAATGAACCAGAGGAAGGGAACGTAAGGGTAGGAGAGAAAAACTTGGAGGGAGAGGACGCGTGACTGGAGCGGCGGAACGTAATAACCCAACTCGGACTTCCAGGGGCAACTGAAGCAACAGGCTGAGGGAAAACTCTTTATATAGGGTCGCTTGGATTAATGCGCTTGCGTGAAACACCGTGTTTACGTTTATCAAGATTCTTTGGCATTCTCGGAGGATTAATTTGCGTGTTGTGTGTCTGGAAGGTGTTAGAGCGGCGGGGAATAGTGGTAAAGACGATTTGTGAAAGTTCTGAGCCTCCTAATACCTGCATGGTGAGAAATCTAAAAATACACCGTACAAAATTAATGGACAGACGAATGACTGAAAAAGAGAGAAAGGCAAGGATTAACCAACGAGTGATATTGTGTGCATACTCTACAACATTCTCTGACCAGTGCCATACAATTTAGTTCGTGGTGCAGAGTAGAAGGGTTAATTTAATGCTTCTATGATTACTTTAGAGGAGTTGTGTTCTCAGGAGTGTACCGTGTCGCGCTGTTAAAAAAAAGTTACCGAAAATTCTTAGAAAGGAAGGAGATAGAAATGTGAAGAAAGAAAGAAGGCAGAAAAAATGAAATAATCAAGAGTGAGTATCTGTATGTGTGTGTGTGTGTATATGTGTGTGTGTGAGAGAGAGAGAGAGAGAGAGAGAGAGAGAGAGAGAGAGTGAAAGTGAGAGGGTGAGAGCCAGAGAGGGAGGCAGAAGTGACAGCGGGAGAAAAGTTTGAGAAAGCTTATCCAGGGACACCCAAGTAAGCCAGCTCTCTCTCTCACTCACTCACTTTCTTTTTCATGCACTCTATCTATCGATCTATCTATCTATATCTATCTATATCTATCGTTCCCATTTTCTTTCTCTTTCTATATCTATCATTCACCATTTTCTTTCTCTATCTATATCTATCGTTCTCATTTTCTTTCTCTATCTATATCTATCGTTCCCATTTTCTTTCTCTTTCTATATCTATCGTTCACCATTTTCTGTCTGACATTCTCACTCTGTCTTTCTATGTCTATCTATAAACTGCCTGCCACTTTCTTTCTCACACTCTCTCTATGTATTTATATCTATCATTCTTCACTTTCTTTCTCACACTCTCCATCTGTTAATATTCATCTATCGTTATATCTGTCTTTCTATCTCATTATGCGTCATGTGTCTATTAATTTATCTATCTATCTATCCATCTACTTATCTGTAATCTATCTAGCCACCACTATCTTCTACATCTTGTATAATTATCTTCAACATCTATCTATTCTACAGTAACTATCTATCTATCTAGGCAAACTATCTATGTATTTGTCCAGGTCTGGTCTATTGTTGCTATTGTTGTTGCTGCTGCTATTGTTGCTGTTGTTGTTGTTGCTTGTATTCACCTGTATACCTATTTATTTATTCCTTTGTATTCATTTACATATATATATATAACAAAGTCGGTATAATTATCTATCTCTGTCTACCCAAGAGTCTATCCGGAAAGAGCAAAGAAACCTGGATCTTGGAAATTCGTGATGACCGGCAGAGAACTCGAGCTAAATCCGCGTCACTGAAACTTTACCGTCCAAACTAAATAAAAAAAAAATAGTGTATATAAAAAAAAAAAGAGAGAGAAACTCGAGGTCCGTGATGTCGGGTGGGATGAACTAAGTCTGTGTGTGTGTGTGTGTGTGTGTGTGTGTGTGTGTGTGAGTGTGTGTGTGTGTGTCAGTGAGTGTGTGTGTGTGTGTGTGTGTGTGTGTGTGTGTGTGTGTGTGTGTGTGTGTGTGTGAGAGAGAGAGAGAGAGAGAGAGAGAGAGAGTGTGTGTGTATGTGTGTGTGTGTGTGTGTGTGTGTGTGTGTGTGTGTGTGTGCGTGTGTGTGTGATTCAAACCTCCACCTGCCTGTACAAATTCCTATACCACCTCAGTCTTCATCCTCACACGTTCACCCTATGCATCCTCCTCACCCCCCCCCCTACAAAACACACAAGTCGTCCACCACATCCCATCCCATCCTTCACCCTCACCCCATCCCATCCCATCCTTCACCCTCACCCCATCTCCCCTCACCAGTCGTCCACCACACACCCCACCCCACCCCATTCCACCCCCACCTTCACTCTCACCCTCACCCCATCTCCCTCACCAGTCGTCCACCACACACCCCACCCCACCCCCATTCCACCCCCACCTTCACTCTCACCCTCACCCCATCTCCCTCACTAGTCCTCCACCACACACCCCACCCCACCCCCATTCCACCCCACCTTCACCCTCACCCCATCTCCCTCACTAGTCCTCCACCACACATCCCACCCCACCCCACCCCACCCCCATTCCACCCCCACCTTCACCCTCACACGAATAGAAACTGACCACATCTACCACAGTTTCCCCCTACCACAATTTTCCTCTATAAAAAACAATTTAAACTTTGCTTAGCTTACACAGGCTTGGCCGCACAAACACATTACCCCATTAGAACTGTGTGGGAGGCTGGAGGAGTAGGGGAAGGGAGGAAGGGGAGGCAGGGAGAGGAAGGGGCGGATGGAAAGAAAGGGAGGCCAGAGAGGAAGTGGAAGGCTGAGAGAGAGGAGAGGTGAGGAAGACTCCATGGTTGTAAGAAGCCTCGATAAAACTACAACTTACTAATATTGACGTTCGTATCTACAACCTTGTTCGTATCAGTGAATAAAAAAAGAAAGGGGTGAAAAAATATTAAACTATTTATCATTCTAGGAGTGTATTATTATTATTATGCAGTCCAAAGCTAAGTCCTCGATTTATCATTCTGTGAGTATATTTTTTTGTATTCAGTCCAAGGCTAAGTCCTCGATTTCTTCAGCGTCAAAAGAGTGAAGAAAAAAGAAATCTGAAAAGAGTAAAGAGACGCCAGCTCATCTCAGCAAACCCAGGCCTCGGAAGAACAAACTGGGTAATGACCGTCACTGCTCCAAGATTTATCACCGGGGTCTGGCTGAGGACTACTAGGAAAGGCTACCCGACTGACACAACCTACCAGGCGCCAATGCAAAGTGGGACCAATAAAATACGAGTACAGAGCCTTCATTATAATATATGGTGATGTTTCGAACCTTAATTACTTTGGTTGTAATTCCTTGATTCTTCTAAATAAGTGCTGGACTAAATGATAATCGACTTGGAATGGGACATGGCTGGCGTTTGGTTAGCTGTGTTTGGAAGCTTCTTATAAAACACAGGGCATTACTCGCGTTGATTCTCTGATTTACGAAAGCGAGATTAAAATTCGAGCAAAGGAGATAGCTATGGAATCTTCACCTGAAATAAGGGCTTTATTAACTGAAGTATCCTTATATCCAGCACCTACAGAAGAGTCTTAACATTTAAAGGGGAAAATCACTTAAAATCAGGTAAACAACAACCTAAGTATTCATGAAAGGAATATATTGTTTTTTCGGCATTGTGTACAGGCAACATCAGGAATCCAATCCACCCAAAACAAATCATCCCTGTAAATCTTGGTGAGAGGAAGCTGCCATTGATGCATGAAATCATCTGGCGTTAATCCGAGTATATTAATTGGACTCGAGTAGTTTGTTTATTGTATGAGGGCGTCATTTGTTGTGGGCGAAGTGAGGTGAGACTAATTCCCTCAATCTATGCAAGAAGAAAGATTTATACTTCCGTTTATGAGTGGAGGAACAGTCGTAGCAAATTTTGGTTGAAGCAGTTGGGCCTCCTCAATTTGCTGACATTAAAC
The DNA here is from genome assembly GCA_034508575.1 of Petrolisthes manimaculis. NCBI lineage: Eukaryota > Metazoa > Arthropoda > Malacostraca > Decapoda > Porcellanidae > Petrolisthes > Petrolisthes manimaculis. Next base: position 188,706 of record JAWZYT010002375.1, on the reverse strand, counting down.
GCCTTCTATATTTGAAGTATCGTTAAACTGCTGAATATAAATAGCCCTTTTTACTGACGAGAAACAGTGACTGTATTTTGTCAGTGATTAGAAAAAATTACCAAATTTTTGGGAAAAGTTTTCGTTTGATATTTAGATTTCAAAATATCTGATCTCTTGTGAAATAAAATTGTATGTTGGGAACTTGGGATCATGTGCTTTTGGTGAGATGAAAAGCAACTGACATCCTCCATGTTATGCCAGAAAACACAGAGGGTTTGTTTTGTAGTACAGATTGGATGAATCATCCATCCTCAGTAACAATTAACCCCCTCCCCCCACCCAACTCTCTCTCTCTCTGTTCCTGTCATCCATCCTGTTTCTTTTTTTCGAATGGGACTTTTTCCTTCATTGTTTGATTTATATTTACTCGCCTTTCTCCTTCCCTCTCATCTCCCTAACACCTCCGCCCTTCTCATCCTTTCACTTTTCCTCACTCTCTCCATATTTCTTCTTTATCTTGAGCTTCCCCCCGTACACTTCTTTCATTCTTCTTCCCCTCCCCCTATATTCCTTCCTCTAACCCCGTCATTCTCTCAGTTTCTTCTCAATCCTGACCGACTTTCCTTCCCCCTACACTCCTTTCACTCTTCACAATCCCTCTACTCCTTCGACTAACCCCTCAATTCCTCCCCCCCCCCCTCCCTCCCTCCTTCTTTTCTTCCTTCCTTCCTTAATTCTCTCACAACCACAACATTCCTCCCTAAGTCCATCTCGGCCTGGGCAAAGTTTTAATAGTGTTGCTTGCTGGGGTGTGAGACGCTGAGAGATTCCGGTTTGCGTGTACGTTTTCGGCTCCCACGCTCCTAGATTAATGATGTGCAAGTGTGTTCTGTAAATTTCTCCACTTATTCCTGCTCTCGCTTCTCTCACTTTTAGTTGTATTAGTCTGATCTTTATTATTATTATTATCAAAAATAGACCAGACCAGAGACACAAAGCTGGGAGAGAATGCAAGCCTTCTATCAATCCGAGGACCCCAGCCCCATGAATCTAACCTGAAGAAAAGAAGACAGCTTTGAGAAAAAGAATATGATCAGTTAGCTTAATAAAATCATATTAGCCCTTCACTTTAAGCCAGCCAGTCCTACACCATCAAAAACAGAATCACCAAGGCCATTCCACAGAGACACCGACCTAGGGACAAACGATCGACTAAACTGACAGGTTCTACAGGGCGGCAATACGTAAGCAAACCTATGGGAATCCAATGCACCACTAGTGACACGAGCTGGAACATACAGAGGTGACAGAGACGAGTTAAGAGGATGCAATACATTATTTCTGAACTTGAAGAACATGCACAATGATGCAACAGAACGATGGTGACTCAGATTACAATCAATTAAACCGCCAGTAAGAAAATTAGCATTGGAAACAATCCTATCCAGCAACTTGAGATGGCAGTCAGCTACTGAACACCACACTGGAGAACAGTATTCCAACAGAGGCAACACAAAGGAGTTGTAACACCACAGTAACAATGAGTGATCTCCAAACACATGCCAAGCGGAGAATAAGCGATCTTAGTATATTATTCTCAATCCAAAAATTTCTGTTTAATTTCCATTCAAATGTCTGTGTTTGACCTCTTACGGGTTTGTTGTTTTACATTAACGACGTTGTCTATCCTCTATGTTCACGTTGTTCACGTGTTTTTTGGTTGACTCTGTAATTTTCCCTCTCTAAAGGAAACACGATAATTACTGTTCTGTATGTTTTTGTTATCAATGGTAGGCCCTTCGATCCCCCTTCCACTAATGATACGGAAGAAAGAAACCCTTACTCACCTTTTGGCATTTCGATTTGCACTATCTTGAAAATTACATTTAACATAGTAGAATGTTGAAGAACGTACAATTGGCAACAAGAATTTGTACACACGCTGTTGTTTTCGAGGTTTACAACATTTATTAATTTATTAATATTATGAAATAGGAAATGGAAGACTGCAATACAATACATTATTATTATTATTATTATTATTATTATTATTATTATTATTATTAATATTATTATTATTATTATTATTATTTTTATTATTATTATTATTATTATTATTATTATTATTATTATTATTATTATTATTATTATTATTATTATTATTATTATTATTATTATTATTATTATTATTATTATTATTATTATTATTATTATTATTATTATTATTATTATTATTATCATTATTATTATTATTATTATTATTATTATTATTATTATTATTATTATCATTATTATTATTATTATTATTATTATCATTATTATTATTATTATTATTATTATTATTATTATTATTATTATTATTATTATTATCATTATTATTATTATTATTATTATTATCATTATTATTATTATTATTATTATTATTATCATTATTATTATTATTATTATTATTATCATTATTATTATTATTAGTATCATTAGGTTTGTTGTTTTGCAGTCACCGAGTCACTTGCATGGTAGACCCTTTATTGCAGTAGGCTACTTCCAGAATATTGACCTCTTTTTCCATATACCGTATACCTGTGTAATAATTCATGTGGCAGTGACTATTATCAACCTGTAATTATATTATTATATTTATTTTAATATTGTTTGCTTTATTACAGTGATACTATTCGTTTTGCCAACTTTTGCTCACTACATTAACAAATGTCCATCTTCCTATTAGCAATTTTGATGTCCAAGGATTAGAAACCATTTCAATTAACTATATTCAGCGTCTTAAAAAGCACTTCTATTACATGATAAACTTGAACTAACATTAGACAATTTCGTATGCAACCGGAAGAAGGAACCTTTTTCCAAGTTGGAGTTCACCTGAGAGTAATAAAATTTCTTTCAGTACCTGCCACTGAGAACAATCCACCTCCAGCTCTCGGGTTCTTCTTACGGTACTCTCACTCCTCCACCTTTTCCCATCTATTTTGTATCACAGATTTTTTTTAATTTAGCCCTAGTAGTATCTTATTTATCCTTCTGAGTATTCTATTAAGTCTTGAATACCAATAAGTATCTCTTTAGTTGTTTAAAATCTTCGTCTTGATCGTGATAACAACTAAAGAGCTCACACAGATGGTTCACACTTAGGAAACTAGGATTTTCCGGGCACACAATATATTTATATGATTAAAGACGTAATCTGCTGCTTGAGGATTAAATAAATATGATACCATTCCCTCTTGTTTCTTGGCTGGTGAAATAGTAGACAATAAAGGAATAATATGAAAAAATGAAGACAGCATAAATCGTATTTAGAAAGAAATATGAGTAACTTACTAAAGAGTAGAGAAAATGTTAAGGTAAATGGAGCAGAGAGATATATAGATTTAAACAAAATAAATCATTCTATAACTGATAAATCTACGGATTTGCAACCGGCGTTTCACTAACTCTCTTTTTTTTTTTTTTTTTTTTTTTTTATTGTAGCCAATATTTTTACTTGTCAGTGCCACCTTCAACCGTGAATTATGTATTTATTATCATTTATCATCAAATTATATTCATCCTCCACTTTTGAATTATTTATGTTCTCAGTAGGTACTATTATATTATTATTGTTGTCACAATTGTTTACACTAATTATCAATTCGTCAATGGTTACAAGTATCATTATTGTCACATGTGACCCGATTTTTGTATTAGAAATTGTCGTACATATTAAAATAATAACTTGGAAGGACAAATCAACAGAAGTGTATAGGGTACTGTGTACGGTAATAATCACGTTTGTACGATAAACGATACATATAGATAAATGTTAGTACGATAACCAACCTATCTATATAATATTATACGTATTAAAAGAACTAAATATCATTATGATCTAGCGAGAATTATATATATATACCGTTATTATGTATGTCATTCAGAGATGGTATAACAAAAGTAAATGAGTCACAAGATTATATTTTGCTATACTTTAAAGTTAGGGCGAAACTTTTGGCGACAAATTGGCGTACGCTCACTGACAGACTCACAGTAGTTTGGGGGAAGTAATGATTGACTCTGTTGTAACAAACTAAAAAACACCCTTTATTAATAGATCTCACAACAACTTACAGAATAATGGGTTTTTTATTTGAGAAGCGATAGTATAATAAGCAATTATATACCTCTTAAAGACTTAGAGTGTTGTTGTTAGAAAATTATTAAATGGTTCCTGTAGTATAGTACGATAGTTTAGGTTTCATACTTTTCTGTTTTTCTTTTTTTACAGTGTCCCTTCCTAAGAAAATAAGTGATAACATTAAGATGCTGAGTGGTACTTTAGTTATATTTCGAAGAATGCAAATATAAGTAATTACTTCTTATAGTTCTGCTGCTGGAAAACAATTATATAAAACCACTGTTATACGACACTTTGGGTGTCACATGTATGGTACCTTTTTTTTATTGTTTTGTATGACTCTGTGAGTTTTGTTGAAAACTTGATATAGGTATATAAAAGGTAAGAATACCAGATGATGCTGGCAGGTGGTATTAATTAAATTTATTTGGAAGAATGTCGATGCAGTATAAACAATTAATTAGGTATTAACTCTTATAGGGCTACCGCTGCTTAATTAATTTTATACAATTCCTGCAGTACGATAATTTGGGTCAACTTGAAATTCGTTCCAAGATGAAGAAGATAAGAATAAGAAGATGCTACTGTGCTGTGGTGACTTCCTATCTTATCATTGCTACACACACACACTCTGCCACGACATCTTACCACTACCACTACCACTAACCTCTATAGAAAAGATAGTGAGGAAAACTAATTGTGAGTCATTATTGGTTTGCTGTGAGAAAACTGAATTAACTATCGTATTTCCTATGGATGTGTTGTTTATATATTATACTGTGTTAGCTTTTTGTGCGTAGTGTTGATGGTTCTATTCACTATTTACCATAATATTGTGAGGAATAGTCTCTAATCTTAACCTAACCTAACCCGAAACATTATTTGTATCATTAGCTCAGGTCTTGTTTTTGTTATTTGTGGTTGTTCATAGTTAATGCAACTACAATACAGTTTTCTTATGAACTAAATTACTATGCCATAATCTCAAATACTTTCGTAATTTCAGACTTCTCAAGGATCGTCAGGAATTGGATGTATGATGAGAGCGAACCCGAGAAGCCTGAAGGGGTTTGGGGAGGAATATGCAAACTACACCTTCAAAAATGTGAGTCCTGAATTAAATTATAGGTGCTGTAGACACTGTTGTGATAAAGATCAGGATAAGTATATGGTACAGAAGTTATAATTTTGAGGTTTGGTTCCGTTAGTTTGCCCAGGTTGGGTCCCGATAATTTGCCCCAATCCTGTTTTGGTCAGGTTAGGTCAGATGAGGTCAGGTTAGGTCTGGTTAATTCTAAAGCATATAGAAACTAATCATTTGATGTATTATTTACTTGGCTTGCCTTCTTTATGTGAGGTATACAGGTTCTGGAGGGTCAAACATAGTCAAACTACACTGTCTCCCATCCATTTCAACAGATAAAAAAAGGGGAAATGGAATGTCCAATTTTTTTTTCATTTCTGTGGTTAATCTTAAATGAATATTTACAAAGAGTGAGGTACGATATTGTGGAATGATTATCTCTTCTATGAGGTTTACCTTCAGGAACAAAGGATTTTCCATATCAACCTGTTAACTCAACTTGAATTTGCAGAATAGAGATAAGCCATGGCAATTCTGTTGAAATGATAGAACTCCTATCAATCATGTTTAGCTATTTTTCCTCTCCCAGCCACCCAACCAATCAAGGCCATCATCCCTCCCTCCTGTCCTTTACCCTCTCCCCAACTTCATGAAGTCCAGCCCTTCTTTCTGACGTGTGTTAAATACAGTTGTGAGTTTGCTATATAATATGACTACAGTAGTTTATATATTATGCCCACAATACTTTTCAGGATATATCTGTATTAATGAATACAGTAAATGAAAAATTTGGGGTTACCAGAAATTTATCTATATCACATTTTCTGTATACTTACAGTATATCATATATATTTATTTTGCAGGGATGGGACTGGTTTTTTCATGTCAATGATCCATGGGAAACTTTTAAGGCCCAGCCAACATACTTCCTATCGGAATGGAGCTTCGTACTGCTTGGAGCCCTCACCCTTATCCATGGTAAGAGCTGGGGACAGGTGTTGGTAATATACAGTACAGTAGTTGTCATTCCAAGTTAGACTGTAAGAATCATAATACTCTACAGTACTATGAATATGGTGAGTGGGTTTATTATATAATAATGTCCCGTATAATTGTATGTCGCCCTTTATTACCCATGTACAGTGGCCTGCATCAAGATATTTTTCACTTTTCATGTAAATTGGATTTAGCATAAGTACAAAACTATGAATTAAGTACATTATACCACCTTGTCTCCAGGAAGAGTGATTGTGCAGCTTTTTATCATATAGATTTTTGTTTCATGTCTAGATTTAATGTACAGTATGATTACAACTATTATATTTCCTGTCAAAGGGATAGTTCTGGAGAATTTTTTCCTACACGTCACGGAGATTCCTATTATCTAGCTGTCATCTAGTTATGGCCTATGGTACTTAATACTGTCCTGTGTAGTACTCTTAGCTATTTGATAGTGATATGACCTTATCTATTGTCTAAGTGAAGGGAGGGAGACCAGTTGTCACTTGGGTGAACTGATATAAATTAGGAATTACTGTATCTTTATCTCCCAAGTGTCACCTAGACCTTAACAGACATTTCATGATCAAAATGTTGCCACCATTCTATATATAAAAATAAATTCAAGCCTTGTTCCATATTTCTTATTTTTTCATGGATATAACAAGTTTCTTTAAGTGATTGTACTTTGGACCATGGTTCATTTTGGGGTGTTAACAAAAATTATTATACTGTATTATACTGTACCATGTGGACTTACAAGGTGGGATGGAGAAAGTAATGAGAGTGTGTATGAGAGATGTGGTATGAGTGAGAAGGCAATTGGTATTGAGTGTGGAGTGGTTGAGAGAGTGAAACGTAATACACTGAGGTGGTTTTGGACATGTTGAGAGAATGAAAAGTGAGGAGTTTGTAAAGAAGGTGTATGGAAGTGAAGTTGTGGGACCTGGTGTGAGAGGCAGACCACCAGTTAGATGGCAGAACAGAGTGGAAGAGTATGTAAAGGAGAGAAGCCTGAGGGGGAGGGGAGGGCTGGACCGAGTAAGGAGGGAGTGTTTGAAAAGGGAAGACTGGAGACTTTTCTGCCGTGGCCACCCTCTTGGGGGGGAGTTCCCAGAGGGAACGAGGCATCAGAGCTATCTATATCTGTGTCTGCTAATATTCTTTATCAATACCACAACACCTTCACAACATCTAACACCCAATCCCCAGTCATTACATCCTCCAGTCACTACAATACTTTACCTGTCCACTTGCCTTATCCTACCACTCCCATCAACATGTACTGTACACCATCCCACACTTACCTTTTCCTCATCCTTATCTCCACACTTACTGGTTCTCCTACCCCACAGCATTCATCGTTGGAGGTCGATGGAAGTACCACTGGCTGGGCTGCTACCTGCATGGCTGGACAACAGAGATGATGTCCTTCTTCATGCCTGATATTGACAATTACTGGCACTCCCAGACCACCGTCATCCTGCTTGGCCGTCGACTTCCCTTCCATATCCCCCTTATATGTATGTTAAACCTCTGTCACACTAGCATGTTTGTCTTACATTTACCCTCTTCCATCTAAACCTCTGTCACAGAAGCAACTCTGTCCTGTATTTTCTCTCATCCCTCTTTTGTCTTTGTCAGCCATGCTTGATCCAGGTTCAGATTTGAGGGTACAGTACTGTACTAATATTCCATAAATGTGTGTGTTGTATAACTGGGGTTGGCTTGATACTCCAGTTATAGGAGACTGAAAAAAATGTAACCTACACTCCAGGTCAGAGAGAGAAATAAGAATCCATGCTTTTTTTAGTATCCCTGTATCCAGATATCAGTACTACAATATTCCAGTTTTATTTTTTTTTTCCATTATAGTGAGGCTGGCTCTACAGAATTTTCATGACCAGCTTCTTCCCCTATTTTACATGATTGCTTAGGGCCAGTGAAGTCAAGAATGCCTGAATTTTATTACTAATACAGTAATTTGTCAGCTGTTCATCAATTTATCCTGGCTATGCCGACACCTCAAGAAAATAACTCCTACATCATCGTCAACTTACAACATAGAAGATGCCCGACCATATTCCAAGATGCTGTGAATGACAGTGTAGCTGCTCTCTCCTGTTAGTGACATGTATAAATAAGGTGTTGTCATCTAGTGGGGCAGAAGAGAAGCTACGGTACCAACATCACCATGAAGCTCCACTGTCTCATCTGGTGCGACACCCAATAATCTCGGGGCCTCACAAGAGTCACGGGCTACTGACAGCCTACAGTTCTGAGGTTGAGGTATAAAAAAAAAATTATATAAAAATAAAATGTAAAAATGAGGGTGAAGTCTCTACTGACAGCTTTGTCTTTTATAATTCCATACTTCCATCACCAGACCCAACGTTCATGTATATAGCAGCCTATGCTGTGGCCCACGCTCGCCTACCTCGCCGTGCAGAACCCCTTGCAGGTCAGTCACTTTCCTCCCTATTGACTCCAGTGATGTGAGATGGTCCCACCTAAGAATATACAGAATGTTGTTATATGTTGCATACTGTATACAGTATGTTGTTATACATGCAGTAGCTTTGTTGTAATATTCGAGAAAATTCAGTTATTACATTTTATATTATTATATTAAAGGTCTGTTTTCACTAATAGTACATTTTAGGAAAATTGTTACTGCAAGGTATTTCTAAACTTAATCATGCTAATATTTCTTTATAACAGAGATCATTATCCCACTACTGTAGAGCTATATAAGTCCCTGTCCCTTGGAGATGGAGCAAAGCCACTGTCTAAAGGCTTTTTGCACTCTATATGGTGGTTGATAGGCTTTGAAGTTACTACATTTTCACATAATTTTAACCTTCGACGACTGAGATGTATTCAGTAAACCCAGTGTAACAGGAACATTTAATTTTTGAAGCTGGACTTGTTGAAGTGCTGATTGACCTGCCGTATGACATAGCTGCAGTAAAGTTTGTCCACTGGACTTGGCATGACACAGACCCCAACATCTTTGATCGCCATTACTGGGTGCCCTGGAACTCCTATTACTTTCACCTGACATTTGGTGCAGCCTTCTCTGCAGCACTCCATTTCTGGCGCCGTGTCATAACTGGCAGTGATGACAAAGGCAAAGTGTCCAGGTAGAGTATGTTTGGGATTTATGTATGCATGTAAGACATTATTGATGAATTATGGGCATTTGATTCCTCCCTCTGTCACAAAATAGACAACCATTACACCATGACTGATGGGTAAAAAATCATCCTTGTGCAGTGTGCATGAATTGGATATTTAATGCCTCTGTAAAAAATTTGTATGCAATGGATAATAAGTTTTCACTAAAGTACCAGTACTAAAGTCTGTTCAAAACTTGTGTTCCGCTTGCCTCTTATGCTTAGATAGATAGAAATAGATAGATAGATAGAAAGATATAGATAGAAATAGATATAGATATAAAGATAGATAGAAATAGAGACAGATAGATAGAGGAAAATGGAACACAAGTTTTGAACAGAGTATAGTATATGTATTTTTTTGCATTCCAGCTATATAAAGCTAAGGTGCTATTCTGGTTGGCTGCATTTAATTTCTCAATTATCTACAGTGTAGGTAGAGAGGTGCTGTGTGCTGTATTGGCTGGGTTGTGTGGTATGCCTGGAGGTGTGATACAGTTTTTGGCCCTTTACCATCCCTTGCATGATGTATTTGGCATTCATACTGAGAACTGTGTCATTGCCATTGTCACAGTCTACCTGTTGATTGTCTGGGCTGCTGATCGCTCCCCAGGTCTCAACACTCGGAGACAAAAAGGTGAGTGACCAACTTATTGATTCATCAGTGAAAGTTATTTAACCTGAAATAGTAGTACAATACAGTAATAAAATGTCAGTTAAAAGTTTTCCTCTCAATAGTGTTTGTGCTGAAACTCATGGACCTACAAATTTCCTTCATGTCAGGTACATTTTGTTAGCAGTTAGCTTATAATTTTGTGATACAGTATAGTACAGTATACAAATGCTGCTGTATGTTATCTCCTCCATAATCAATATCAGTTATTTCATTTATGATGGGGATCTTGTCAGCCATTAGTTAAAACATTGCTGTAGAAACTGTTTATAATTCTTTGACATCAGTAGTAGTCCCTTCAGTATAAAGGCGCTTCTGATGAAGTAAAAGAAGAATGCTAACATTGTCACTATCTGTTTAAAGTTTAACTTCTGCACAGGTGAAAGGACACACTGGTCTGCCTTTATCTTGGTGCTGAGTCTGGTAGTGCACTATGGACTTTACCTGGGCATGGTGGTGTTTGGTCACCCTGAGAATGAGGTCTCCATTGGACTTCATGAGAGAGTTGGACCCTGTGATGAGACCTCTGTTGTGTACACAGCCACAGGAGGGGTCAGTCATTTACTTTTGTATTTTACATAGCATACACAGTTTACTGTACATGTTACAGCCAACACTCATTTTTTAATTAATCAGAATTTTCAGAACTTACATATAAAATTTTTCTGTTTACATCTTTCAGAAACTGCAACGCAACACCTACCTGTGTTCTGAGAATTATGATGAAGACTACTTTGACTTTCACTGCCTCAGTGATCCTCCCCTTGATGGCTCAGAATGGTACACTATATGTGGCACACCTTTCCGCAATAGAGCAGAGTATATAACAATATTAGTTTTATATTGTGTGTTGGCAGCTGCAGTTTTTCGACAACTCTTGTTCCACAGTTCTCGTACACTAGTCTACTTTGGCAAAAATAGGGGATCTGAGGTCAAAGCAAAGAAAAGCTGATTACAGTGGTTATCAGGTGATTATGAAGGTGAGAGTTAATCTAGATTTCTTAACATTTTTGTTGTGAAGATCCGTTATACAGATCATAGTAAATATATTATGGTTTTATACAATAATGTCTGCAGTACAAATTGGGAGCTCTTCTACCATGGCCATTAAATTGGGAAAAATTCCCAAAAGGAGCAAGGCATTAAAGTTATATATACAGATAAGTACTGTACAGGTAGTGCCATATTGCAATTGTAATCTTAATGAAATTCTGAAAAGTATAGACTTATGTGTCAAAAAGATATATGAAATAATGATCGAGAAAAAAATGAGGTGATATGATATATTTTCTAAGGATGACAGTTGTGCACATGATACAGTAAAGAGTTAATGTACACATACGGCCATAATTTCTCGGTTGATAATTATACCTAGGCCCTACCATTGAGAGGATAATTTTTGTATCATTATATCCACAAGTAAACATAACTGTTTCTCTGGACTGTGAGCATTATAATGAAATGAATAAAAAATGTACAGTACTGTACTGTATTATGAAGTGTGTAGGGTAGGTATGATGAAAGTACATAAGTGCACTGTACAGTATAATGAAGGCATTTTGTATTATGAAGGTGTTCCAGTAAGTGTATAACAAAGTACATAAAGAGGGGTAAGTATATTATGAATTATATTGTGCAGACATAAATGTGTAATGGTGTTAAAAGGAATGGTGAACTGCATAATGAAGAGTAAAAAAATGTACCTCATGCTTAGATAGTATTTGAAGGTCAATGGATTTGATAAGTAACCCAGGCCTGCCTCATGACCTAGTGGAAATCCTAGCACAGGGTAGTCATGTGTATCCTATATGTGCAGCAGGAATGGAGGAAATTAATGAGGTCTGTAGTAACTAAGCTATGATTGCTAGTCTCTAAACTTCTAAAGGATTTCTTTGTACAGTTGGGGAATAATGTATCTGAACACTTGGCGCCTTCTGGCAACATCCCCAAAAGTAAACACGTCAATGAGAGAGTCTTTATGAATTGAAGGATAACTTTTATTTCACTGTCTGTGGTTGGTCGACGTCATCCAATATCAGTTATCATTATGTAGTAATGAATAAATGATATCTATTCCTAACGTGTTTATCACTGATATTGTTACCAGAAGTCGTCAACGGTGTCCAGATACTTGTACTTTGTTCCCCAACTGTACATGCATGCTATCAAGAGAATACAGCAGGATTGAAATACTGTATAACGCTCGCACATTAAAGACATCAGCAACACATTTCCTGACATGGTTGTGTAGATTAGTGGCAGAAGAAAGTAATGGAAAAGTGGGACAGCAAACACGAAGTAAAAGGAAAGGAGGGACAGTTGATGAATTGAAAGGGGATTGGCGGGGGACGAAGGGGTGCTTCACGGTATAAGGACTCTATACCGTGGGGTGCCTGTTGTCCGTATCACAGCAGGCAATTTCCTCCCCCCTTACAGGGTCTTTCATAATTATAAGAATGCAAATAAGTTAGTACTGTAGAGTTACACATAAACAATATTCTGTTACTCGTAAGATTTAAATGGAAGTTGCGACAGGATAGAAATTGGTCATGTTTGGAAACATTTTGGTGTATTATAACGCTCTGGAGGAAGAAAACAAACTAATTCGCGTCATCGTGTAAATTTGAGTGCATTTAAGTGTGTTGTGATCATGCGTTTGGTTAAGTTTAGTGGATTGTCAGACGAGAAGAGGGTTGTCAGTGCTTGGGATTATTCACAAGATCTTGGGAATGTATGTCGAAGATTGAGTATTACTTGGGACTTTTCGGTCCTTTGTAATTCTAATAATGCAAAATATTAAGTATTTTCTATATTTAACTATTATCTAGGGTTACAATATGATTATTTAATAAATACCTAGGATATAAACTGACATCAGAGTCGGACAGGCCATAAGGAACAACAGTCTTTACTAAATAATTTAAACTCTAAGGAGGAGTATATAATTATATTCATCGGAGGAAGTTAGAACCAACAAGAATAACAGTGAGTTTAGGCAGGCTATGTCAAGACCTCGATACCTGACATGTAAATACATAGTTCAGTGTCATATATTGGTGACGTTTTTCCCCCAAGAACTATGGCTGATGCAATGTAGCACAAGAGGTGGAATTATGCCAGAAAACAGACGACTTCACAAGTCAGGGATCTGTTTTGTGGCATAAAATGATAGAGGAGCCATGTAGCAGTCTCCTAAAATTTGGCCATAACAGTTCATATTACTAACTTAATATAATTCGCTCTGATTAAAATTAGTCCACATAAAAAAGTTACCTGATAGGATCGCTTATTGGCTAAAACTTCATCGTTACTATATATATTTCAGTGATATTTTTGCTCATTAACTCACCTGCATGGTTAACTCACCTGGTTGGCTACCCCTGGTCATATTAGTCATGTTTTACCATACTATCAAGGCATTACGAGTCATACACGTATTACCTTATAAAGTGAGAGCAAGCCAAAATATCATAGAATACACACTAATTAATGTCTCGTTTGATAATAATTTAGATGACAACCATATGTAAACTTTTCGGAAATCTAATTGTCTTCATCTTGTTCCTATTCTCCCTCTCAAAGTGAGGGAGAATATGAAGGTTGAAAGGAGAATGGAAAAGGTTTGAAGGAGAGTATGAGGAGGTTAAAAGAAGAATGGGAAGGTTGAAGTTTGATTGAATGAATCTTGGGAATTCTTTGAATTTTTTTTGGCGAGTAGTTTCAGGAATTTCACAATGTTGTGTTGGCAACACTAGAGACGACCCGCCTCCCGGCTCCCGGGGAGGTTAGAAAAATTGGCACTTTTAGTAATATTAATAAATTATAAATCAGTTCATTGCATACCAGTACTGAAAATTGATGTACATGTCATGTTATGGTGCGTGTGTTGTGTATGAGTAAGTGACATGTGGCCCGAATGGTGTGTAGAATAGAATAGATTATTGAAGTGTATAGGGTGTGAATTATCCCTTTTTACATTACCTGCAGAGTTATCCATTGGTATCGCCTTTATTAAATGGGGTAACTAGCCGAGGAAAACATGATGAAGCTAAGTTTTCTTATAAGTTCCGATAGATAGTAAGGACTTGGTAAAATTATCTGTAGTTTCAGTCATTTAATATAGAGTAAATCCAGGATACCGAGCGGATATTGATTTCTTCCATCAGTGGTGACTCGTTCTTCTCTAGTTATAAGTTTATTAGTAATAGTTATGTAGGCCTAATATTAATTGTTGTGTAAGTTGGATGTTACAGAGTAGTTAGTTTGGTATTTACTCATTCGTTGCCACTTTTGTGAATCTTTATTTTTTGGAAGTTGCAGGGAGTAGCTTTGACATTAGAATACTGTACTACATTCAGGAATGAAGAAAACTAGCCACAAACATACAGCATCATTTGATATACCGTAGTGTTATTGTTTGATTGTTGCGGTTACCTTCATTTCTGATGTTTGCTATAAATTATGGAAATTGTGTGAATGTGCTTTGAAGTTGTTCAACCCACTGATCAAAATTGGGTAGGATATAACTTTGATGATAAGCATTCAGTGAATTGTAAGGGAAAGCAGCAAGAAATTTTATATGGTTGTAAATACAAGCTATGAAAATTAGAGTCAACGGCCTTTGCTCCCAGACTAACTTAATGTCATTGCCTATACTATACATGAAGTACTGTATACCATAAGCAGTAATGCACACTTTGTACTGTACATATTTACCTCCATGCCATATTATATTCCTCAGGGTAAGAGATATGGAAGGTGATGACTTAGAAACATATCAAATGTGAATATCACCAGTTTGCATGGTACCGGTACTTTACATTTGTTAGTGAAGATGTTGTGACCTGTTGTCATCATGTCAAGATATGCTAGATATGCTTGATCATCACTGTACTGAACCATCACGAGGATGTGACATCACCGAGGCACCAAGAAGTGGATAGACAAGGTGTGTTGAGTGTTGTAATGGTATTGTAGTGTGGGATAAATGTGATTGTAGGTATTTTTTGCAAATTGAAAAGTAGGGAGCTACCCTTCCAATGTACGGTAGGCTACTAGTGTTAATTCCAAAACATGCATATGGAAATATGAGAAAGAGATTAACTCAAATACTTTATGCTCATCAGTTCTAGTTGTACCCTACTATAATATGTTAGTAAATGTGTTGAGGTTAACTGATTACCAGTTTCCCTATAGTGATGCCACGTGTGAAGGAAGTCGGATCACATCGAGGAGGAGGAGGAGGAGGAGGAGTTACTATGCGAGGAGGAGGTGGAATAGCGGTAGCAGCTTCCCCAGCCCCTCAGTCTGTGTCATCACCAGCTGCTGAAGGGGTTGAGGCTCAGATGTCATCTCCAGGAGATGATCAGAAATTTTTTAACCCAGCTCACTCTGATAGTGTGAGTATGTTTCAGAATTGGTACCTCAGTTTATTGAGTACCGTACTATCTGCTGGTGTCGAGTCTTACCTTTCTGAACACATGTTTTACCTTCACAATCATTATCTTTTGTGATACAATTTTATGGAGGAAATTTCTCTTATGTAGTTTAGCCTCCAAAAATAAAAATGTTTACCATATTGAACAGTTTGTAGCTGAATTTGCCTGGTCGATCAAGGGAACTCTATGGTAATGACATGAAAACATTTGGGGGTAACAAAAAAATTTGTACTACAAAGGATCAAAAGGAGACTTTGGGCTTAGATAAAGATTAAGAATAGAGGATTTCCAGACTCCTGTTCACACATTTTTACTTTGCGTGGTAGAGCTGTGGAAACAAAATCAAGTGTTATTGGAGGAAGAGGAAAAAGCAGCATTACAGCTGAGACACCTACACCCAACTTAGAATCATAGATACTGTACCATTGCCTTCTTAGCTGTTTACATTAGTTGCTCAAGCTCTAATGTACTGGTTATTTAGTTATTTTGTAGGAGGTATACATTCAGATGTTTGTTCGTTAATTGTTGTTTGTTTTGGTACATCAGCATGTCAGTACAGTGTGATGTTAGAGTTGGGCATTCTACATTACTAACATACAGTATGAGCTTACCCTGTATTCCCTTTAATGTGACATTTTATCTCAAATTTTTTTATCATCATATTAGCAGTGAGATTTTAGATATGCAGTAGTTGCTATACTCTATCCCATCCTAGCTTGCAATTGGAGCCTAGCTGTATTTTGATGCTCGTCTCTGATTGTTCAATATCTCCAGGCAACCCCGCTCACGCTTACCTTACAGATTGCCTGTAGATATTGACCAATCAGAGACGAGCATTCAAAATACAGCTAGGCTCCAATTGCAAGCTAGGATGGGATAGAGTATAGTCAGTATACTGTACTGTACTGAATGTGGACAGTATTTATCGTAAGACCGACCATGGTACAGTACTAAGTAGCCATTTTTATTTTTCTGTAGCCAATAACATGTGTGGCTTATATGTAGCATGAATAGACTATATACTGTATAAATGTATGAAGTGCTCTGAGACACAGCTGATCAAACACAAAATTCTTCATGTCCTCAACTTTGGCAGGGTAATATATAATTTCCTCTTAACATAAAGCATGATACAATATAGGCTATTTAGTTATGACTGCAGAAATGCTGTGCATTGTATATTATGTACATGCTGACTACATAGCTTAATGAAAAATTTGGTAGAATTACATGAACTGGGATTGGTTTATACTTTTTCTAGATATTTTGGCGCTTGATGAGTTGTGTTGTGAGCGCCTCATATTTGAAGGACCACGCACTGAAGACATTCAATCGGCATGAGGTTTGGAGTTTGTTATATGGACAAATGTTCTTTGCCAGAAGCATGCTCTTTATGTCCGTAGCTTAAGAGCTGAATTCCATAGCAAATGAATATCTTCAAAAGGTAGCTTGTCAGTTATGAAATTATTTTGCTTATGGCCAAGGAAGGGCCTGAGTACTGCTGAGGCAATCAGAAAATTTAACAGGATTAAATATTATGAAATTGTATTATCGATTGTACAGGTATACAGTACCAAAGTACAATACTGTACATTTATATAGATTTAATAAACTTAGGCTCTTGCTTTGAGGGCACTTTGCTTTGCTTTATTTTTTTTTCTTTATTTTTTCTTTTAAGGCACAAGTACAATAGAAGAAATGTAGACCATAGAGGATACATGGTTAATATGTGACAATAATCTATTTACTGTATTAAGTTCTATTTGTATATTATGTACAGTTGCCCAAGAAAAGACTGCAACCAAATTTGCTGGTGTGTGGCAATGTCTGGCAGCTGCTCCAAAGTAATCACTCGTATTTTATCAATGGATCACTCAGAACCTACAACCTTTGTATGGATGGATGTTATTGGCTTCAACTAATTACATTCATCCTTACAACTACAGGTTCTGAGTGATCCATTGATAAATTATGATTGTTTACTTTGGAACAGCTGCCAGATATTGCCACACACCAGCAAATTTGGTTGCAGTCTTTTCTTGGGCAACTGTACATACACTATTAGTTATATGAAACAGATTAATGCAATGATTTATTATTTTTAAATTTTTGTATCTCTGAAATACTGTATTATATTGTAATGTAAATGAGGTGCATGATAGAATTTACAGTACTATACTTCTGTGTTCTATTAACATACTACTGTATACTGTACACCACTACTGTATTCCCTGTTACAATTACAATAACTAATTTTTAGCTATGAAGCTCTGACTAATTCTTAGCTAACCTCATTTTCATGTAATAATGGTTCAAAGGTTTTATATACCAAACAGTGCTCCTTCTCACTTACACATCCTTCACTTTCTCTCTCCCACAACTCTGCATGATGACTAAGATAGATGAGGCGTTACGGAAGGAAATATATAATTATTCTGTATGATATCCAGGCTATAACAGTTCTACAGCAAGAAATGAGGAAGAGGAATTAGTCAGAACTCTGGTATGTGAAACTCATAGTCTAATAAAACAATTGTTAATCATGCTTGAATTGTTGACTGTGAATTTGAGTGATCCACAGGAAAAATCAGCCAGATGTTCCGATTATATGAAATTTTAATTGATTATGTATGATATTTCACTTGTTTGAAAGAGCCATCTTTGTAGGTTCTGAATGGGCTGAATGAGCTGCGGAAGAATGGCCACTTCTGTGATGTGACACTATCTGTAGATGGCACTACTTTCCCTGTCCACAGATCAGTACTGGCATCTTTTAGTCCATATTTTAGGGTAAGTAAAAAAATGTCTTTCATAGTGATTTAGGCTACTTTACACCAGCTATGCAATGCAGTATACCATAAATGTATATATGAAATACATGTACTGTACTGTATATCGGTTTTTACCTCTCTGATAATGTTAATATATTTTTCACCACCATATAATAGGCCATGTTTTTGAGCAGCCTGGCAGAATCTCAACAGGAACACATAACACTGAGTGGAGTGGAGGCTGGAATGGTGGCTCTATTGTTGGACTATGCTTACACCTCATCCCTTACCATCACACAGGCCAATGTCCAGGTGTGTTTATAATTTTTCTTCCTCGCTTCCGCTCTGATGTACACTCTCAATTGTTACTACTCTAGAACTATAAGCAAACTTGCAGCCATCTAAGCTGTATTACGTATGTATTACGTGTACAATAAGCAACAAATATATTGTTCTGTTATTCTTAATACCTGAAATTATTACACAGATATATCAATGTGCCTTTTACTTGTTACTAATATTTCATCCAACCTCCCTCAGCATCAATTACGTCCTGAAGTCTCATATTAAGTTCTGGAGGCCTGAAGAGTCAAATGAACCATTAATTAAGGGTTTGATACACATGAATACCTATGAATGAATCGTTACTAACCTCGAGACACCAAGGGTTATTTGGCTCTTCGAGACACTCGAGTATAATTTGAGCACAGTGTGTTTAATTGTGCACTGTTTCGTTTACCTGTCGTCCAGAAAGCTCCGAGTTGTTTTATGTCTGGTATTGAGGGGGGTTCATTTTTAGGGCTTGAGAATGTACTGTAACTATCATGCAGATCAATATTTGGTATTTTATGTATTTGTGTGTCTTCTCCATCTTGTTTTTGGTATTAAGGTAACTTTCACACACTCCTGTGTTGTCATTATTAACTTTCCTTTGTTGCAATTGCCATATAGGTTTGTATTGTATGTAATTAAGTACTGTACTGGTATGTATTTTTCCTTTATTATAACTATTACTGGTGCCCAATATAGAGTTTTGTGTTAATGTGTTATCTCACATCATGGTAGTGAAGTATTGATTTTATCTTCTACATGTTTCACCCTAGGGCCTTCTCAGTGCATCCAATCTCTTGGAAGTAAGTGCAGTTCGAGATGCATGCTGCCGTTACCTCGAGCGCCACATTGACTCCTCAAACTGTATAGGTATCCACTGTTTTGCAGAGCTTCATTCTTGCCAAGAACTCACCAGAAAAGCCAAAGTGTTTATCCTTAGGTATGTACCTGCTTTCCATCCAGGTCTGATACATGCAGTATAGGTGTGTAAATAGTATAAAGCCTTATTCCTAAATATTAAGGGGTCTTTTAGTCTCTCAAAGCACTACTTTGAGGTGAAGTAACTGCACTCAAATTTGTGGTTCTCATAGTCTTTTTCAAGCCATGTTGGTAGATGATGTAAATTGCACAACTGTGTAGACAAATGAGATATTACCTCTTTGGTACTGTATTCTGGATTTACCCTCGTATCCCTCCCTCTGTTTCTGGGTCTCAGTTTGGAGGTCATGAGTGTGTATGTACCATATGTTTGTAAGTTGATGATGACTTGGGCCTTGGTAAGGGACAAGAGGCTTATGTCATGTATTGGAACATATAGAACAATGGAATACTAGAGCCCCATGACTCTGACAAAGGAGTCACCATGGTAAAAGTGTTAATGAATTTTGTGCAGTCAAATGGGCATAAAACTGTTTTAACTAGCACATCAATAGGAACTGAATATTTTAAAATATTTTTAATGAATATCATCCCAGTATTTCTCCTTTGTGATAATACAATACAGTACTGTAATTCTTTTGCCTTGCTACCAGACATTTTGCTGAGGTGTTGAATGGAGAGGAATGGTTGGGGCTGCCAGTGGAGAAGGTGGTGGAGATAATGTCAGCAGAGGAGCTTGAGGTGGAGAGAGAAGAACAGGTGTTTCATGCAGCTACAGTCTGGTTACACCATTCTTACCAGACTCGGGCACCAATTTTCCATAAGGTATGTAAGAAATACACTAATGGCAGTGTTGTTGTTGATGATGATGATGTTCTCTTGGGGCAGAATGGCCTCCTGTCCCACAGACCTCCGGTACGCTTTGGTCGCAGTGTAAAAACAAATTAAAATAAAGGAGGGTTGGCCCTATATGCCTGGGCTACTGAAGCAAATCAGAGAAAGATGGGACCAGAGCTTACTGGACCAGGGAGTCTGGGCCTCTGACCACCAGGGAGATTTGGGGGGTCTTTGATCTCACAGCCAGTGCTGTGGGCTCAAGTCCACGTTACCACAAGAGTTACAAGTGGGGCCGCACCTTCCATGAGACCAGTCCTGAAGGGACCATAAAGGGGGAGGGAATTAAGACTGCTGCATGCAAAGGGATAATGCACCCCCGTGTGCTGGCGGTCCACACAGCAGTAAATATAAAAGAACCCTCCGGCTGCAGTACACCTCACTTGGATTTTTAATCCATGTGGGCAGATCTCGCCAGATCCACTAGAAAGTGACCAGATCCTACAACAATCTTTATGTGGGGGATGGCTAATATTCACAGAGAATAAGGTCAGCCACCCTGGGCAAACTAATGGCAGTGTAAGAGCTTGGTGGCAAGTTTGTTTGCAGATGACACTGTTGATGGCTGAGAATGAAAGTGAGTTACAGAGAGTGGTAGATGAATTTCAGTCTGTGTGTAAACGAAGGAAACTGAAGGTGAATGTTGGTAAAAGTAAAGTGACGGTGTTTGAGAGATTAGGAACTGAAGTTATTTACTTTGCTACACCGTACAGAGTGGAAGTACCAACTGGGACTAAGTGTGAGATAACTCAGAGGGGTGAGAGGATGGAGGAAGTGAAGGAGTTTAAGTACCTGGGCACAGTTCTATGTAAACATGGAAGTATGGAAGGAGAAATTAGGGAGAGAGCAGTGAAGGGTAGACAGGTCATAGGATCATTGGGAAGGATTATGAAGGGTAGAAGTGTGAGTATGGAGGTGAAGAGGGGACTGAGGAACAGTATAATCCTGCCAACACTGACATATGCATCAGAGACATGGACATAGAGTAAGGCTCATCAGTCAAGGATAGGTGCTGTGGAAATGAGCTACTTGAGAGGAGCATGTGGGGTGTCTAGGTGGGATGGAGAAAGTAATGAGAGTGTGTACGAGAGATGTGGTATGAGTGAGAAGGCAATTGGTATTGAGTGTGGAGTGGTTGAGAGAGTGAAGCATAATACATTGAGATGGTTTGGACATGTAGAGAGAATGCAAGGTGAGGAGTTTGTACAGAAGGTGTATGGAAGTGAAGTTGTGGGACGTGGTGTGAGAGGCAGACCGCTAGTTAGATGGCAGAACTGAATGGAAGAGTATGTAAAGGAGAGAAACGTAAGGGGCAGAGGAGGGTTTGAACAAGTAAGGAGGGAGTGTTGGAACAGGGAAAACTGGCGACACTTCTGCCGTGGCCAATCCCTTGGAGGGAGTTCCCGGAGGGAACGAGGCGTCAGAGCTAAATATAGATAGATAGATAGTGTAATAGCTGCTACTGGAAAGAGAGAATCAAAGGAATGATAAGAGGCATTGAAGGAAAAACAAAGAAAGAATAAATTGATGAAAATATTATATAGTACTGAGTGAGCTTGGACCAATAGGACATCATAACCCTTAAAATATGTACAAATCTGAAGGATTTGGGGGAACTAGATGGATTGGCCAGTTATGTTTCATAAGAAGGTGTAGGAGGAGGTAAATTTAACTACATGTATATATATGTACTGGTATAATAATCAGTTTCGAGGATAGTTATGTTTTTATCTGAACACAGAAATGTAAAGATACAGTACTTACACAGAGAGCCAGAATGAGTACCATGTTCATTCAATTCC
The DNA here is from genome assembly GCA_034508575.1 of Petrolisthes manimaculis. Taxonomy (NCBI): domain Eukaryota; kingdom Metazoa; phylum Arthropoda; class Malacostraca; order Decapoda; family Porcellanidae; genus Petrolisthes; species Petrolisthes manimaculis. The sequence continues at coordinate 166,552 of JAWZYT010002375.1, read as the reverse complement.
AGGTATTAGAGTGTGTGCGACTGGCTCTGGTGAGTCCATATTTCCTGGTTGACATTGTGGAGGGAGAGAGTGCAGTGCGGTCATCTCCTGAGTGCCGTGTGGTGGTGGAGGAGGCGCGCATGTACCACCTGCTGCCAGATCGTCGACATCACCTTGCCTCCCCCAGAACACGCCCTCGTCGTAACACTAATACCACTATTGTGAGTATTTGCAGGCATAACCAGTGGTTGGCTAAAAGCCTTGTGATACCCTACATATTAATAGGTGATGCCACTATCAGTGTGAGGCTACCAAACTTTCTTTTTTATTAATGGATAAGAAGTCAGCAAGGGAAAGTTTGCTTACTTGATGTTTTGCTTGGAAAGATGAGAAGAATATAATTAATCTGTATCCAAATAATGTCTGCAGCTTTCCAATATTGTGCAATACAGGGTTATCCAGGTAAAAAGGCCAGAATTCAGATAGTATTTAGTATCGGTATATCTTAAGCAAAAACTGGTCCATGAAAGTGATTCCAACTTGCAAATAGTTTTGTTGTTGTTGTTGATGTTCCTCCAGGGTAGAATGGCCTCCTGCCCCACAGACCCGCTGTACGCTCTGGTCGCAGTGAAAAAACAAATTAAAATAAAGGAGGGGCTGGCCCTATATACCTGGGGTACCGAAGCAAATCCCAGGAAGATAGGACCAAAGCTTACTGGGCCAGGGAGTCTGGGGGCCTCCGACCACCAGGGAAATTGAGGGGAAGGTCTTTGATCCCACAGCCAGTGCTGTTAGTGAAATTTCGACAAGCAGACCTGGCAACACTGCCTTGCAAGAGCTGCGATCCTCTTACCACTCCCTCCCTACCTCATACATTACGTGTGACAGAGAAACCTGTATATAAAAGTAATAAGAGTATTTTATATGTATTTTGGGGGGTATTTTTCGATAACACGGAATTTTCGCTAATTTGGAAGTCTCAAACCCCCCTGCCTTCCGGATTAAGAGACTTTTACTGTATATATAATATGTAAATAATTCTAAATAAAATACGCTAATTATTCACCCCCCCAAAAAATGGACAGAATGCCCTGACTAAAGCTTCAATTGTGTATGTCTACAGGTGATTGTGGCAGTTGGAGGTGAGGATAACAAGTTGGTGTTACGGTCAGTGGAGTGTTTTGACCCCCAAGCTCACAGCTGGCGTAGCCTCTCCTGTCTCCCCTTCGCTGTTAGGTCAGTTAATGGCCATTTTATTCTTGTATATCATACTCATGTTATTTTATTTCTCCTGTTTCCCCTTCCTATCAATTCCGATACATCTTAGTTTTGCATATAATACTGCAATCTGCTTTTGCCCTATGGAATTTTACAACACAAGTTTTTTTAGTTATTTTTCCTGGTAGTCAGTGCCTATGTCAGAATTGACCTAAAATATTGCTTCCATCTCACAATAATTTCTTTTTTAATGACCAGCAAGCATGGACTAGTTGTATCAGGAGAGAACGTGCTGTACCTGGCTGGTGGTGAACTCCCTGATGGTACTGTGACACGATGCCTTTCTCGCTACGATCCTGTGTTAGATGGGTGGCATGACCTGGCTCCCATGGGACAACCCAGGTCAGAGCTTGGTAAGATAACCTCTTCACTTTATTTTTTAGTTAGTAAAGATGTGTAGTAGCATATGACACTATGGTTTTTGTAGGATAGAATTTCTGCTTGAGTTGGAATTACCAGTGTCACTACTAATTCTTTATTATATCAATGATCTAAGACTTGAATGGCAGTTTAATTCTCGTATCAATCAGTGGTGTTTGGCATGGTCTAGTGGGATTCTAGGATTATTTTCCAGGGATTCAAGAGGTTCATGGTGATATTATGGAAGCAAGAATATAGAGACCAGGGATATATACCTTTCTATCTCCTTTATCAGGGACAGCCACTTTGGATGGATTTGTTTATGCAGTGGGTGGGTGGGATGGGTCACGTAGACTAGCAGGGGTGGAGAGGTACGACCCCCGCAGCAACACTTGGACCTACACTGCCTCCATGACACTGGCTCTCACCTCACCCGCTATTGCTGCTTGTCATGGAAAGCTGTACGTGTGTGGAGGAGCTGTGTTAGAGGATGGTGATGGGATTGATCATGTTCAGGTAACTTCATCCAAGTGTTTCCTTCATTTTCAAATTTACTTCCCTTTTCTTGTATTTGATGAAACATTCACAAAAAAGAAATAACCCTTACGGTACTACTTTGTTTGCAAATGCCAACTGGATTGTGCCAGATTATTAAATATTAATGCATTATTACCTGAGTATAATAATAGAGTAGTCTGTTTTGTCTGATTTGAATGAAAGAATTTATTTGCTATAACTGTAGTTATAAAATTTTCCCGTGTAGGGATTAATATATTCTAAACCATGAATCTGGTTTACATTCCTTTATCCAGTTTATTTCCTATTAACGCTTTTGGTGAACATAGGCAAAATCTCATCAGCTGTAACAAGTACACAGGGAAATTGTTGGCCCTTACATTTGCCCACAACAGTTTTTCCAACCCCCTTACTAGAATTGCAGTTTTATAGGCAAAATAGATGCTACTAATTCTTCAAACTAAGCCACAAGGCAGTTTCTACACTAAAGAATAATTTCTATGACAGAGTTTATAGAAATAAGTTGGTAATTGATGTGTTCTCTTTTTGTGTGATATTGGCAGATGTATGACCCACACACTGAAACATGGGAAGTGTTACCTCCTATGATCATTCCTCGTAGTGGCTCTGCAGCAGCAGTCCTCAATGGCAATATTTACATTATAGGTTTGTGGATCAAGTTTCAATGTATTCACCTACAGGTAGTTGTAGCAGATTGTTGTTGAGCTAGGCTTGTGTTGTCCCATCTTCAAATCTACTTTTGTCCAGTTTTTTATACTGTAGTAACTTATTGGCTCAGCTAACCTGGAATTATTAAACTGTAAATAAGGGTTGAAATCCCCAGTAAAATCCTAGCTAAGTATGCAAAGACAGATTACTTAAGTTTACCATGGCACCTACATGATGGGGTGTTGTATCTGGAAGTGAGGGAATTATCAACATACTGATTAATTAACTATTTTTGGACAGGTGGGTGGCATGCCTCTACAGAAAACACTAATAAAGTGGAACGTCTGGATCCACGGACCAAGACGTGGCAACAAGTGGCTAGCATGTGTGAGCGCCGCTATAGACCAGGTAACTTACACGGTACTTTGTTCATATACTGTCAACTGCACTTGCTATATCAGCAGTTTTTGTACAATCAATGTCTTGTTAATATCATATCCCTAACTCATTTGTCCTTTCAACTCATTGTCCACTGAATCTTTCCAATTATGGGATATGCAATATACTGTATATAAAGACTACTCATGAGAATTCTTCATGTATGATGAATAAAAACTAAAAAAAAAAACATTATGTAAATGAAAATTTTATAGAGATAGTTAATAAATGTTTTATACAGTAAAAGTCCCTTAATCCGGAGGTCTATACCTTGGAATGCTCGCTCCCATGGAACTTTATGGGCCCACCAATTGTACCCATAATTACTGTATCCCAAATTATTGAAAAAAAAATACCGAAAAAGTAATCTCCCGAGATATAATTAAGTGTTGTGAGTGTCTACATTATTCATTATGGCTCCTAATAAACCACCAAAGTAGACTACTAAGAAGTTGAGACCTCATAAGACATTAAATTACAAGTGTCAGACTGTCAGCTACGATCCTCCCGACACTCATAAATTACGTATGACAGCCAGTGGTGCCAGGTCTGATGCACAAAATTTCCCCAACTTCAACAACAAAATTTCCCTATTTGCCTCAATAAAACCCTGTTTACTCTTCTCTTGAACATTGATGATCTTTATTTTTGGTATTTCGTCTGGTAGAAATTTCCCTGTTTACTCTTGAACTATCTTTATATAATTTCCTTGTGTCGACTACAAAATTTCTCTGTTTTGAGGAATTTTGAAGTCCACACAGGGAAATTATATAAAGATTGTTCAAAAATAACCAGGGAAATTTCTACCAGATGAAGTACTAAAATGACCGTAATTGTTCAAGAATAAACAGTGAATTATTGAGGCAAAAAGGGAAATTTTAAAGGTGAAGTTAGGGAAATTTTGTCAAGCAGACCTGGCAACACTGCCTGTTAAGAGCTGCGATCCTCTTTCTACCCACTTTCTACCACATAAATTACGTGTGACAGGAAAACCTGTATTTAAAAGTAATAAGAGTATTTTATACGTATTTTGGGGGGTATTTTTCGGTAACACGGAATTTTTGCTAATTCGGAAGTCTCAAACCTCCCTGCCTTCCGGATCAAGGGACTTTTACTGTACTATGAATGATCTTCTTTACTAAGCAATATATTTAATGTTGGGCCAATACCAGTAACAAAATTTTCAAGAGGCAGGAATCAAGTACAGTACTGTAATTTCAAATTTTGCAACATTTTTTCTTTGTATTTATTGGCTGATAATATTTTACATCAGGTGTTGCAGTGGTTGATGGAAAGATCTATGTGCTGGGAGGAGAGGATGGCTGGGAACACTTTCACGACACCATTGAGAGTTATGATCCTACTTCAGACACTTGGACCATGATTGGGGAGATGCTCACTGGGCGGTCTTGGCTTGCTTGTGCCCCACTAAGGGTGTGTGAACTGGTTGATTAGTACCAGACATATGGGATAATTTCTTAGTGCAATTGAAAGAGATTGAATGATATGAATTGGACATGTATTGCTATTACTTGATAAATTATATACATGTAATTGAACTGGAATACTGTAACAAATTATTTGAATGGGAATTTAATTGAAATTGAAATAATAATGCTCAGATGAGCAACTGAAATGGATTTTAACTACCGTACCTTAATCAGACTGAATTGAATGTTTTTATACCTGAATGGAAACTAAGCAGTACTGTATCCATGCAATTGGAAATGGAATTGATATTTTTATTTTGATAAAAGAGGTGCATTAAAATCTATTCTTTTTACTAAAATTCATAAAATGGAGTTTGTTTCTCTGAGTTAATGAAAAACTAAAAACATATATACAGATTGAACAGTTTATTGCTCTTAGGTTGTATAATCTTCAATATATTTCATAATTCCTTAAACTAATAAAGAGAATATTCAATCTTTACAGTAGATCGGATCTCCTTAGATTCACTCATCCCAGTTGATTTCCAGTTACCGGTATTACGTACTGTAATATGAAAAGGGGTTGAGGAAGGTTCTGAAGTTTGGAAATGAATCTTAACCCTGGTGTGGTCCTGACAGATCAAGAAGGAGATACTGGGAGACCTGGCCACCCCTGTGTCATGACATCCGCGAGCCTCCACCAATCAGAAACGATGCAGCTGGAACTCCTGCCTGCGGTAGTCAGTCACCTACCTTGTTGTTCGCCGCACCTGACTGGTTGTGTGGTGGCGTGACGGCTCATTGTGTAATGTGTTAGGTTAGTACCACAACCTGGAGTTTGCTTTTCAATAACTGGTGGGAAATGTCCAATGCCATATTGTAAAGGTTAGCAGCATTAAGTCAAAAACTTACCAGTCAGATTATTATTATATTATTATTTAGTTATTAAGATTGCTCATCAGCTAGTCAGATGCTAATGAATTAGGTTGGATGTGGACATTTACCATCAGCTAAAGAAAAACAGACTATAATGTAGCTGGCTGGTATTGTGCAGAAGTCAGTTGGTTGGCACGAAAGCAATATACCTCCTTCAGTAAAATGGCAAACTTGCATGTTGAGTCATGGTCACAAGTCTTTAACTACTGTACTCCTAGAATTTTATCCAATGAAATGAAGCATTTTTCTATCTAATCTATGATATCAGCCTGTGTTATCTCATATGTGTAATTAAGCTTCAAAAGTGTGGTGAAAACTAGTGTACATGACTATACTGTATAGTATTATAACAACACTATGTAGCCTAATATTAATCTACTGAAGAAAATCTTCAGTAACTTCTATATTATAATGGCATGTTAATGTTGAATACAGTATTGTTTGGCCAACACACCTAATGATTATTTTTCTGTAGTTTTGGGAAAACTTATAGACAACTGGTGAATTAACGAGCAATATACAGTAGTGCTTAGCTTTTGAATGATGGCGATACCAGCTGTATGGTTCCAGGAAATTAACTCTGTGGTAACTACCTTCTCTTACAGTTCTGTCCTATGTATGGTCTCCAAACTGAATATCAAAACTTTAGAATTAGGAAATTATTTTCAAAGCTTAAATGTACTACTTTCATTATCTTACATTATTAATCTATATCACAAATACATAGCAACCCTTTGTACTGTACTATATATGATGTCCCATGACTTTTGTGTCTACCTGAGATGATTTTTAGGATATTTATAGAACAGTACCAAAAATGAAATGAAGTTTTCCATATTGAAAAGTGTCATGTTAAATGTGTGTCAATTAACCAATTATTGTCTCTCTTACAAGGTGGGAAATTATTATTGAAAATTAATACAAATCATCAAGGAGTTGCCATATAATGGTACAATACTTGTAAAAATTTAGATCATGCATTAAATATTACTGTAATCCCACGTACATAATGTCAAAAAGTTTGAAGATACCTATAAATGACTTCAAACAAACAATTTATTAACTGTGTGTGTATATTTTATTTTGATACCAATCTCCTCCAGTACTGAAGTTTAGTCATGGGACATGATATAGTATGTATATCAACTGAATATTTATAAGATACAGTACAGAGTTTATATGGTCAATTTTAAAGTTTTTCAAAGGAAAGCGGTGACTACATGCAAAGAGTACTTGTCAATGGACATTGTGATGACATAAAAATAATATTTAACCATACTATATAATTATTGAGTTTTATACAAGCTTCAGGTTAAACAGCCTATGGACACTCATGGCAGTCACCCATCCAAAAGTCAGAGGCAAGCAAACCACATGATGGCTAGAGTTTGTATTACAGATTGTAAAGTAGTTTTTAAAGATATATTACATAAAATACACATCATTTGAGGAGGAGCCTTTATTGACCAAAGAAAGGAGTAGAAAACCTATTGAATAGAAATCCCTCCCTTCAATGGTATTTCATGTAGCAGTTATAATTAACGATATTTTATGCTGCTAGTATGGCTCTTAGTTGGGACCATATGCAAGAATACTGCATGGGCTAGGCTGAAAAAATTACTCAGGTCATTGTACCAGTCGTTGCCATCAGCTAATGCATAAAGTTTCTTGTGTACAGTACAGTCCCCTGTTTGATGCTCCAGTGCTGCAACAAAACTAGTACATAGTGACACTCTGAAGTACAGCTGACCAAGCTCTAAAACTATTTGGAAGAGTATAATGCAGTTTTACTTCACATGCAATAATTTCTGTCCTGTCCTTAGACCAGCTCTTTTTTTTTCTCTTCAAAATTGCCCGAGCAATTGTCTCATTACATGATGAATGATGATTAATGGATGACTAGTGGATATCTCGCAATAATGATGGTCGATCAGTTATATCACAGAGTGCCTCTGATGTTAGGATAATTGAAAGCCCTCCAATGTTGCTCAGGTCAGCTGAGTCTAGACCAACACCAGGAATTGGATGTGTCTATGTTTCAGATTTTCAATGACTCCCACCTTTATTTAGAGGTAGAAATGAAACTTAATGTATACATACACATGTGGAAGATTTATATTTTCCCTTGTCTGGTATTGCATTATATCAGGAGTAATTTTGTGGATGAAAATTCAAAAGCAGTGCAGTGTTGAGAATGAAGTTTTCACCTACAAATAAGATGGTAATTTTCATAGTAGGCTAACTGCATGCCTCTGAGCTTTAGATTTATTTAATTGACTGCAAAAATTTCTGTCAGTGTGGTGATATGTGATTACATTTGCCAATTGTAAAATTTTGTTTTAAATTAAATGAGATGATTCAGAACTCAATTCATCTTGTACCTTGGCAATAATATCTCCCCTCAGCCAATTTGTCGACTCCTAGCTCATGTGCAGTACACTCTTGCTTCGAGTCCCTTCTTTTGTAGCCCTTGACATCACTTTACTGTGTCTCCTTCATATGCACACCACACTACCTTTATCTTTCTGTGTTGCTCTACAAACAGTATTATACCTTGACTGAATTATGATATTGCATAATAGATTTTTTAAAGCAGGAGGGCAAGATCATAGAGTAGTATTTTTTTTTAAACCTAGCAGAAATTCACCTATTCCCGTCCAGCCGTTAGACCTTTCATACTTGTGTTCAGTAGATTCCAATGTTTATGAATTGTGGATAATTTCCTAATACAGTAGTGTAAAAGTGTTATATGATTTGTGTGGTTATAAATTATTACACTTGCTACCAGATTAAAAAAAAAAACTAGCAGTATAGTCTCAGGTGGTGTCATTGAGATTCAATTGGCAAATAGAAAAAGCTGACTGAGGAAGGAGTAAAGTACTGTAGAAGAAACTTTCCAAAACTGTATGGTCCAATAGTCAGTATAAATGCACAAAGATAATAGTGTTGTATTATTCAACTGCAAAAAGGGATTCAAATGGATAATGGGGTTGTAAAATTTCTCATCCCTATGTGGATGTCTGTTTTCATGATCATTGTTTAGCTAGTTTAGTAATTAATGTATTATATCTTACAAACCAGAAGGAATTTTTTTATAGCTGAAATACTCTTAAGAACTTGATGAAAAATTACCTCAGGAAGTTGTTAGTGCAATTGGAATTGTACCGTAGTTTGTGGATTTACATAAGTCAACTAGAATCTCGAGTATGTGTTCGGATATGACTAGAACAAACTGGGTGCCTCGGTTATCAGAAAGGTAAACTAGGAGCCTATAGCAGGTTTCTAGAATCATAACAGACTTGCAAGGGGTAGAGTTATGTAAAGCTGTGTGATTAGCCAATGAGAGCAATCTTAAACTCTTCAGAAGCTTTCACTTACATTGTAGTTCAGTATTTAGCAGCTTTTCAGATCGTAATATGTTGCAACAGTCCGAATGCGTGTAAGAATGGTTAAGTCAATACATTTAGCGAACTATACAACAAGGAGTTATGTGGATGGTTGTCCATTAATTTTTTGGTTTAACAACTGTACAGCAGTTGGTATTAATTACAGTTGTTTCTTTTCATGAAGATTTTCATGTTCCCTTACAATTTCTAATAAGCATTAAACTTTTCAAACAGCTATAGAAAAACCAGTAAATTGATGAGTAAAAATGTGATGTCAGTGAGTCAGAACACACTGCACTGTGAAGTGGCTGGGGTAAACTTAGACATCTTGGGGCCTGGTTGTGGAAGGGAAGACATTGTGCTTTGGCCCACTCTCCATGGCTTCTAGTGCTATAATGGTGAGTGTGGATTTTTTTTTTTTATCCTTGTTTAGATCACTTTGCATCATTTTTGTACGTGAAAAAGTTGTACAGTATGTGATTCAGAGAAATGGTTTTCCCGCAACTTCAACACTGCCCCAACACAGACCTTATACTGGGGTCACACCTTGCCGAACTTGAGGCCGAATGCATCCCGAAGTGTGTTCGGTTTGTATTTGTAAATCATTCGGGCAATGATTCGGGGTGTTCGGGAATAGTTCGGAGCCATTTGCAAAAATTCAGAACTGAATCGGAAAGTTTTCCGAATGTTTGGTGTTGCACGAAACTTTCGGAACCAATTTGGGATGGGCAAAAATTCGGACCGAGATCGGGATATATTAAAAAACTATTCGGAAAGACTTCGGAACATTCGGTATGGCATCTGTTTGCATTCGGTTTGTATTCTGGCCGTTGGAGCTGTCAAAATTCGGTATGCATTCGGGATCACTTCGGTAGTACTTCGGAAACACTTCGGTATTGCTTCGGAATTGCAGATCCGAAGGACTTCCGAAGCCATCACGAGGTGTTTCCGAATATTGACAGATGATCCGAATCAAAACCAATTGTGAACCGAAGTCAAACCGAAGCTTCCGATGCTATTTCCGAAATACTTCCACAGTGATTCCGATGCGCTTCCGAAGCGTTTCCAAGGTGAGAACCGTGTCCGCTCAGCAATCGGGTGAGGTTCGGTATGGCATCTGTTTGCATTCTGTTGCTATTCGTTTTTATTTCGGAACGAAAAAACCTGTTAAATTTTGAATTTCAAACTTTGGTTTCAATTAAAACTATTTCGGTTTGCAATCGGAAACTAATCGGTATGCATTTGAAAGTGCGTTTCGAATACATACCGATGAAAACTTGACCTTGAAAAAGTTCACCGAACATGCCCGAAACCAAACCGAAGTCACTTCGGGATGAATTCGGAAGCAATTCGGCTAAGTGTTGTAACCCGGGCTTTAAGAACATTGTGTTTCAATACCATGCATGCACTCCAACAACACACTTTGACACCACACTCCCAGTGCCACAGTGTAAAACCATGTCCCAAGACTGATTTTGTAGACCATTATTTTTTTAGTGTAATAAGATTTTTTATTTATATCAGATTCTGTATTTACAATTTACAACTAAACTGAAAGTAACCATTTGAAAAATTGTACTGATATTTGGAATTGGATTAGGGTTTGATGTCCAGAATGTAAAAGAAAAATGTTTTAAAAGCACTTTAAAGACTCTGTAACCAGTTATTATTATATAATGTATAATTAAATGGGGTAAGATTACTGTCTCCTCCATACTGTGTCACAAAATTACCACATAAACCGACTATCTATTTCAGACCCTGTGACTCATAGTTTGTACGATAGTAAAGTTGTGGGACCTGGTGTGAGATAGATAGATAGATCTTCTTAACAAACAGTTGGATCAATATGACATATTGGCACAGTTTGTTAGACACCCTTCCCTAATATATGGCACTACAGTGCATTGCCAAGTGTGTTTACTTTTGGCTTTGAAGGCAAAGCAGGCAAGAGCCGAGTAGACATTCGGACAGGGGAAGACCGGGAGGGTTCAGGGGAATGTCTGAATATCTACTTGACTCTTGCCAGCTTCAACTTCAAAGCCAAAAGTAAACACCTTAATTAAACACACTTAGCAATGAACTGTGGTGCCATATACAGAATTAGGGGAGGGTGTCAACCAAGAAGCTGTGCCAAGATGTCGAATTGGTCCGACTGTTTGTTTAAAAGATATTTGCAAAAACTATGCTTCATAAGGTCTGAAATGGATAGTAGATACTTAGTATCTTTGCATTATTTTGAAGAAACTATAGTCTTCAATATAATAATACTGTACCTTTAATTTATATATTTATGTGTACCCAAGATATTGTATGTGTTTGAGCCTGTTTTTTTTTTCTTTGTTTATTAAGATTATATACTTTTTAAAAGAATGCAATACATCTAGTCTGCTAAAATTTGTATTTTATAAAAAGTACCACCTTCCAAACACATTCAAATTGTTTGTAGGAGAAAAACAACTGATAATATGGTGGCACAGGGAGTCAAGCCTCTGAAATGTGAGTGCTTATCCAGTACAGGTTCAGGTTTCAACTCCGCCACTGATATTCCTGCTGAATACTGTAGAGTATATTATATTTGAACCTAAAAGAAAGCTCTACTGAGGATGTAGATACAGTACAGCTATAACAGCAGTCCCATACTTTCATCTTTGATGTACAGTACTGTATACCTTATAGTCTCTGTAGGTGATGGTAAATGCCTACATCAGTATAAGTGTGTTGCTTCTAATTAACTGAGCAGTGGTGCCTAGCAATTGAATGTTAAATTTTGACCAACCACTTTGGCTTCTGATATTTTTTGAAATAGGGTAGCCTACTGATGATGAAAATTATGATGAATACTTTCATCTGGCCCATTAAAAAATTACTTGTATTGATTGACAGTGTTTGGTAGGTGGCAATTCATAATTATGTCCTCTTAGGTTATATAATACTGTGTATAGAGGGTTTATGAAATGTTGTTTGTATAGATTAGTACATTAAATCAGTTGACAACAGTTTAGCCTTCTCGATTGTTTGGAGACACATGGTGTCAATTGTTTGTCATGTAGAGGTTAAACTATGATACTTGTATCTTGACCAATCCCACTTTCTGTTTTGAAATATGACAGAGTACAAAACATGATTGACATGTTCTCTCCTGAAGCCATCATGTTCTTTCACCATTCATACAGTCATTTCTCTCTCTCTCTCCTTTCTCTGAGTTATAATCCAATATTGCTACTCACTCCTGTCCTATTTACCTTGTATATTTTCCTTAAGACACCCAGTGTATGGTGGCTTCAATATATTTGTATGGCCCTTCATATGAAATTTTGTTTTCATCCTTTCCCATTTTATGATTTCTTGTAACTATTCCTTGTTGACTGATCTTATTGCTCTTTACTATTATTTTACATTGTGAATGAGTTACAGTACTTAATGGTATTTACTGCTCATCACTTAAGTTACAGTAACTCTTTCTTATTTTCCTTTGTATCTTGAGTGTGATTGTGAACACAAGTGGGTGTTGTCCTTTTTACTGTTGTAACCATGCATAACTGAGGAAGTTATTGGGACTAACAGATGTGTTCAGAGGTTTTTTCATCATACTGATATTTTAATTGGTATTTATTTGTCAATATTCTTGCATAATAAGTATATAACAGGCACAAATAGAACAAATATCTTGATTGCTGACTTACAGTACAGTACATTACATTATATCCAGACCAGACTTATCAAATGCTGTTTTGAAAAGAGTTAAACTCTACAGTCGGCAAAACAGTTCATTACCACCCCTATGTTAATTTTAACATCAGTAAGTGCAGTAGGGTTGGTACTCTGCTGACTGGACAGCTGTGCCTCCTTATCCGGGACATGCTGGACAGGTATCGTCTTTGCCCCGGCAGTGACAACTTAATACAACACATTCAGTTTTTTTTTTATCAAAGGTTTAGCTGATTGTAAATTAAATTTTGAGTGTTCAAGAACTCTTACTATTTAACAATTCATTATTAAACATAAGAAAGTGCGTTTGAGTATTTTAGAACAAGAATAACAGTGAAATACCCAGATAAAAAAGCGCTGAGTGAAAGAATGTCATCCCTGCTTGCCTGCCCACGAAGGTGGAGGAGATAAGACATTCGCCAGTCAGGTGTACCAACATTATATCACACTGTTGAGGGATGGTAACGAAACTTTTTGCCAACCGTATATCACAGGTTTATTTGACCTATATATACAGTGCTCCCCCAAGTAGGTGGAGAAATTAATCGAGACCAAATTACCAAAAGTATACGTCTTTTTAAATTAGGAGTACCTATGAGCAAGTCGATATTCAGGCTATCAGATGACCAAGTTTAATATGTTGATTGATTATACACATACAGATTATTGATATGGTGAAAAGTGGAAGTGATTTAGAGATAAAATTACCAAAATTAATTAATACAAACTAAGGAATGTGTGTGCACGAATAAATGATTGTAAGAGAAAGTAACAAAGAATAATCAATATAAACTAATGAGTAGAAACTCGTGGATTATTGGTGTTAACTGAACTTATCACCCTCACTCACTACTCTCACACACCCTTTTAGAATGAACCTTTCAAAAACAAACATTTTCCATACTTTTGGCTCAAGTTTATAATTATTTTTAGTCACTAGAGAGAAAATCTGTCAAATCGAGGGTTGAGTGGACCATCAGCCTGGCTCATGAGTCGCAATAGCACCGCTTGGGATGCGCATTAGCCGTTTATTTTATTTTTGCGCGAAACCTGCTATAGTTGGGGATTGAGTGCACAGTTGAGCAAGTAGAAAGTGCAAGTAAAATATGAGTGGATAACACCACATCTGGCTACCACTCAAAATTGCAGTCAGTCACGTTCCACTTTACATTGGCCTTGGAGTCTTTAGTGATTCATTGATAAAAATACCAGGGTTTACTACAAAGAACTGAAAGATATTGCCATATACACTTACTGTATATTTTTCTTGCACTTTCTACATGCTGAACTGATAATGGTCAAGAACGGTTAGTTTTTGGAAGGGCCAGTACCGAACCTAGTTTTTCCCCCTGTAATTATCAATTTCAAGTACAGTAGGCAATTTTAAAATATTACACAGTGCCTACTTGGTACAGCTCCGGACGGAATTTCGTGTCACAGTCAGCACTGCCAACGCCAAAGTGTATAGGGTTCAGAGTTCCAATCTGTCGACTCACGTATCTGAAACTGTATGAGAGAGTGAATCATACAAGGTTTATTGCCAAATTATTGGTACACCCCCTGGCCTCCTCTATACCCTACCCCACAAGATGGAGAAGACCCTGCCACGCAACAGCAGGTGAGGTGCGGGAAGCGCACAGGTAAGGGAGAATGGAAGGAGATACTAAAGAGATACTCGCCAGTTCGCCACACTATACATACGATCCATTAATTGTCCTCAACTTTCCAGCAAATATTTTATCCAATCAATTTGTCCCTCTATTCCTTACTCATTTTTTACTACTTCAATCACCCCCATTTAAATCAATTGTATACTGCTGAATTTAGCCTACAAAACCTTTCTGAATATATTGATTTACCTTGCACGCTTTCCCAAGATATCCTTGCCAACACATAACTGAACATTCTGTAGTAACCGGAATCGATGGAGAGTCAACAAGATTCACTTCAATCCATTTCTTCTTGAACTACATATGCTCAAATCTTCATAATCTGACCATTGGAGTCTGGAGAGGTCTTTATCTTGTGGGCCCAGCAATTAAAGCCTCACCTGTGGAAGAAAGAAAATCATTACTTTGTTCTATAGTTCATCAGTCAAGTGATTCATGGTGCATAAAATGGCGTGGTTCTAGTACGATGGCTACATAAAACAAACAATATAGCCGTCGTACCGGTACCACATCATCGTATGCACCACAGATGTTCTTGCATACGAGTCACGAGTTACAAATGCCAGCTAGACCCTGCCATAAACACATACTGTTGCCCATGCACACATGAAGCTGGTAGGACTGGCTTCTTGTGAGGTGGCTACAACAGGAAGGAAAATGAACAAAAGTTATAGTTTGTTAACAGGCTGACAGTAATAATATTTTACTGTCTGCCTGTCAACAAACTAGAACTATATTTTTCTACTTCCCTTTGTAGCCACCTTACAATTAAGTAACGAGACCCATCAGCTTAAATTTAATTCATGTGTGGGCAACTGTACTTTAGTTTATGATTTCTACTTCAATGATGGTGTTTGAAAGCAATAAAGCAGTTCTGATCATATTTAATTTGATATCCCCTTTAGTTATATCGGTGCAATTATTGTACTAAAGTGTTACAGAAACCTCAAGTGTAGAACGATGAAAAAAACAAAACAATTAAGCACAATGTGGAACAAATAAAACAACTAACAATTAAGTATACCACCTGCCACCTACAGAAATATACATATAAACCTCACCTTCTCTGTAGCCAGGCACGTCTTCTCCCAACCACTGTCCACGGTGTTCTGGCCACACCTACTGACCTGCCTAGCGACATCAACTCGGTACCATCAAAAGCGCGGGAAAATGGCCAGAATGTGAAGCTACGAATTTGTGATTCGAAGCTTCGAGTCCGTGTAAGGGGTCGAGAAAATCTGGTACTTTTATTCCATGTTAAATAAATACTTACGCACAGTTGCCCACACATGAATCTGATATGCCTCGCTACTTGCGAGATATACCTACAACAGGAAGGAAAGTGAGCAAAAGTTACAGTTTGTTGACAAGCCGATAGTAATAATATTTTACTGTCTGCATTTCAACAAACCACATCTTTATTCACTTTCCTTTCATTGTAGCCACCTCACAATTTAAGTAACGAGCTGTTACACTATTTAGTTAACAGACTTCTTAATGATATTGACAGGAACGAGATGACAATGACATCAATTTCACATATGATTGTTAACTCTGTCCTGCAATACAATACTTTTAAAACGTTAGGCAATTATTCAATCATAACGTTTATTCGTAAACTACAGAGTGGTTATGGATACTTGAGCAACATAATTTTTGTATTATTATTTTCATATTCTTTTGTTTTTCCTTATTGCCGTAATTGAATTAACAGTATTACCGATTTTAAAGTAAGTGTCTATGTTTTTTGTAATGATATATAATTTTTATATTCTAATTAACAATATTCTATCAAATTCTTTGTAGCCTATTATAAAATATAATACTTAAATATAAATATAATACTTAAATATAATACTAACTTTACAATGAAGGCCAACACCTCAAAAGTTGTCACCACTGATTATCATATGTTTCACAAATAGTAACAAGCTTATTCTACTATGTCTATATGTTAATGATTTCATGGTTATGGGCAGAAATTTACTTGAAATCTAATAATGCACTATATGTAACGTAGAACAAGTTATTTTTTCTCCCGTGTGTTAAGTTGGTAAGCCTGCGAAAGCTACAAGATGTGGTATTGGTGTGTGTGTGTGTGTGTGTGTGTGTAAAGGGAACTATGGTTCAAATGACTCGAACGTTCACTTCATCAGAAATAAGCCTATATTCTGCAGGAAAGATTCGATTGTCTCATTCCGTTCCACAGTATATTCTTTTCACAATAAAATATACAGTAATATATGGATAATTGTGGTTCTCATAATGTTGTGTAATATATTCATTATTGTTGTAACACATTTATCATTGAGTATAGCAATTTCATTAAATAGATTCCCATCCCATCTGATGGTATATAGAAAAGTTGTTTGTAATAGTGAAATATAAACACTGGTAATAGTAAAATTTTTGAAATCGAGTTGTGGCAACTTGTAAAAATATTCCGACTAATTCTATTTAATTCTCTGTAGTGTTTTTCCGACGAATCTAGTTCAAATATGGTGAAAATGAAGTGTTTATGGAGATTGGATTTGGAGGGGGTTTTCGGGCGGGGGGAGGCGTGGGGGGGTCGTATCTCCCAAAACATTAAAATGCGACGGCCTTGAACAATAAATGCGGTATAAGTTTATAAGCACGCCTCCAAATACATTTTAATGTCAATATGCAAACATAATAGTTAATTATATATACAATACCGTCATGAAGGTTTAAGTTGGTGCTCGTATTTCGTTTCGTCACAATATAAAATTTCATGTTAGGGTTAGGACCGAAGGTTGTTAGGGTTAGGACCGAAGGTTGTTAGGGTTAGGACCGAAGGTTGTTAAGGTTAGGACCGAAGGTTGTTATGGTTAGGACCGAAGGTTGTTAAGGTTAGGACCGAAGGTAGTTAGGGTTAGGTCTAGGTTAGGTTAGGTCAGGTCAGGTTGGTTAGAGTGGCTGTAAAACATTTCACACACACAAAAAAAAAAAAAAAAAACTTGGAGGCGCTATTGTAAATTTTTACCTGAAATACTAAATTTACCTACTTACTTTATTTTCAATTATTCACTTCTTACCTTAGGACAATGGCCATTCCTTCCTCAACTAAAAGTGCACGTCGGTAATTGGTGTTTTGCTTTCTTCTGTAGGGTGCAATTAACTCCACTAACATTTTTTAAATTGTTCAGTTGTCATTCTTAAGATGTCATAAAATTTATCTAGATTGTTTATCAAGTCTGGGAATAAATGTCCAAAGCTTCCAAACTCTGGCCTGTTATAACACTACTATTATATACTCCTAAGAGTCCTACCTATTACCTACTGGCTACTAGAGACACTATCTATATAGGGTCTCTACTGGCTACTAGTCCCTAGACTCCCTGGCCTGTTGAACTTCATTTCGATTTTTTTACTATGTCAGTGGGAACGGCGCTGATTCAAAATGACTCGAGTCATATGACTCGTTTATAATATAATGTCATGATATCACGTCTGTAAAGCATTACCGGTAGAAGTATTATATCTTGTAATATGTAACGGCTTGGTGGAGTTTGCTCGAACAAATGAACACCACAAGTAAACCACTAAGAAATCAGATTACGGAAAGGAGAGATCGAGTGAGGGAAGAAATGGCTGAAAATAATCAAATTACTCCAAGTCCAAGCACTACACTTCCCAAGCGATTTATATACTTAAGAAAGTAAAATAATTATAAAAATCTATGTTCTATTTAATCATATTGGTTAGAGTGTGATCCATCGTCTGGCAACACAGAAAGCGGGGATTATTCTTTAATAAGATTTTTTATAATGCTTCAAATCTGATGTCAGTTCATTTTAAAACCCATCAACTGTAATAACTGCATTGGATAGGGAAACATTATCTTGCCTTAGTATTCATAACAGAGACACTTATACCGAAATAGTGACAGATTATAGTAAAATAACTAATTGATAACTCCATTCATTCATTCATCTTACTACTACCCACAAATGCGGCAGCCATCTCTGGCCAGGTGTACAGTTGGCTCCACTCCCGCGTTGACCACTGCGCGTTGCCAATGTTGAGCCGCCAAGATATTCGAATCCCGAACGAAGCGAAGCACTCATGACCTCCATCTCCCCAACTCAGTCGTCCCTCCCTCCATCTCACTCGGTCATGAGTGCTTCGCTTCGTTCGGGATTCGAATATCTGGGTAGTAGGCTACAGCATTGATGCTTACATTCCCTCTCGAACTTGGCTCCGTGCAACACCACACCATTCCCAAACCTACACCCCTCCATTACCATCCCCCAGACTAGCACTGGCATGTTTCAGATATAAAAGTCTAAACTTGCGTTTCCCCCCCCCCCCCCCCTTGTGGAATACAAACATTGACAATGCTGGAGTAATGAACATGGCAGGGGAGGAGACTGTACGTAACTAAATTTCAAGGATGTAGTAGTAAAAAATTATGGATGATTTAAAAGAATGGGTAATACTTTCTCTAAATAATTTTAATAGCCAATCCATACAGGTAGTCAAAACCCTAGAGAAACAAATGTACATTGCGGCTTGGTGACAACTTTGATGACGCGTTCACTCAAATTTAATATATTTGTATTTTGATCTCCCTAAATATAATCTCAAAACAGTACTGAATTGAACAGAAAATTTTCTTCAACCGAAACCGCCGATCGTCGGACTATGATGTACAAAAGTTTGTTCCCTCACTCAGCCGCAATATGACTGAGTTAATTCTTTGCGATTCGAACGACTAGACACAGTTCCTATCTATCCTCTATTGCTTAATCATTCAAACCATAAGTAATACAGTTGGCCATTTATCCTCTGTAGAGTAGTCGTTCAAACCACATGTGATTTTTTCGGTTACATTGTGGTTGGCTGGGGGAACAAATATATTTTTTTTGTGCACCGTGGTCAGTGTTGCAAACCCTCGAGTATACAAATTTACACACACACTGCAGCAGCACGTTGAGGCCGGGGTAGAATATTATTATTATTGTCAGCTTGCTCGAATTGCACCTTCACTGTGTTCGGTCTCAGCAGGTCGTATGCAAGAATTTTATTTTGATGGTGTTGACAATGGCTTGGTACCGGTATGATGACTCCATTGACACACTACAGAGCCAACACTCCCCAGGAACTGCCAACCATGATGTGTTCCCTCCTGTTGGTACACTCTGGTCCCATCTCTTGGTATGCTAGGAGTCAATTCTTATCAAATATTTACCTTTTATTTAATTATAAATATACTTTGTGCTCTCAGAGCATATTAAGGACAAATGCACATCTAATATATTTCACATACTTTTTAAGGGAATAGTACAATTTTGGTACATTACAGACCAGTGCTTCCTCCAAAGTAAGTCAGGAAACAGGTGAAAAAAATTCTTGCTTGGAGTAGCTTATGAGGAATCAGTAGGACCAGATATACCACCACTGTACTATCCCTTTAAGCATTATATTGAACAACAACTGACTCCTAGATTACAAAGATATATAGACACACACTATTCAACCATTTCACAGTGAGGATGCAATTTGAGGTATTTGACTCAAGTGTCTGTGTCACATTTCAGAGTCGTTCAAAAAATTGACGAAAAATAATAAGAATAAGCACATATTGAATATATGTATAAACAATGCACAGAAACAACAATTAATTTTAGTATATGAAATAAGGTTCTTGCAAGAGCCCTAACCTTGTAATATATATTTAATTTCCTGAAGTGGGATTAAAATAATCTATGGATGGATTTTGCTGTGACTGCCTGCCCTGCTTGGAACTGGGGAATTAAAGATTGCATATATATAAATACTGAATATTTCACAACAGCAAAATAATGTCCGTGTACCTTCGCTATCACCGGAACAAGTTATATTTTTGGAGCCGAACACGAAAATGGCATTTTTAGGTAGAGACATTCAATGAGTTTCAAGTCTTCACAGCAGTCAGTCACTTACCAAAACCAAATAACCCATCAAACTAAGTCATCAGGATAGCTTGAGTTAGTGCCAAGTTTTTTTAAGGGGAGATTCTTTGGTTATTGGTGAATTGGAAAGTCTCTTGATTCCTCCAAACTATGCCATGAAACAGATCACCCCACTATTAGTACCACTGAGGGTGTCTGTTTTCCTACAGAGGAGGAATCAGTAGCTCTCAAATTTGCCAACAAGAAAGTTTCCTCAACATATGCAACAAGGTCTGTGTGAGGCAAAGGGGGAGGGGGGATGTCATTACTCTGGGACCATCATCTTCCTTCACCAACAACAACTCAATATAAATGTAGTGGTCTGCAGAGTAACCAGTTCCCCTCACACTCAGCCACAGTTTGGGCCATATGCAAGAACATATGTGGTGTTGACATTGTACCAATTCAATGACTCCATAGACAAACCAGTCATTGTACCATTACCATGCCGTCATCAACACCATGAATATTCCCTTATGTGGCCCTTAATTTATTTCCAATGTACAGTTGTGGCCAAGTATTGTGTAACCAACTGATGCTGTGTCTCCCGGAGCCGTATGCAAGGATATTTGTGTCTGTGGGGTTGGTATTGACGATGGTGTGGTACAGTACGTTGGCTTTGTAGTGTGTCTATGGAGTCATGGTACTGGTACCACACCATCGTCAATACCACATATATTCTAGCTTACTGCCCCAAGTTTGTTTGCTAAGTGAGGCAATGTTACACTCACTCAAGGCTTGAATGGAAGTTTTACCACACAAGTCAATTTCGGAAAAGCGAGATTGATTTCAGTCACTCCTGGTCACAACTGTACTGTAACACGATGTACAAATGCTGGTCCGCTCAGCCAGCCACAAAGTAATTGATATTATCTGTGGTTCCAATGATTAACAACAGAGGGTGGATGATGAACCGTGTTTTGTCGTTTGAACCAAAGAGTATTCAGTTATATTGTGGCCGACTGGCTGAGGAATGAAATTTGGTACACAATAATACCATAGCTTGAAACATTGTCTGCAGGATGTATTCTGTTGTTGTTGTTGTTGTTTTAACTGGGGGTCTACTGATTCCTCCAAACTATGCCACTAAACAGATCCCCTTTTAGTACCACTGAGGGCACTGTTTTTGAGTATAGCTAGGAGGAATCATTACCCTTCCAATTTACCAACATCAGAATCTCCCATTAAGGTGGTATTCTGTTGTTGAATTTGGAGGCAACTAATTCCTCCAAACAGTGCTACAAAATAGGTTCCTTTGTCTCATACTGAGGTGCTACTAGTTTGTTTCCTGGCATTGTTTGGAGGAATCATTAGCCCTCCCAATTTGAGGATGAATGGGATGAATGTGGAAACAAATGTGGGTTTGCTAACGATCACCACCTCTCTTGCTGTGGATACAGAGGTCTACTGAATCCTCCACTCTATGTTAGTATTAGGGGATCTGTTTCTGGGCATAGTTTGGAGGAATCAGTAGTTCTACAATTTATCATCAATAGAATATCACCTTAAGGGGCCATGCGTTTTGGGGCGAATCGGAGTCTATACGGCCCTCCCAACACTGCCACAAAACAGACCCCCGACATACATGTATACTGAAGTGGTGTTGTTTTCTGGCATAATGTGGAATACTCAGTAGCCCTACAATTCCCCCAATAACAACAACACACCATTACACTACAGTCTATCACCAATGACTGCTCTAATGTACACTGTTGCCAAATCAGCACTTTGGGCCATAGTCAGTAACATTCATGGTGCATATAATGGTATGGTACCGGGATGACGACTCCATAGACAACAACAGAGCCATCGTACTTGTACCACACCATCAACAACACCACGGATATTTTTGCCTACGGCCCTGTGACAAACTGCTAAGATGTCATGAGTGATGTTGTAGCATTGAGACTGTGGGTTGTATGCAAGAACATCTGTATTGTTGTTAATGGTGTGATACCGATACAATGACTAATTGTTTTTCTAAGGAGACATCGTACCAGTACCACCCCTTGGTACGCACCACAAATGTTCTTAAATACAGCCCTGTACCCGGAGGCTGACCTAAACTGGAAGTGCAAACTGAGGTAACGTGCTGACAGTGGCTTGTCCAGAAGAGCCCAAGAATACGCTTCCTAGTCTCAATCATTTACTCTCACAAATACTAATATACCTGTTCAGTCGGGAACAGGAACACAAAAACACCCAATAAGGCACAGATAAGATGCTAGTTTGGCAAAAAATTAACCACACTGAGAGCTAACAGTACAGTAGTGTATCTAACATGCAGGCAACACTGTCGGGGGAAAAAATGTCCACCTGCCCAGTAATGCATCTGCTTGACAACACTGTGCAACCAACCAACCAACCAACCAAGTCCACTGTCAACCATTCTGGGCTCAGGTCAGCTCAACGTCAATCAAAATCCACTGCCTGCATAGCTCTTCTCTATTGAGCATAAAAAAATTGTCTATGCCTAGTAGAGTCCCAAACAATAATGCCTATTTTTGCACTGTTGTTGTTGTTGTTATGGGTGTGTATTATACCTTTTGCTATAAATTGGTGTACGGTAAACCCTCATTATTATCCACGGGGTGTATGGGTGTGTATGTACAAAGAGTGTTTACTGTACACAGATTCATTATCAACAGTGCAATACACACCCATGACACTAACAGTGCAAAAACAAACAAGGCATTACTGTACATCATTGAGGACCTTATGAGGGAAGGGTTCAGGGGGTTTTCTAACATTGCACAGGAAGATTAAAGGCTTCATTTTACACCAGCACACATTTACTTCATCCTCCATTCTCAGGGCAGCTTCGAGAGCTGTCTTCGATCCCCCAATTATGAGCTGGGTGATGGATGAAAGCTGAGGAATGTGCGCTGGTGGTGTGACGCTTGCTGAAGGGGATATTCACTTGTTGGTGATTTGGTAAGCTACTGATTCCCAAAACCTATGCCAGGAAACAGACTACCTTAATGTTACTAATAGGGATTCTGTTTGGTGGCATCGTTGAGAATTAGTAGCTATCCAATTTACCATCAAAAGAACATTCCCTTAACTTCCTAAACATCTGATGATGATAATTACACTGTGGCAATACCTGATGTATGAACCTCCTATTGTGATTAGCTCCCTTGACCTGCTGCTGATGTCAACAAACAGAAAACAGAGAACAGCAGCTCAACAGTGTCGAGGAAGAAAATAGGCCAGAAATATTCCATCTCTATATGTAAAACCCAGGCCTGTCTTTATATCCACTTACAATACAGAGAAGACTGTGTCCCACCAACAATTGTAAGTGAAATTCAGCTAAAAATAGATATTCTTAAGTATACTATTTATAATAATTTCAAGTTGAAGTTAAACAACACTTATCACAGGTATCGCATTATATACTTTGTCCAAGAGTAATGAAGTGAGGTTTTAAGTATGCTACTTCAAGCTACATTAATTCCCATAATATTATCCTCTTGAAGTGTACTATTAAATATTATACAGGTACAGTACCCTAAAATATCAATGGTCATCTTCACCGCTTTACATCACTGCCTAAATCTTATCTGTATATAAAACCTTACATCTAACTTTTGGTTAACTTTATTAGAAATTAAAGCATTTTTAAAAATTGTCATTCTGCCCTACTGCTCATGAATGCCTAAATAAAACTAATCAGAATTTTATATGAAAATAATTCTTATTATTTTCTTTATCATTATTATTGTTATCTAAGTGAGTGATAAAGGAGCTAGTATGGTAAAAATGTGACTTGAAGTGCGGCTTATGACCTCGTGCCCCTTGACAACACCCCTTCACCCAACCCTCCTCCATAGGCTTTCTCCCAAGCACCTTCGCAATGTGCCAACTTGTAAAAATGTTATCCAGGGTTAGATGCTTGTAATACAGTATTCAAAATTCCTTACAGTACAGAACAGAAAAAGCCTGATTGTCAGGCAACAATGGAGAACCACGCAAGGGCAATGGTTCAGTGCCACTTGTTAAGAGTGAACAGAAACAGTTCACCCTAGAGTGGCCACAAGGAGCCAGGAATATTTACATGTAGTCATCAAGGTCAATGTCGTTGAATTCTTCCTCCAGGTCTGCCAGTTGCTGCAAGTCCACCTTATAGCGCAGGATCCCTGGTGAAAAAATAAAGTTAGTACATTACCCTCTACTATTGTGTAATATAAATACAAAATACATCCACCTATTACTTATAAATGAATTTTTTTATTTGGTTTAGATTTATCTGAGAAAGGAAGTATTCACTCAACTCCATTAAAAAATTTCAAGGATTTGATCAAATGTGCAAGGAAACCAATGCTTTGTTTTATTTTTACATGCTGATGACACCTCTCCAGTATGTTTAACCCTTGAGCATTATTTTAAGCTCAAATTTTTTTTGGTATATTATCAGCCACCAGTTCCTTCATACTATGCTACAAAACAGACTTCCTCAGGCACATTCATGGACAGTATCCTACATTGGACATCCTTCTGGGTCCTAATACCTCTCCTACTGGTGTTTCAATTAAAGACAGAAGCTGTTCATAATTAAGGTGTCTGATGAATAAATATAAAACAATGCAATAGGAGTTTAGGGACACACTGTACTTAGTCAATTACAATCCTCTTTAAGTCTAGAACTCTAACTACCAAGGAATACAACCATGAAATACATCCCATGTGTTAAGGGGGCAGTACAACAACAGCACACCATTAGTTTTGTTCATCTGGTCCTGTTATACTTTGGAGGAATCAAGGCACTCGAATGTACCAAAAGTATGTTATTACCCCCATAAGATTTTAGTACACCATGCCAGCAACCAAACATGTCATCAGTAACAACAAGTGTTATATTTGCCAAACATATTAAAAATGTTACACTATGGTATATTATGACAAAGTATCTCATCACACTGAACACACACCCAAGTTAATATGTTATACTATGGTATATCATGGTAAACTATCTCATCACACTAAGCCTACACACACACACTCTTGTCGCACCTCAACCCAAACTCTAAATGTAATCATCGAGGTCAATATCAAGGAAAGCCTCTTCCATCTCGTCCATTCCCTGTAGATCCACTTTGTAGCGAAGGATCCCTGACAGAGTGTGAGGTGAAATATAGGGCAGTGTGCAAGATTATCTATGGTGTTGACAATGATGTGGTACGATGGTTCTGTTGTGTCTATGGAGACATCATACCAGCACCACACCATCGTATGCAAGAACTATGGTGGTGTGGTACTGGTGCAATAATTCCCTAGACAAACAACAGAGCCATCGTACCTGTACCACATCGTAAGCACCACATATTTCTAGCATACGACGGATATTCTTACACACTATCATACCATAATTAACTTCTTACCTGAAACCTTGCCAAATTGAATACCAGCAGAATACATATACCAATCATCTTCATATATTATCATGTTCAAGATTCTCAAAGCTTCAATTTAAAGTTCTATGAATACATGTACGTTTTTTGCTTAAACCTGGCGTAAAACTGAAACATAAAATTTCACGGTGCTAAAAACATTACTTGACAGTCTCCATGCACCAATAAGTCCTTAAAAACAAATATTATAGTGTACGGAATATCTACAAAATTGGTAAGTGTCGTCTTCCCAGCAATGAAAACTTTATAAACATCAAGAAATAATACTACAGTTTAAGGAATATCTACAAAATGAGCAAGAATGCTTTACTAAAGGTTATAGAATATTTTGGAATATCTACAAAGAAAACACAGTTTATAAAATATTTACAATGTTGGTAATGTGTTGTGTGCACCTAGCATGTTCCTTCTTATTCATTCATCATCATAATATTCGGTTTAATGTCCGTCTTACATCATGGCATGCGTTATTTTGAATACCTACCTCCAATACCACCAAAGCCCCTGACGTACTGGGATCCTTCCTGTGACCGGTCAGTGATGATCTCCAGTGTGGCACCGAAACTTTTGTAATTGTTAGCCAACCATTCCAGTAAAGGCATTGAATCCATCAGCTCCAGCTCTACACCCGTCTGTAAAAACAACACAAGGTATTAAGTAAATTTTAGATCACTCTTTATAGGGGGAAGTACAGTGATGCTAATTCTGGAACAACCCATTCCTCTAACCTATTTCAAGCAACATACCACCATTATATTTGTTAATCTGGTCTTGTCTTATGGCATACTTTGGGGGAATCGAGGTGCTCCAATTCACCAACAAAAGAATCTCCATATTCTAACTGACAAATGGACAGGACCATTAAAAAAATACGCTGCTTAAGAAATCTGTCTGTCAAGTGATTAAAATATGTGGTAGAAAAATGGAAATATCCATGCAAGGGACAAGTTGATTGCCAATTAAGTCACAAACTGAGGTTAGAGCATACTGCATTATCAAAAAAGGAAACCAAAGATGGCATAACTTACAACTTTGTCAGTGAAGTGTGTCTTGTCCTTCTCCTGCTCTGGTGTAAGGTGCAAGATGGTCTCTTCCCCTGACTGGTGATTCTTCAAAACATATCTGTACCAAAGAGTAAACATATTGGTCATACAGTAGACCCTCAATAAAAAAATTAACAAATATAGCATAATCCTTTTAACACAGCCTCAGTAAATAACAGAAGTCTGGGAAAACATTTGGAGTCTTCAATGAGGGACAATGTAAAATGAAGAGGTGGATACAAGTATATATTCATTGTATATCCAGGGTCTATGGTACATCTTTATGTCTGCCACTGTGCATTCCTTTCACCTTGATGTTCAAACCAGTGTGAATATTCTCCTCTGAAAAACATATTTGTTTTGTTTCCTGGTATGCTCTGGAGGAATCAAGTTTCTCTAATGCACCAAAAGTATACCACCAACTCCTTAACTTCAAGCAAATTATAGGCAAAAACTAAGAGCAAAAAATAATGATGTAAAACTTGAGCTGACCTGACAAGATCAAGGTTCTCCCAGCAAATAAGAATCTCGACGGCTCCACACTCCAGCGCCTTCAAGGTATCAACCACACCAAAACAGTACTTGCCCGTGTCTTGGCTGATCTCCTCAAAATACTTAGCTGGGGAGAGAAACAAGTACTTAGATAAAGAGAGACACACCAGTACTTAGATGAGAGACAAGATTCCTTAGCTGGGGGAAGGAGAGACGAGAATACTTAGATGGAGAAAGAAACACATTAATACATGTCTGGGGGAAATGAGAAGAGTACTGTGATAAACCATAAGCTACCACAGTCTTGTAGGAAAACTTGCATTATGGTAGGTCAGGTTTGATGCATTCCTAATTTTAATGGTAATAAAAAAAGAAGCCTGGGAAAACAATTGGTGGTCTTCAATGAGGGACCGAGTGTAAAATAAAGTGGTGGATACAAGTATTTCTTAGCATTATATTAAGGATCTACAACATGTCATAGCACTTAAGGGAGTAGTACAGTTTTGGTAAATCTGGATCAAATTATTCCTCCAAACCATTCCAAGCAACAGACCACCATTATTTTCTTTAAGCTGGTCCAGTTTCCTGGCATACTTTGGAGAAAATGAGGGCATTACAATGTACCTAGAGTATATATACTATCCCCTTAAGGCTGTTCCTGTGTTACTATGAATAAAACAAGACAGCTGCAAACTTACCAATCAATTTTTTTTCTTGAATAAACTTAACATTGGCTAGGGACTCTGCTGCTAATTCAATTGCCTGATTAAATCCATTTTCACCGCCATACGAGACATCCACCAACTTAATCACCTTCCCTTGTAATCTCTGAAAAAAAAAAATAATAATAATAATTTGTCAGGCTGGGAAAAAAAACACTAAATAAACATGAATGATACATTAATCAGTCATTTTGCACTGTATTTATTGGTGTGTATTATACTTTTTTATTTTTATGAAGCTGTGTATTTATGGGTGCGTAATGTACTAAGAGGGTTTACTGTACAAAGATTCATTACAAACAGTACAATACACACCCATAACACCAGTGCAAAACAAACAAGGCATTACTGTAATAGAGTAACACTTAAGGGGGCTATACAGTGTGAGGAGTTTGTAAAGAAGGTGTATGGAAGTGAAGTTGTGGGACCTGGTGTGAGAGGCAGACCACCAGTTAGATGGCAGAACAGTGGAAGAGTATGTAAAGGAGAGAAACGTGAGGGGGAGGGGAGGGCTGGACCAAGTAAGGAGGGAGCGTTTGAACAGGGAAAGATAGAGACTCTTCTGCCATGGCCACCTCCTTGGGGGGAGTTCCCGGAGGAAGCGAGGCGTCAGAGCTATAGATAGATACAGTGTTGATAAATCTGGAGCAACCGATTCCTCCAAACTATTCTAAGTAACAACAGGCCAACATTATATTTGTTAATCTGGTCCTGTTTGTTTCCTGGCATACTTTGGAGAAATAAAAACTTTCTAAAGTACTAAAAAGTGTACTAATCACGTAAGCCCAATTTTTGTCTAAACATAATGAAGACAACAACTCACTGGATCAAACATGTCAGATTGTGAGAGTTCAGTTTTGAAGTCTGCTGAACCTGCCAATACCAAACCAGCAATGTTGGGTTTGTCATTTGAGATGAAAAGCTGCACTGCTGTTTCCGCCACCTGGAAGAAAGGGAACACAATGAGGTTGGTATTATTAAAGGGGAGGGGGGGGTCACCTTTTACGGACAAATTGGAGGGCTGCCGATTCCTAGCACCTACAGTAGACCATAGATATAGGATGATTAAATTTATCACTATCTTTTTAACACAGGTTTAGGCAATAATACAGAAATAAAAGATAAATGACTTAAGGGGACACTAGTGTTGGTAAATCTGGAGCAAGCAATTCCTCCACATACTCCAAGCAACAGGATACCATTATATCCATTCAATGGTTGTTTCCTGACATAATTTGGAGGAATGAAGGCACTCCAATTATGTGGGTGACAATATATTAGTCAGAATTACCCACATGGAAAGGTTGATGGATTGAGGGGGTAATGCAATTACTCTGGTATGTAGGAGCACCTAGATTCCTCCAGATGAAATAAAATATTGGTAGCCAGTTGTTGCTTGGAATAGTTTGGAGAAATCAGTTGCTCCAGATTTACCAAGAACACTGCATTACCTTTTAGCAATTAGAACAAAATATAATTGACCTTACTTTTCTGACATAGTTGTGCCGCTTCTCCATTCGTAGACGTGCGAATCGAAGGGCAGATTGACCACCACGACCTGAAGGTATTACATTAAATTAATTACCATACAAGAAAAATATATTACTGTACATATGTATGTATACCTCTACAATATTCTACCCTCTATCTATAGCTCCGACACCTCGTTTCCTCCGGGAACTCCCCTTGGACACAGCAGAAGTGTCCAGTTTTCCCTGTTCCAACACTTCCTCCTTACTTGGTCAAGCCCTCCTCTACTCCTCACATTTTTCTCCCTTACATAATCTTCCATTCTGTTCTGCCATCTAACAGGTCTGCCTCTAACACCAGGCCCCACAACTTCACTTCCATACATCTTTATAAACTCATTTTGCATTCTCTCCAAATGTCCAAACCACTTCAATTTATTACGCTTCATCCTTTCAACCAATTTTATTCCCTTAATTTCCCTTAATTTCTTCTCACTTATACCACATCTCTCATACACACTCTCATTACTTTCTCCATCCTAACTGGTAAGTTCATATACTCCTCTCAAGTAACTCATTTCCACTGCACCTATTCTAGACTGATGAGCCTTACTCCATGTCCATGTCTCTGATGAGTAAGTCAGTGTTGGCAGGATTATACTGTTTCTTAGTCCCCTTTTCACTTCCATTCTCACACTTCTACCCTTCATAATCCTCCCCAGTGATCCTATGACTTGTCTAACCCTAACTGCTTTCTCCCTCGGTTCTCCTTCCATACTTCCATGTTTACACAGAACTGTACTCAGGTACATAAACGCTCACGTCCTCCATCCTCTCACCAACTAGAGTTATCGAACATATAGTCCTAGTTGGTACTCCCACTCTATAGGATGTGGTAAAGTTAATAACTTCAGTTTCTGCCCTTTCAAACACCATCACTTTACTCTTACCAACATTCACCTTCAGTTTCCTTCATTTACATATGGACTGAAACTCATCCACCACCCTCTGTAACTCCCTTCCACTCTCAGCCATCAGCATAGTGTCATCCACAAATAAGCTTGCCACCAATGACAAATTTATTTCAGTCAATATCAGCTTCGCCCCTAGGCCATTCACTTGGGCCTTCATTTCTCATACAATCATCCATATATATATTGAACAGTCATGGTGATGTAACACACCTTCTACCTGCACATATGCGGTTGCCTCTGCATAAATGGCTTCAATGCCTTTCAGCAGACAACTCCCCAACACTGTAAACCCTCAACACTTCTGTCATAGCTCTCCTATCAACCCTATTGTATGCCTTCTCCAAGTCCATCAAGGCAGCATACAACTTTCTACCCTTCCCAATATATTTCTCCACTCTAACACATTATTAATAATATAAACATGTAAAAAAATAGTTATTGATGGTCAGTGCTTCAGCTCATTTGTTACTTCAACCTCAATATATATCATGTCAATAGTTATATAATAATTACTTAAGTGCAGGTTCTGTATGTGTCTGTATAAGGTTAAGGCAAGATTCTGAATTGGAGGGCTACTGATTTCTCTAAACTATGCCATGTAACCGATCACTCGTTAAAGTAACATTAGGGTGGTCTGTTTCGAGGCAGTTTGGAGAAATCAGACCTTGCAATTCACCAAAAAGAGAATCTCCCTGTTAGGCAACATACCGTGTTTTTTCGGTAGATCTACATTAAATTTGTGAAGAACTTCTCGTGTGTTGCCCTGGAGTGTTCCAAACAACGCACCATTACCGTCCATAACAATGAATCCAAACTTATTGTCATCTGCCAATAGCGCTGAGAGTGCCTCAGTGTGGAACTACAGGGAGAAAAGGAAGCGATATCAGTTTAAGTTATGTTTGGCTTATATGAAAATGCACAACAGTAGACCCTGGATAATCAATGAATAAATACTTGTATCAACCACTTAATTATACACCCAGTTCCTCATTGAAATCACCAAATAATTTTACAGGCTTCTGTTATTTAATACTATACAGACCAAGTGAGTTACGAAACCTATGTTAAAAAGATAATGCTAAACCTATTAATCTTATATTGAGAGCTTACAGTACTTATAATATTCCTAACACAGGTCTGTTTGCTATACATCTGACTGTCATTTTTTAGGGTTAATGGTAAAGGAGACAATTCATTAGTATACAGAAATTAAGGGAATAATACACTTTTGGTACATTTGAATGCCTTGATTCCTCCAAATTATGCCATGAAACATGACCAGATGAACAAAAATAATGGTACCCTGTTACTAGGATTAATGTGGAGGATTCAGTTACTCCAGATTTACCATCACTTTAATCTTGTCAACAGTTCACTTCAGAACCCAAATAGTTTCTATGTGAAAGACAATTATACCATGTCTCTTTCTCACTCCTTGGAATTCCTTCATAATAGGTTACCAGAACCATACATTTCGTACAATTATCAGGTATATCTTTTCCTCTCATCATTCTTTTTCCCTTTTTCTATACTGTTAACATTTAACTAGTCCTATTATACATTAACAACCTTACTTCACAAATACACACTATTTATAATTTGTTTTGACATCACTCATACTTAGCATACCTGTTAAGCAAATATAAATGTTCAGAATAGAATAATAATTGCAACTGTCCACCCATCCAATTTCTGTACAGAAAAAAATTATGGGGGATAGTAGTTTTTGTAAACCTAAAGAAACTGATTCCTCCAACCTATTTTCAGCAACATTATTTTTTGTTAATCTTGTCCTGTTTTCTGGAGCAATCAAGGCATGTGCTCTGATGTTTCAAAAGTATACTATTCCCCAAATGACTATTGAAACAAAACTGTCAAATAACAATACTTACTTTGTTATCACAGAGATACAGTGATGTGTTAATGGGCTTGAAAGGCTCAAAATCAATATTAACTTTCTTTTCCTTCCCCTCCTCTGTCACAATGGTACCACAGTAGATGACTAACCCATTGGGCGGAACTGGAATACAAGAAATGATATTGTATACACTCCGAGTACAAGTTATTAGAGCCTCTCTTGTGTCTTAATCTGCTTTCACACGAGTGATTTCTATCGTGTCATTTGTTTTGCACTGGTGTTTTTGGGTGTGTATAGCACTGATGCAATGAATTTGTAAGCCCTCTTTGTAACTTACACAGCCATAAACCCAGTAAATAATAAGGGTTTACTGTACAGTACACATATTCATTACAGTTAAATACAAAACCATAACACCACCAGTGCAAAACAAACAATGCATTAACTAATATTCACTTACCAATAAAAAATATCAACCCACCTTTTGTATAGAGTTTGAGTCTTTGCTGTACAGACGTAATTGCCGACAACACTGATAGTCTGTTGACCCTGGACTTGATGTTGGATGCTGTACCAAATTCATCCGCCAACATTTTGCTGACTCTTGCAATCTGATCCTTTGGAGGGATGATTAACGATATCATAGATGTGCCATTCCTGTGGAGAACGAGTACAAAATTAATGCTGTGTGATATATGCAATGATATATGCCATATGCAATAATATCGATGGTGTTGATGATGGCGTGGCACTGGTACAATGGATATGTAGTGTTTATGGAGTCATCGTATGGTACCACACCATCATAGGGAAAAATATCGGTCGTCTTTATCATAAAAATTACAAGTTAATCAATAATCTACAAATATATCAAGGCCTGTACCTTACTAAGATTTAGGTACAATGTTGGTTAACCTGGAGAGATTATTTCCTCAAAACTATTCCAGGCAACAGGCCACCATTATTTTTATTCATCTGGTCCTGTTTCCAAGCATACTTTGGAGGTATTAAAGCACTCCAATGTACCAAAAGTATATTTACCTTCTTAACTCTGCAAAATTACAAAATATTAACAGTTTCATGTAGGGTATAAAATGTTAAAATTCAAGACAAATATTCTAATCAGTGTTATTAAATGAGAAAATTAATTTTGCTCACCCTCTCGCCATTTCCAAGCTCTTGATTAGCTTTTTTATTTTCCATATTTCAACATTGCGGTCTGCACTGGTCTCATCCGAGCTGTACCCCTGTGAGGCCATGATGCTGATGTAGGATTAACACCAACCTGTTCCTGGCTCTCCCTGTTGACACAGAAAAGAATAATGTTAGCCTACTGATCACTTTATACAGTATATGGGTCAGTACAGTACTGGTGGTAAATCAGGAAAGACTTATTCCTCCTCAAACTATTCCTAGCAACAGGATACCATTTTATTTATTAACTGATTCTGTTTCTTGATATACTTAGGAAGTATCACGACACTACCCTGAAATCAGGTGACAATATGGTAAGTCAATTATGAAACAAAGGATTTGCACCGTATATAAATTTCCTGCATAAAACAAAAACAATTATATAATCATGGGGATAGTACATTTTTGGTACATGAGACTGCCTTACTTCCTCCAAAGTATGCCAGCAAACATGACCAGATTAGAAAAAATAATGGTGGTCTGTTGATGCTTGAAATAGTATGGAGGAATCAGTGGCTCCAGATTTACCACCAACACTGTACTACCCCTTTAAATTCTCCTTACAGTGTAATGGTGATAAGAGAATACATACATACTGTACTGTAAAAATAAACATTTTCCCAGATTTCTGTTCAAAGTAGAGAGTTCTTTGTTAAACTATTAAAGAAAGTGAGAACAAAAACAAAGATATACTGTACATTTATGCTTAAGGAGGAAGTACAGTTTCAGTGGTAAAGCTGGAGCAACTGATTCCTCCATACTATTCCAAGCAATAACAGAGCACATAAATTATTGATAGTCTGGTCCTGTTTCCGGATACAGGTTACTTCAATGTGCCAAAAATATACTGCACCCTTATTGAACAGACCTTTATTATATAGACACAAAACATCAATTTAGAAATACAGTACAAACACAAAATACATGTAGGCCTAGGCCTGTATAAGAAGAACCTGCGAGTCATTGAACAAAAAAATATCATCTCAAACAATTGTATAAGCTATACAGTATGAAAAGTATTTTTCAGAGACTAAAGGGAGAATATTTTTAGCCATTTTACACAACAATATTTCCCTTAAATTCTGCCTTAAGGAAAAATTTATAGACTTGGGATTTAGGTACTGGTACTGTAATAATGCATAGGAATATGTCACACACATAATACAAGTAATATTTTCACTGATTCTAAGGGGGAATAATTTTACACTACAATATTTCACCTGACTTCTCCTTTGTGGGAAAATATACACTGTATATCATGCTGACTGGGAGATATCTAGATTGTGAGTAGGAATATATGTCACACACATATTGCTATTATTATCAAAGACCTAATTTACCATTTACCACACCAATATTTCTACTTGGTATTTAATTAAGGAGCAGGTACAGTGTTGGTGGTATATTTGGAGCAGCTGATACCTCTTAATCTATTCCAAGAAACAACAGGCCACCACCATTATTTTGGTTAATCTGGCATACTTTGGAGGAATCAAGGCACTCCAATGTACCAAAAGTATATTATCCCCTTAAACTCTGCCTTCAGATGAAATACAATGGATAATTAAGGAACTGGTCGAAATATTTGTGACACACTTAACTTTACACGAATAATAAAGGGAAATATTTCATAAATATTTTTGTACACACCAATATTCCTTCTAGTTATTTAATTTCTTCCGTGTGGGTATATATAATGGGGATGTGGATATTGGGGTGAATATAATAGCCTTTGAAGTGAAGGGAATAACATGCTGAAAAATGTATGACTAATATTCACCAGCTGATCCCTTATTTCTAGCTCTCCCCTGCCCTATTTCACCCCAAAATGACCTCATATGACCATTTGCGGCGGCCATTTCTCCACCCATGTCCCCATATTGGCCAAGGGAGGGCTCAGAGGGTCAAATATTGGCTGAAAATACGACGGTTAAAAAAGAGAAACCTGGGTACATGAGGATACTTGGGGGTGAGGGTCACTATCTCACGCCCTTATTTTAACCATTTCACACCCTTCACTGGCCCATCCACGCCCACACACCCACACGGCACCACCTTCACACCCACACTCACCTTTAATTTCAGTCCCCAAAGGAGCAGCTAAGGTGGGAAAATAAAGGAGAGAGGAGAGTTTAGCCGAGTCCCGGGTGACAGTAGCAGTACAGCATGGCAGTCAGTGCGGCACTAGAGACTGGAGAAAATAAAATGACTATCACCTTGCGCAATATTCTCTTTACTCATCATATGTTGCACTATATGGTGTGAAATATATCTATATTTACTCACATTGACGTCATTGATAATAAATTTGGGGTAATGTGTACTCTAAGGACCCCCTAGTGTTTCCATTTCTATTATAGTGTGTATGGGAGGGACCGAGCTGAGGTGAGGGTGCATTTATTCTCATATTCTTCTTTCTTTCCCCTCCCTCCCTAGCTCCCTCCTTCCTTTCCTTGCTTTCGTGTAAATTCTTATATATATAGCCACTCGCATGATATCAATTTGGGTTTGTATTGGGGGTTACTCATAATTATTTCCATGTATAGGTAGTTGGAGAGGGTGCATTTTTCACTCTTTTTAATTTCCTCCATATACTCCTAACTACTCTCCCTCCCTTGTATGTAGCCTATCCCAGCAGGTAAATTCCAATATAAGAAATCCTTATCGCTGGATCCTCACCTTTGGATAATTTCATAATGGTGACCAACTATACTAGATGGTAATAGTTTGGCATATTTTTTCCATTGATTGTATCCTCGATGTTCTTTCAAGTGTAGTGGGAAAGACTGTATATATAATTATATATATATCCACGATCAGAATATCCTCATATCAAAGACACGTAAGCAAATCAATACAATTAATTGGTCCATATGTTACAAAAATATAAATCTACCCCCATGACAATTAATAAAGGGAGCTCTATTAATTGGTATGTGCTTCAAGTAATCGCGCAAGCATAACGAAAAGGTCAATGTCTTTTTTATAATCTCTTCAAGATCTCAGTGCAGCATGAATCTATATCCAAGGAGAGATGAAAGTGGGTTAATCTGTGGCTGTTTTGTCATATAATGTTCATGTCAAATCGCCATGGGAAGTGAAACTTTAAAATGTTTTCTTTTCATAAGGACAACTTATCATAGACGGCATACACATAACCATATCTACAGAACTCCTAGCAAATTAAACTTAGAAATAGCATTCTGTCGACTAGGTTGTTGTTCCATTTAGCCTTGTAGTTAAAGTTACGAAAATGTAAAGAGCCGTGATCGTCAATACGTCAATAATGGTTACTAAGGTTAGGAATTCTCAGTATGGATGTAGGTGCTCGTTTGGAAGTTAAAACATGCCGACAGACTCCTAGGGTGTTCAGTAGTTATTGTTCACATGAAGAAGGCATGTGTGAAACCTGCTGGAGAACACTGCATGAAACGTTCAGCTGCTTATTAATGCATAGAGAGAATACGTAGTCTACCATCAGTTTACAATATTACATCCCGTTTTGGATATTTCCTATTATACACTCAAGTTTCTTAATAAATAACTTCTAACTCTGATGGTGTGGAAATTGGAAATCTGACACTTGTAGATTAATTCCTAACTCGATCCTTTCTCTATAGAGTATACGTAATTGTCAATCTTCTTAAGTATATCTAAATTTTTACATTTTCTATGATACGCACGAGAAATTTAGGGCACAGTATCTAGCAATAATGTTCTCTCTTTTATTCAGTAATATTTGTGTTATCGATATCTGGTATATTGATGAGAAAGCCGATTTATATTTTTGTCTCAAAATCATGATTCATGAGATACTAACAAGACATTGTATATTATCCATTTATTTTATTGTTTTGAGGAATCTACATGATTGCTTCATATTTTATTAGTTAACAGTATTGCCAAGGTTGTGGTTTTCTGCTGGATAAGAGTGGAACTTACCACGTTGTGACACGTTTCCATATATGTCATTTTATTTTGACGTCATTATTTACTGTCACTTTCTTTTCTTATCTAAAATATGTATTAGTGAAGATGAAAGAAGATCACCCTAGGTCTGAAAGCCGCTATAAGACTGTAAGTACGGATGGATGAAGGAGAAAGTGTAGATATATAGGCCTAGGTGGTAGGCTACAGCAAGTACGAGGAAATAAATAAGATAGAAGGGCTACCAAAACCATTTCAGTATATATCCTAGCAGGCATATCCCATACAGGGCAAAATATGCAAAAAAAAAAAAAAAAAAAAAACATGGTTGAGGTATTTGTCAGGAATTTTGGCGGGTTTGTACGATGCAGTTGGCGGGTTTGGGAATACGTTTGGCGGGAAAAGCGGGCAATGAACTTCAAGCCAGTTCAAGGGACCGACTACCGAGAATAATAAAAGATCCTCCTAATAACTTATATGAAATTTGGAAGAAAAGGCAAAACAGAAAGAAAACTCAGAAGGTTTATTAACATGAAATAAAAAAAGGAAAATAAAGAAAACAACATAAAAGTACACATGAGACGACAGAAGAGGAGAGCCGGGGACCAACTATCTATATAATATAATAAAAAGTCCTAATAAGTTATATAAAAAAATTAAAGAAAAAAACAAAATCAAGGCGAAAAATATAAAAATATATAAAATAATTAAAAACACACAGAGGAGACGACGGAACTTGAAAGTGTGCCGTTGTAAAGGCAAAAGATTTAACTGCAAACCCTGCAGTGATGTTTAGCACTGATTATACGGAAATATGCCGGTTTCTGAATTAATATAATGAATTTTGAACATCAATATGAGATGAATGAATAAAGAGCTTTGGAATAATTCCTGAAGCTTGAAAACAAGGTAAGTCAAAAGGAGTTGGGAAAGAATTTGCCTTTTCTACGGCACATAATATTAGTTCATCTTTTTGGTTATGTATAAATAAATTCCATACGGTACAATTTAATCAATGTAAGTAGATAACGTAATGGGTATTGTTTCCTAATTACACATGTGAGATATTTACTTAATTTTGTGTTTGATATACATGATCTGGGTAAATATTTCTATTACTATGATAATTAATATCGTTAATTGGTCTTGCCTTGTGAAACTCTCATAATAAGGGAAATATGTCCACCCCTTTCATTTGTACGGGGTTTCAAACAGTTTTTCATGCGATTTGTGCTATTTTGACATCCATACCTTGTGGAAATATCTTGTTTTTGGCATCAGGTAATGATAGAGTGCCTTGGTCCAGATTAGGTTAGGTTTGGTTAGGTTAGGTCAGATCGGGTTAATTTCAAAATGGGCTTGGGTTCTCAAATTTTCAGTATCTGTCATTTTGCGTCTTAATTGTAAACACTGGCTCGGTCTCGTAAATTTCTGCATTTCCTTCATTTCACATTTATTAATTGTTGCTTATATTATCACCACATATTGACTTACTTAACTTAAGTTACTTGACTTAAGGGCATAGGTCATATTGACCCCTTGCTCTGCGTCTCCCTCTGACAGTTCCGTCCCATCAGTCTTCTCTGTCTAAGGCCATTTCCTCACATCGGTGCAGTGGAAGGCCAACTTCTTCAGGTATTTGGTCTCCATCGTTTAGGTGGTCTCCCTCTTGGTCGTGGCGCCGTAAAGTCTCCCCAGTATGCTCTTCGTATGTAACTCTCTGGTGGCCTTCTTATTGAGTGCCCAAACCATTTCAGCCTTTTCTTTTTGACTAGGCCTATGTCAGTGATTGTTTCTGTCACTTCTAATGCTCTTTTTATGTTTTCGTTAGTAACTCGCTGCCTCCGTGTTATACCCATTATGGCTCTCAGGCATCTCATCTCGAACACATCCAATCTTCTTGCATCCTCTATCTTTAGCGTCCAAGTTTCTCCTGCATATATTGCTATTAGTAGAATTAAACTCGTGTACAACCTAACTTTGAGCTTTCTTGAGATGTCTCTCTCTTCTACAGTCTTCCGAATGCTGTCGATGCTAAAGCCATCCTTCTGTTTACATCCATCATAGTGCCTGGTAACATACTGCCCAGGAAACAAACTCACTAACTTTTTACACTTCCTCTCCATCTATCCTAATATTATTATCTCCTTCTGTCATAATCCTGCATTTCTTGCTGTTAATTTTCAGTCCCCATTTCAGACAGGCTGTTTCTAGTTCTTGTGTAGATATGCTAAGTTTCTCAAAGAATACAGACAGTAAAGTGGTGTCATCTGCATATCTTATGTCTAGACTCATTTTTTCTCTGCAGTTTAGCTCCCTGTCTATGCTCTTAAGGTCTTTCATTGTAAACTCCAAAAACAAGTTAAACAGTGTTGGTGACAAGATACAGCCTTGTCTAACACCTACTCCAATGCCAAACCACTCTGTCATAGCTCCACCAATCATCACGGCACATTGTGTGTTTTGATACATCATCTTTACAAAATCTATTATTCTTTGATTTACACCTACTGAGCTCATAAATCTCCATAAAGCTTCTCTCTATATGGTGTCAAAGGCAGCCTTGAAGTCAATAAAGTTAAAATGTATAGGGACATTATGATCTCTTGCCTTCTCCAATATCTGTCTGGTGACAAATATGTGTCTGTAGTACCTCTTCCTGTTCTGAACCCAAATTGGCTCTCACTCATAAATTCCTCTATTATGCCCTCTATTCTCAAAAGAATGACCTTACAGAATACTTTACAGGGCACTGATGCGAATGATATTGCTCTATAATTTTCAGGGTTTGGTTCATCACCTTTCTTGTATATAGGGTTTACAAGTTGTTTAGACTAATCCTTAGGGGTGTCCACATCTTCAGAACCTCAGCAATAATTTTATCCCATCCTGGAGATTTTCTTTTCTCTAAGGCTTTTATTGACATTTCCACTTCCTGTTCAGTGGGTAGGTTAACATCATTTTCTGTAACAGTCGTCTGAATAGAGTCTAGTGCTTCTTCATTGTGTATATATATACACAGTTTGTATTTACTGATACTTTTTCGTGTGTGTATGGAAGGAATATTAAAATTAATATCATGTTTACAGATGTGAGGGTGCATGAATTTACCAAAGGTGTGTGTGAGAGGCAAGAATATAATACTAAAATTAATGTCTCCTTTACAGATGCCGAGGTGCATGAATTTACCAAGTGTGTGTATGTGTGTGTGTGTGTAAGACATGAATATGGTATTAATATAAATGTTACGTTTACAGATGCCGAGGTTTGTGAATTTACCAAGTGTGTGTGTGTGTAAGACAAGAATATGGTATTAATATAAATGTTACTTTAACAGATGCAGAGGCGTGTTAATCTACTAAGGGTGTGTGCGAGGGTTGCGGTGGAGTGTGTGCGGGGTCAACACTGGTCTTCGCATCGGGTCAGGAACACCTTCATCGAGTACTTCAAGAACTTGGGTCACCATCACGTAGCCTCCAGTCCCGTCGTGCCCTGGAATGACCCCTCTCTAGAGTTTGTCAATGCTGGCATGAATCAGGTTCGGCTTGGCAAAGATTGTGAGAGTTTAGGAGAGTTTAAGAGTTTGTGAGAGTTTAGGAGCGTTTGGGAGAGTCTGGGAGAGTTTGGGAGAGATTGTAAAAGTAAGCGAGAGTTTAATTATTGATGTGGAATATTTTATTAATAATATACATTTTGGATAACCTAAAAATCGACCCCCGTAGCAGTGTATGAGGTGCTGAGTACCATTTAATATATACATACTAGATGT
This sequence comes from Petrolisthes manimaculis, assembly GCA_034508575.1. Classification (NCBI taxonomy): domain Eukaryota; kingdom Metazoa; phylum Arthropoda; class Malacostraca; order Decapoda; family Porcellanidae; genus Petrolisthes; species Petrolisthes manimaculis. The sequence continues at coordinate 125,363 of JAWZYT010002375.1, read as the reverse complement.
TATAGGGTTGGGGATAAACAGAGTAACCTTGGGCGAGGCTTATTTATACTGTAGTTTGTGTTGCATGTGTGTTTACAGTTCAAGTTGGTGTTTGTGGGAAAGTGTCAGTAAGGATTAATTATAGTTTGTGTTGCATGTGTGTTAGTTGAAATTTGTGTTTTGAGAAGGAATGTGGGCAAAGATTAATTATACAGTTTTCTTTATTTATTTATTTTTCCAGTTCAAGTCGGTGTTCCTGGATGAGTGTGTGAGTCCCCACACTCGAGCCACCAGCAGCCAGCGTTGTATTAGGGTCGGGGGTAAACACAATGACTTGGCTGAGGTTGGCAGAGACACTTACCATCACACCTTCTTTGAAATGCTTGGATCCTGGTCCTTTGGTGATTATTTTAAGGTAATGTGAAGATTATTTTAAGGTAATGGGAAGATTATTTTAAGGTAATGGGAAGATTATTTTAAGGGAAGATTTTATTATTGGTGAATTGGAAGATCTGTGCTTCCTTTAAACTATATATGTCAGGAAATTGACATACTTAATGTTGCTATATGAGTGAGGTATCTGTTTCGTGGCATAACTTGGAGGGATCAGTAGTCCACCAGTTTAACCTTGAGAGAATCTACTGTTAAGGTAATGTGTATATTAGTAGGATATTTGAAGGGGGTAGTACAGTGTTGGTGGTAGATCTGGAGCGACCAATTCCTCCAAGCTCTTCCATGCAACAGGACACCATTATATTTGTCAGTCTGGTCCTGTTTGTCTCCTGGTATACTTTGGGAGAATCAAGGCACTCTAATGTACCAAAAGTGTATTACCCCCTTTAGGTAATATGTATGATGCTTCTATAGTTTATGCATTATTATAATTACTTAATGGCATTGTATTGTACTGTATTGTTAGTTGTCTATAGTACTGTATATTAAAATATTATGTGTACAGTAAACCCTCATTATCCACTGGGTTTATGAGTGTGTAATATACAAAGTATATGAGTTTACTGAACACAGATTCATTACAATCAGTACAGTACACACTCATAACACCAGTGCAACACAAGAGATAACTGTAGTACAATATCCTGTAAATAATATGAATGAGTGCATTTGTATTGGTTGTTAACAGGAGGATGCTTGTGTGATGGCATGGAGATTACTGACTGAGGTGTACAGACTCCCTCCATCACGCCTCTATGTCACTTACTTTGCTGGAGACGAATCACTCGCACTGCCACCCGACCTGAAAGTGAGGGATATATGGAGAGCCATTGGGTTAGTTTTATACACATACAGTATTGTACCATTGCTCAAAAAAGTATCTGAAAATAATCAGCAATAGCAATAAGAAAAATCGGACGAAAGTTTCTCGTAAATGGTAGAGGACAAGGCGTGATGTCTTGTTCATTATGAGAGCCATCGCACCCTATTTTTAAGATAATCTTTTGAGTAAAGGTACATTTGAGTCATCGTCAGAAATTTGTCCCATTCAGCTTGCGTTAGAGCAGCCTGGAGATCTGGTAACACTATATGGGAGTTGAAAAGTATGATTTAAATGGCTAATGATCTTCAGTATTCTGCATTTAATCCATATAATTGCTGCTAATTGGTCAACTTTCATAGTGTGTTAGCAGATTACCAGGCTCATCTCACTCGAGCTGAATGGGACGAATTTCTGCTGACGACTGTATATACACATATCCTCATATATACACATGCACATACATATTAATGAGTATTATTCCTCCTTAACATTGAATTGTCATTGGGCTAGGTATATACACATATATCTATAGCTCCGACTCCTCGCTCCCTCCGGGAACTCCCACCAAGGGGGTGGCCACTGCAGAAGAGTCTACAGTTTTCCCTGTTCCATCACTCCCTCCTCACTTTCTCCATCCCCCCTCCCCCCCTCACACTTCTCTCTCTCACATACTCTTCCACTCTGTTCTGCCATCTAACTGGTGGTCTGCCTCTTACACCAGGTCCCACAACTTCACTATCGTACACCTTCTTTACAAACTCCTCACCTTGCATTCTCTGTACATGTCCAAACCGTCTCAATTGTATTACGCTTCACTCTCTCAACCACTTCACACTCATGGGTATACACATATAGTACAGTATTGTACATATACACAGATACATACACATTTTGCATTTTTACAATAATAATGATTATTATTGTACTGTATGTTTATTTTTTGTCTTTAAGTTGTAGGGAGATTTCTCCAGTTAAAGAAAATAATCCATCGTCAATGAGTTTTCAACTTCATTATTGTGGGAAGGTAGTTTTGAAACATAAGGTATTGAAAATATTCTTTCAAACTGAATCTTCATATATGACTTATCTCCACAGAGTACCAGACGAGCGCATCCTTCCATATGGTCTGAGAGACAACTTTTGGGAGATGGGTTTGGTTGGTCCCTGTGGTCCCTGTACTGAGATCCATTATGACCACCTGGATCAAACTGCCTCATTAGCCTCACAACACGTCAACACAGACACCAACCATATGATTGAACTCTGGAATATTGTCTTTATACAATATGAGAGGTGAGGGTCTATAAGAGGAAGGAAAGGGAGGGGGGTGGAATGATAATGACAACTATGACAATGACTATGATGATGATGTTGCTTATGTTTACAGGTTAAAGGATGGGAGGCTACGTAACCTTGACCATCACTATGTAGACACAGGTATGGGTTTAGAAAGACTCACAGCCGTACTCAATGGATGCACGTCAAACTATGACACTGATCTCTTTACTCCAATATTCTCAAAAATACAACAAGTAGGTCCAGGTTATTTTTGTATTGTTTTTGTTGTTGCTTTCCATCATATACAGTAGTATGGAATCAAATATGTAAGGAGTAATAATAATTTGCTTTTGGTACATTAGAGTGTCTTGATTCCCCCAAAGTATGTGGTACCAGGAAATGGGACCAGATGAAGGAACATGTAGGTCCTGGGTATTGTATTGTTGTTGTTACTTTCTCTTGTGTCTTACTAAATCAAACATTTAAGCAATATTTCTTCATGGTTGCTATCCCTCTTCTTTGTTTACTCTTTTCTCCATTGTGGTACAAAGTCTATCTAACCTAGCACAATACAGTATTTTCTCATTTTCTACTGGTGTTATGGGTGTGTATTGCACTGTTTGTAATGATCTGTGTACAGTAGCCAAAATCTTCTATGCATATTACAAACCCATAAACCCAGTGTATAATGAGGGTTTATTATACACAGATTCATAGCAAACAGTATAATATCTATCTATCTATCTATCTATAGCTCTGATGCCTCGCTCCCTCCGGGAACTACCCCCAAGGGGGTGGCCACGGCAGAAGAGTCTCTATCTTTCCCTGTTCAAACACTCCCTCCTTACTTGGTCCAGCCCTCCCCTCCCCCTCACGTTTCTCTCCTTTACATACTCTTCCACTCTGTTCTGCCATCTAACTGGTGGTCTGCCTCTCACACCAGGTCCCACAACTTCACTTCCATACACCTTCTTTACAAACTCCTCACCTTGCATTCTCTCTACATGTCCAAACCACCTCAGTGTATTACGTTTCACTCTCTCAACCACTCCACACTCAATACCAGTTGCCTTCTCACTCATACCACATCTCTTATACACACTCTCATATATATACAGTATAATATACACCCATAAAAACAATAACAAGAAATTACTGTATTTTTTTCTTTCCCTCTTCTAATCTAATCGTTTCTATTCTTTTCCCCTTTATAATCTCATCCACACACACACTACACCACCATGTCAGTTGAGTGATGGGTGTGACAGATACGGTGGAAGGTTCAGTGAGGACGGTCGATGTTTGGACACAGCTTATCGTATCCTCGCTGACCACACACGCATGATGACCGTGGCTCTCGCTGATGGGGCATTCCCAGAACAATGGTGAGCAGTTTGGATACAATGCACAATATGTTATTATTATTACTGTTATTGTTGTTGTTATTATTACAGTGTTGTGTGTAAATCTGCAGCAACTGATTTCTCCAAACTATTCCAAGCAACAGGCCACCATTAGTTTTGTTAATTTGGTTCTGTTTCCTGGCATACTTTGGAGGAATTATGGTGCTCCAATTCACCCAAAAGAGTTTAATTAATCTCTCATTTAAGTACTGTAATAAATGTCATTTCTCCACAGTTACCCCTTACAGAAGATAATGAGGCGGGCACTAACCATCGGATGCCAGCGGTTTGGTCTGGGGCGGGAGGAGGAGAGCCTAGGCAAGCTGGCAGAGGTGGTGGTTGACACGTTGGGTCAGGCTCACCCGGAACTCACCCAACGCCTCCACACTATCACCCGCATCATCACACACGAGGAGACCAACTACCACACCATCAAGGACAGTGTAACACAGTAAGTAGTAAGGAACAGTGAAGTTTGTTAATGCAGTAATGCTATGTTTGTTTTGCACTGATGTTATGGGTGTGTGTTGTATTGTTTGTAATGAATCTGTGTACAGTAAACCTTCTTTGTACATTACACAAACCCATAATCCCAGGGGCTAATGAGGGTTTACCGTACACAGATTCATAGGAAACTATTGCTTATAATGCACACCCATAACAATAACAGTGTAAGACAAGGGATTAATATAAGGCCTGACAGGTGTAGAGTAGGGCCATAAATCTAGTAATAATGTTATGGACCCCCATGATGTAGTCAGGAATTGGAGGTAAGAGAATCCTTCAAACATTGCCATGAAACACACCTACATTAAAGGAGCTTTTTTCCTGGTATAGACAGGAGGAATCAGAAGACATTAGGTCTCATACATGATCACAGGGTAACTTACATAGCAAGTGTCAATTATTATGATCAATAATGTATTATGGAATTAATAAAAGAATACTGACAACACAATACACTAATGTGAAACGACAGTACCTGGCTATATAGCACATTTGGGTAAATATTGAAAGAATTACAATTTTTTTCTTTTATGGCATTTCCTCTTCAAAAGCCCCATTTCCAAGATATTCAGATGGGGCATTTTGAAATTAGCCTGACCTTACCTGACCTAATGTAACCTAACCTAACCTAACCTAACCTAACCTAACCTAACCTAACCTAACCTAACCTAACCTAACCTAGACCTCATCAGACTATCGGGACCTAACCTGGGCAAACTACCGGGAAACAACCGTGGTAAAGTACAGGAAATGACCGGGGTAAAATTCTGGGACCAAGTTGGATCTGGTAACACTGCTACAAAACGGTAATTCTTTCAATAAATACCTACATTTATGCACCATAATACAGTTGTCTCCATCATTAATGAGGACAGTGTCCGGTGGTGTGTTTGGTGAAATGTTTACATTTGGTGGATACTACAACAGGAGTGAGGTCTGTTCATTCATTTACTATTATTATGAGTAAACAAACAGTATTGCCACATTTCACCAAACCCCCTGGATGCTGTGCTTGTTACAAGTGGAGGCAACTTAACCTCTTCACAATACTAATGTCAGCATTGTTTCAGTGAATGGAACAAGTTAATAGAGTGTAGACCAGAGCTATCAGCTGTGTCTGACTACAGTTGCCGTCGTATCATTGAGGGAGTGTCTGAGATTACACCACACATAGACACCTGGAGGAAAGAAGGTCAAGTTCTACCCGGTGATGTAGTGTTCAATCTGTACCGCACCTACGGCTTTAACCTGGACCTCATACATGAGTTGGCCGGGGTGTATGGCCTCAAGGTTGACCAGGAGACATTTGAAACCATACTCGAGAAGTACAAAATAAACACCAGAAATGAATACCTAAATAAACTGAATAAAGGGAGAATGGTAAAGGAGGAGGAGTTACTGGACAGCCTACGGTCCTTGGGTTTACCAACCACCAACGACGATGCAAAGTACATCTTTGAACTTACCCCCAATGGATACGAATTCCCTCCACTAGAGACCAAGATTTTGGCACTGATTACTGAGGAAGGGATGGTTGAGTGGGTCAGTGGTGGGGGTCAGGAAGGGGACACAGGGGAAAAGGTCAGTGGCAGTGGGAATAAAGTTTGGGAAGGGGACAGAAAGAGGAGGCGGGTCAGTTTTGGGACTAAAGTTGGAGTCATCACAGAATCAACTAATTTTTACTATGAGGCCGGGGGTCAGGAAGGGGACACAGGGAGACTATACACGGACTCAGTGACGGTGCAGGTGGATGGCATGGACAGCGTGGGTGACGGGTACCTGGTTCACTGGGGTACCATCGACGGGAGTGGACGGCTGGGGGCGGGGGAGGCTGTGACTAGTGTGGTGGATCAGGAACGAAGGCTTGGGTGCATGAGGCATCACACGGCTACACATCTTCTCAATAGTGCTGTCAAATCTATCGTTGGTGAGGTTTAGGGTATATTATTAAACTTCTTTAAGTTAGAGGCAGTTCGTCACTAAATTCACATTGCAAAATAATAGGAACTGATATTAACACTTATAATGATAATGTATAAATTTATTCAGATAATCTCTCATTAGTACCATATGATCTATGCTATCTGGTCTGACATAGGCATGTATTCTCTCTATCCACCACCAGGCATACCTCTTCATAGGCCTAGGGTAATCTTCTTTCATCTTTAAATGTCTTTCCCTCCACCACCAGACATATCTCGGCAGACATCTTCGAGTGTGACGTCCAAAGAATGTTTCCTTCACCTCCAGACATACCAACCACTCACTCCTACAGTCATCCAGAGAGCACAGGATCTGGTCAAGGTCAGTCAAGTACAGTAATGATGATGTATGATTTTGTGAAACTGAAATTGAAACTTATATTTCCGTATATGCCGGTGTACAAGACGACTGGGTGTATTAGACAACCTCCAAACTCCTAGGGAAATTCTCAGTCGTAGTATATGTTCGGCGTATAAAACGGGCACATTGAGATTGGAAATGGGAATATTCTGGTATATAAAGAGAAAGGGAAAGTAAGAAAGGGATTTGTAGTTCTGCACCAAACCACTGTATTGTACAGTAAAAGTTCTGTAGTCCTGAAGGTCATTCGGACTATTGGTTGGACTTCCAAATACAGATATGGAAAAAGAAACACACAAATTATAGGATTACAGTAAACGCTCGTTATTTCGGATCAATTGAGGGGAGACACGACGAGTTATCAGAAGATCCGAGATATCCGAGGGCTTAAATTTGATGCTTACGACTGTCTGCCTGCATACCCGCTCTCAAAACTATGTGTGCTTTCACTCATATCTCTGGTTCCCATACACAGCTAATGACTAAAAATAATTCTAAACTTGAGCCCAAAGTATGGAAAATGAATGTCTTTAAAGGTTGTTCATTCTAAAAGGTTAGGCCTAATAGCATGAGTGTAGCGAGTGAAGAGTTGACAAGTTCTGTTTACACCAATAATTCATGAGTTTCTACTCATACAAATATATTTCCTCAGTTTATATTAATTATTCTTTGTAATTTTCTCATACAATCACTTGCATTTTTCACCATATCAAATGTCTGTGTTAAAAGTATGAAAAATGCCCATATTGAGAAGTTGTTCACTATAAAGGGCTTAGGCTTATCACGAGTGTATCAAGCGAGTGTGAGAGTGACAGTGGGGTGGAAATTTCAGTTATCACTAAAACTCATTGAATTTTCATTCGTGCACAAACATTCCTTAGGTTATATTAATTAATTTTCTTTGAAAAATAACTTCCACTTAATATTAATTTGCGCATAGGTACGCCTTCACCCCTCCAATTCAAGAGCCAAATTTTTTACCCGGTGTATAAGATGACCCTCGATTTTCAGAGCACTTTTTATGGCTTCAAAAGTCATCTTATAAGCCGGCATATAACAGTAATTTAATTATAAGAAAATAATTGCTTGAACTAACCAATATCCACAGGCGAGTTTTGTCTAGTGACCTTTGGTCATCCCCTCCACAGGCTCCCATCCACCTACCCACCTATAATAAATCCCCTCCTAGCCTGCCTGCCCACCCGCCCACTCTCTCGCTTTCTTTGCAGACTCCCAAGTATAAAACAAAAAATATATTGTCATGTCATATTTCAGAGATGGATCGGTGCACACAGTCCCGTCAACAGGATAACTGTCCCATTCCAAGACATACTTAAGGATTCGGGTGTGACACTCATACCTGGGGAAATTTACCCTCCCTCTGTCCATGTTATCAGTACCAGCCTGGGTGATGGTGGTGTATATTCCCTGGAGCCTTGTTGTGGCACTCACATCTCCAACACTGCTCATCTCCAAGACTTTGTTGTTGAGGATGTTGTAAGTGAAATATTATACAGTACAGTACAGTAATGCATTGCTTTGCACTGTTGTTGTTATGGGTGTGCAGCTTACCTCTTTCTGTGAATCCGTTTACAGTAAACCCTCATTATTCACTGTGTTTATTGGTGTGTAAGGTACAAAGACGGTTTACTGTACACAGATTCATTACAAACAGTACAATACACACCCATAATACCAGTACAAGGCATTACTGTATCTCTTAGTTGACTACACACACATGAGACCCTTGATGAAACATGCATGAATTAATACATATATCAACTATTTCATTACATACAACACTTAGATCCTAACTGAAGACCACCTATTGTATTCCCAGACTTCTGTTATTCATTACCATACACAAAGTAAAAATATAAAAAGGAGTATAGTATGTACTATGAAATATATTTAACATTGTATTGTAGTACCAAAAAATAGGATCCATCTCCAGATTCCACTTGGTCACAACAACTGGCGAATCCGTGGGTTGTGTGGTGAACCTGCTGTTAGTGCCGAGACCAATGGAGCGATGACACTACACCAACTGGACAAGTGGCGGGCGTGGGAACAGGCCGGAGACCATGTCAGGTGAGGTGAAGAATCATATACAAGAACATTTGTGGTGTTAACGATGGTGTGATACCGGTACCATGACTCCATAGACACACTACAGAGCCATTGTACTGGTACCATGCTATCATCAACACCACCGATATTCCTTCATACAATGGTAAGAACCATATTCGTATTATGAGTTTTAAAATTTTATCCCAGTTAATATGCACAGTCTCTTCTTAGTAATATGGTCTTAAATGGATGTTTTGTGTATAATCCAATGTTTATAATTTGAGGATAAATACTATTGATGTACTAATGTTCGTTCCCTCAGCCTGCCAAAATATAATTCAATTACCTGTGGTTTGAGCAACTAAACAACAGAAGGTGGTTGGTGAACAGTGTTTTGTCATTAGAACCACAGTGGAAACAGTAACACCGGTGGAAAACAAAGGATAACAATATTATTTTTTTCAGATTACTGGGATTACAGAAAGATATTGAAGAGTGGTTGAGCAAGAACAAGGACCTACTGCTTCCATATACAGTTCGCTGCACCATGACACAAACACTTGAAGAAATTCGAGATATGCTGAAGAATTCCATCCGAGTCAATGCCAATGCAGAGGTATATAATTATAGTAAGGTATTCTTATTATATTAAGGGGATATTATAATTCTGGTACATTAGAATGCCTTCATTCCTCCTTCAAAATATGTCAGAAGAAATCGGGATCAGATCAACAATAATAATGGTGGTGGTCTGTTGTTGCTTGGAATAGTTTGGAGAAATCAGTTGCTCCAGATTTACCACCAACACTGTACTACAGTACTGTACCTCCTTAACTTATGATACAATATTATTTACTACTGTACTCTTATATTCTGAATTTTATTACAGTAAGTGGCAGGTCACTTATGTATTGCGCTGTAGAAATTATTAGAATGTCGGAAAAGTAAGTCTCTTCATCTATTATTTATAATTGTTCAGATGAGGAATGAAGTATTGGAGGTGATTAGCAAGCAGAAGTTTGGTCCAATTGTTCACCTTGTGAAGACCAACTATGGCTCCAGTCGTCCTCGCCTCGTACAGGGACACAAGTTGGTCAAAGATAGACCAATGTTACTCTTGGCAAGGACGGGACAAGTTGTGGTGGGACGGTCAGCCCTGCCTCAGGTGAGAATAGTCTATGAGAGAGAGATGATAGAGCCTAACCCAACGTATTCTAACCAAAAATAATCTAACTTCACCTATCTATCTATCTATAGCTCATTCCTCCTGGGAACTCCCTCCCAAGGGAGTACCCACAGCAGTAATGTCTCTAGTTTTCCCTGTTCCAACACTCTCCTTACTTGATCAAGTCCTCCTCTGCCCCTCACGTTTCTCTCCCTTACATACTCTTCCATTCTGTTCTGCCTTTCACATCAGGTCCCACAACTTCACTTCCATACACTTCCTATACAAACTACTCACCTTGCTTTCTCTCCACATGTCCAAACAACCTCAATGTATTACGCTTCACTCTCTCAACCACTCCATACCAATTGCCTTCTTACTTATACCATATCTCTCGTACACACTATCATTTCTCTCCCCATCCCACCAGGAAAGGCCACATGCTTCTTTCAAGTACCACATTTCCTCTGCATTTATTCTAGACTGTTGAGCCCTACTCCATGTCCATGTCTCAGAAGCATATGTCAGTGTTGGCAGGATTATACTATCTTGTAGTTCCCTTCTACCCTTCATAATTCTCCCCAGTGATCCTATGACCTGTCTACCCCTCACTCCTCTCTCCCTAATTTCTCCTTCCATACTGCTATGTTTACACAGAACTGTTCCCAAGTACTTAACTTCCTCACCTCCACCATCCTCTCACATTCTAGAGTTATCTCACACTTAGTCCCAGTTGTCACTCCCATTCTGTAGGGTGTAGCAAAGTCAAATACTGTACTTCAGTTTCTGCCCTCTCAAATACAGTCACCTTACTTTTTCCAACATCCACCTACAGTTTCCTTTGTTTATACATGGACTGAAATTTATCCATTACCCACTTCAACTCCCTTTCACTTTCAGCCATCAACACAGTAGTATCATCAGCAAATAAGCTTGCCACCAAGGACCAATTAACTCCACTCAGCCACAGCTTGGCTCCCAAGCCATCCACTTTAGCCTTCATCTCCCTCGTACAACCATCCATATAGACATTGAACAGCCACAGTGACATAACACATCCTTGCTTCAACCCAACACTAATATCAAACTTTCACTCAGATCACCCTCTATCCACACAAATATTTTTGCCTCTAAAAATGGCGTCAATGCCTTCCAGCAAGTGCTTAACAACACTGTAAATCATTAGTACATCTATCATAGCTCTCCTATCAACCCTATTGTATGCCTTCTCTAGGTCCATGAAAGCAGCATACAGCTTCCTACCTTTTCCAATAAATTTCTCCACTGTTGATTTTATTCCAAAGATCTGGTCAACCAGCCACACATCCTCTTCCCTTTCTGAACCCACCCTGCTCCTCACTGCCTTTATGCTCTGTTACTTCAATCAGTATCTCACTCAGAACCTCAGGCACACCAAGAAGGCTTCTTCCCCTATAGCTTATCCCTACTCCCCTTCCCCTTATAACCTCACCTAACTTAACCCAACCCAACCTAATCTACCCTGACCTAACCTAACCTTATACAGTTTAATGTGTATTGTTGACCGTTATTCCAGGCTATGGCAGAGAGTGGAGTGTCTGCCACTGACTGGTTGAGGTGTGTGGAGGATGTGTTGGGTGGAAGTGTGGAGGCACCGCCAGATAAGAACCCAACACTGGTCGCTAACTTCAGAAGTAACGAATTACCCGACCTTACCCAAACCAGATTGGAAGAAGCTCTCGAGGCATCAAGCAAATATATTGAAAAATTTGCATGTGTTAAGTGAAAAATTTGCATGCATCAAGGAAATACCATACTGTATACTGTAGTGAAAAACTTTGTTTGTCAAGGAAACATTGTATAGTGAAAGATTTTCGTGTGTCAAGGAAATACTATACAGTATACTGGTAGTACAAGACTTGTGTGTATCAAGGAAATACACAGAAAAGTTTGCATGTGTCAAGGAAGTACAGTACTGTATATGGAAAAAATTTGCATGCATTGATGAAATATGTTTGAAAATATGCATGCAGTGAGTGCATATGATGAAGGAAATACAAAGAAAATTTGCATACAGGGAAGAGTTTTGCCTTTGCCTGCATTGAAAAAATATGTTGAAAAGTTTGCATACCGGTACATCACACGTCATTACAAAATTATTCTACCCCAAAAACTCTATGTTCAGTACTAAAGTAATCCCTTGTTTTGCACTGTTGTTATGGGTGTGTTATTATACTGTTTGCTGTGAATTGGTATACAGTAAACCCTCATTATCCACTTGGTTTATGGGTGTGTAATGTACAAAGAGGGTTTACTGTACGGATGCATTACAAACAGTACAATACACACCCATAACAGTGGAAAATAAACAAGGCATTACTGTATTATAATGAAAATTGGATTTATGGTGTATTAAGGGGCTAGTAAATCTGGAGCAACTGATTCCTCTAAACTATTTCACGCAACAACAGACTATCATTATTTTTGCTAATCTGGTTCTGTTCGTTTCATGGCATACTTTGGAGGAATCAAAGTGCTCCAATATACCAAAAGTATATTATTCCCTTAAGTCAGATAGTCAAAGAATTTTTTTAAATACTTTACAATCATACAAGCACAGAACCAAAACAGTGAACTTACAAATTAATTTATACTGTAGTCATAGACCCTCAATATACTGTACAATGAATTAAAATACTGTACTTGTATCCACCATTTCAATTTACACTCATTGAAGACCACCAAATATTTTCCCAGGCTTCTGTTATTCATTACAATACAGACTTAGTAATTTACTGAGTCTATGTTGAAAGGATAGTGATAAATATATTCATCTTATATCAAGGGAATTCTATATTATGTTAAGAAATGGGAGAGATAAAGAATGGAAATGTATATAATTTAAAGTATTTCATATCAAAGTATCTTCCTCAGAATACATAGTGTAACATATTTGTACAGTTTGTAATAAAAAAATTCTATATACAGTACACTAAGTTGTATACCAAGTAAAAATAACATCCTTTGTAGAACTCGCATAATATTATTACTGTATTATTATAGTAAGACAAAATTATACATTATGCTTCAATAAATATTAACACATATTTGTGACTACGATAATGCCTTGTTTGTTTTGCACTGGTGTTGTAGGTGTGTATTGTACTGTTTGTGTGGTAAATCTGTGTACAGTACAGTAAACCATCTTGTATATTACATACCCATAAACCCAGTGAATATTATGAATTTACTGTACATGGATTCATAGATAACAGTGCAAAACAAACAAGGTATTACTGTACAGTATATGGTTTTAATAAGGTAAACAGAATATACAATATTTTGTAGCTTAATACACACATACCTGTAGTGTAACTTGATGTCAATATAATGTATAATTACTATATATATGATCGGTTTGCCTTATTTAAACTACAGATTCAGTAGTCCCATGAATGTGTTAATATTTATTTTGTTGAAGCAACCTGATGGAAGAATAATAATAGCTGAGTAATAAAGAGCAAGAAGTATGGAAAAAGAAGTAAGTAAGGGGTAAGGAATAAAGAAAGTAAGTAAGTAGGAAATGAGGAGTAAGGAAGGAAGGGAATTAGTAATAAATAAGAGATCACTATTTACAGTATTCCTTCAGCTTGGATATTTACTGCATTAAACATAAAACATCAACAGACTTTTAGCGGACATGTTTCCCAGATACTGTACAGTATACAACTTAAGGGGGTGGTATACCTTTGGTACAATGGAGTGCCTTGATTCCTCCAAAGTATGCAAAGAAACTAGATTAACAATAATAATGATGACCTGTTGCTTGAATTATTTGGAGGGATCAGTTGCTCCACTTTTACTACCAACACTATACAGTCTACCCTTTTATTTGATGGATGCAAAAATGAAAAATCTGTCTATCTTGCATTATGTTAAATAGGTTTGTAATATTTTCCTAACTAATTCCTCTATTGTGTCATACTGTATAATAATCTAAACCAGAAATTTTAAGGATACAGTACTTTTAAGCGACAGTACAGTAGACCCACGATATACAATGAATAAATACATTTATCCACCACTTCATTTTACACTCATTGAAGACCACCAAATGTTTTCTCAGGCTTCTGCTTTTCATTATGGTACCATACAGACTAAGTGATTGACTGAGCATTTGTTAAAAAGATAGCGATGAATATACAGTATTCATCTTATATTGGGGAATACTGTACATACATACATACCTTTAGTGCAACTGGGATTGTGCAGTAAACTGGAGGGCTAATGATTCCCCCAAACTATCCCAGGAAACAACGGGCCATATGCAAAAACATCTGTGGTATTGACGATGGCATGGTACCAGCACAATGGCTCTGTTATTTGTCTATGGAGCCATCGTATGCATCACAAATGTTCTTGAACATGGCCCAACAAGTCACCTCAGAGTTACTAATACAGTAATGAATTTGTTTTTCCTTTGGACTTTGTTTGAAGGATTCAATAGCCTCCAAAGGACTAATAATAGGTTCTCCCATTAAAGTTAGTTATTGTGTTTCTTCTAATAGTTACCAATCATTACCATAGTCATTACTACATTGGTTATTAACTATATTATACCCAACCAGCTATTACCATTATACCCAGTCATTACTATTTCACCCAGTCATTACCATTACACCCAACCAGTCCTTACACAACAATATTACACCCAGTCATTACCCAACATTATTACACCCAAACCTTACACAACAATAATACTGATACACTAAGTCATACATAAGAATATTACTCCTAGGCCTTACCCAGTAATATTACACCCACGTCATACACAACAATATGTACAACAACTGGTATGATGACTCTACAGATACAGTACATAGCCAATGTAACGGTACCACGTCAACATCACCGATATTCTTGCATACGACCCTTGGCACTATCCTCGTGTGATTACAGTACCATCCTTGTATGATCTATGGTAGTTTCTGGTATTGTCCTAACATACCACTCCTTCCCCTGGCCCTGTGTCTCACTAGCTGGGTTGGTGGCGAAGGTGAAAGTTGACGACATAATCAGCATTGGCGCGCTGGACGGATATGGTGAAGGGGTCGGCTGGGTGGAATGTGAAGGCTACAAGGCGACGAGCTGGGGGTAAGACAGTGGTGGAGCCCGGAAGTTCTGCTCGCCCTGCGTTGATGCTGAATTTGATGAGTCCGGAATTGCGGCCATAGAACCTGAAGGGGCAACAGACAGTGGGTCAGGGTTATCAGATTAATGGAAAGTGGAAAGTACAGTAATGCCTTGTTATTTTAGTACTGGTGTTATGGGTGTGTGATGTACTGCTGTTTGTAATAAATCTGTGTACAGTAAACCCTCTTTGTACAGTACACATCCATAAATCCAGTGGATAATGAGGGTTTACTGTACACCAATTCATAGAAAAAGGTATAATATATACCCATAACAACAACAGTGCAAAATAAGGCATCATTGTGTTCAGATTCATGCAGAAAGTGTTTTCTCAAACTATCATTGTGTTTTATTGTTGGTTTTATTGAAATGTTCTCATAATCTTATTTAAAGTTAAAGCTAACACTGTACTACTACCAGAAAATTTCTCCCTACAAATGCAACCAATAAAAAAAACAAATAATTTTATTTTAACCAACACTGTAATACAGTACTCCCTTAACCCAAACCTTCTCCCTACAAGTGCAACCAATGGCCAAACCTTATGGGGTGATCAGCACAGCTCTTGGGGCGCTCCATGACCGAAACCCACTTGTCGTCGTAGGAGAAGAGGGTAAGGTCGAGGTACGGGGAGGCAGAGAAGGACTGGGCTGAGATGGGCAGCTGACCCAGGAGACGTTTGGTGGCCTCTGTTACTCCACCACCACGGGCATTGATGAAGGTCTTCTTGAACCTCTTGTGAATTAACCTGACAACAACGTTACGAGTATACAATATTTTTATCCACGTATTAATCATCATCATTAATACCAGTGTACAGTAGTTTTATTTATGCATTAAACCCTATTATTGTAGGGTGAATAGAAATAATCAATAAATAAAGATGATACACTAACCTTGCCCATGTATTATTGGAGGGTGAACATGTGAACTGTGACTCGCAGGTGAGGCGAGCATTACGAAAGAAGTCTGCCATTTTTTCAAAGAGGTGTAGTAGTTCTAGTGAAGTGTTCTCATAAACGGCCAACACCTCCGTCGTCACCATGTTGTAAACCATGAAGAACGACGGCTGACCATTGGGTTCAGCTGCACGTAATGTCACCACTTCCTCAGATGCGTACTGTAGGGGTAAATAGGGTCAGGTTAGATGATGTTGGGTTCAGTCTCACAAAATGTCATTACAGTACTTCCTCAAAGGCATACTATATGGTCAAAATTGATTTATATACCGGTATTATAAATTGGGTGAGGTGAGGGGAGGTTTAGTTTGGCAAGGATGGGAGAGGAGAGGATAGAAAAGAATAGAATAGATTAGGTTTGGACTAGAGGTGGTTTGAGGTGAGGTGGGATGTGGTTTGGGTTGGGTTGGTTAGGTTTGCTTTGGTTTGGTTTGTTACACCGTCCCGACCCGAAGGGGGGCGGTGTATTGTTTTCAGTGCCGGATATTTATTTATTTATCTGTTTGTGTGTTTGTTAACAATCTAGCATCCACAGGTTTAGCCGTATGATGTTAATTTTTTTCTATTGATTGATATTCATCAGAAAACAAAATTATTAACTTTTGGGCAAAATCGGTTGAAGGTCAAGGTCACAAATAAATCGTGAAATCGTGATAAGGGGCTGTGTTGCCATCGAATGATCTCTTGTTTAGGTTGGGTTGAAGGATGGAATCCATAAGACCCTGTCAACTAAGGTAACAATTGTATTAATTATTCTGCAGTGTACTGTACCAACCTTGATGAGGAGGTGGAGATCGTCGAGAAGCTGCATTTTCCACATGCGTAGGCGATGGAGGTGATCAAAGTAGTGGAAAAACTCACGCAGGGCGCGGGGAGTACCTTCCTCCTGACTGGCCACAACCGCACACCGATACAGGAACACCAGCAGTCTGTACAAAACACATAAACACAATACACACATACACAGGCACAAGAGATCCATTACTGTAGATCCCCGATAAACTCGTACAGTAAACAGATACAGTAGGGTCCCGCAATATGCGAGTTTATGGTCGATGGACGAGCTTGCATATTGCGAATTCGCATCTTACGATACACGTAACCTATGGGAAATACGTCTTATGGTCGATCTGCCCCAAAAAATTGCCGTAAAGTCCCATTTACACCCTATAAATCCAATTTGTTCATGCAAAGTTCCAATTTTGTTGGTAATAATCCCTGAAAAAGGTAATTGGGGCATGATACCATACATTTCAGTCACATACAAACAGAAAATAATATACAGTATTAATAAATGAAAATGAGAAAATACACACTATCAATAAAAAATAAAAATAAAATGCAATTTTTCCCTTACCTTAAATTCTAGTGGGATTATGTACAGGGGGAAGGGGTTATCCGAGGCTGGGAAGATTCACTCAGAGTCACTCTCACTTGAAGAGTGACCTGCAGCAGCCTGAGCATCCAGCATTTGGTTAGCCAGGATTTGGAGTTTCTTCGAATTCCTTAGTGTGTTGACTTGCCTAAGAAATCCTACAAAGTCACTTGGGGTGCTTGAACCTGAAGAGGTGCCAGGTTGGGGTTCACCTGAAGTGCCAGGTTGGGGTTCATGGGATGGGCCAGGTTGGGGTTCATGGGAAGTGCCAGGTTGGGGTTCATCGGAAGTGCCAGGTTGGGGTTCATCGGAAGTGCCAGGTTGGGGTTCAGCAGGTTGGAGTTCAGCAGGTTGGGGTTCAGCAGGTTGTGGGTGAGGCCTTAAGTAACGTGTAATGAGTGACTGGGCCCTCGCATTAAGACCTTGCTGGTACCTTTCATTATGGAACCTCATAAGAGACTCAAAAGTGTTACTCCAGTCAATCCTACATAACTGTGTTGTTTCTATCTCCAGCACTTTCGTCTTTAGGGCCTCCCCCAAAGCCAGGACCGCACTCAAATCGCTCATCCTGTAGTCATTGTCCACCTGCATTGCTTCTTGGGGTGTGGCAGCTGCTTCAGCTCGAAGTGCAGCCTCTATGTCTACAGTCTGAGCAATCTCCTCTGGTGTCTGCTCATCTCCCTGCCTGTTTATGTCTTCTATTTCTTTACGCAAGATTTCACAAGGTACGGGCAACGCTCTAGTACGCGAGGTATGGCAAAAAATGGGCGACTGAGAGGTAGTGACGCTACGGGTCGGAGAATGAAGCGGCGCAAACGCTGTGACGTCATACTGCGCAGGTCTGAGCCAGCCAATGGCATGCGAACGCCCGCCTACGGCTCGCATTTTAAAAAAAAGTTCGCATTTTAAGGAACTCCTCGGATTTACCCTACTTTGAGCCTCAGATTCGCATTTTATGGTCATTCTCGCATATTAAAATAATTAATTTTTATTATTTGGGGGTCCTCGCATCTTATGCGAATCGCATATTGCGAACTCGCATATTGCGGGACCCTACTGTACTTGTATCCACCACTTCATTTTACACCCAGTCCCCACAACAGAGCGAAATGAGGGATTACTGTATAGTAAGCCCTCATTATAGTATTATTAAATTAATCACTATCCTTTTAACACCGGCACAGTACAGTAAATCTCTTAAGTGGTATGATAATGAATAACAGAAGCCTGGGAAAACCTTTGGCAGTTTTCAATGAGTGTAGAATGAAGTGGTGGATACTGTACAAGTAATTATTCACAATATACTGAAGTTCTACTGTACAGTTGAGCAAGTAGAAAGTGCAAGAAAAATATAGCAGTATACGACAACATCTTCAAAACCACTCAAAGTTCAGCCAATCACGTTTCACCATATATTGGCTCTGGGTTCCTAGTGAATCAGTCATAAAGATACAAATGTTTACTACAAAGAACTACTAGATGTTGCAATATACAGCCAAATTTTTCTTGTACTTTCTACTTGCTCAACTGTACTGTACCTGTGTTTGAGGCAGTTGATGGTCTTTTCTCGTCCGTGGTGTGGTGGTCTGGGCTCGGCACACACACTGGCCAGGAAATAGTCATCGTCCTCGTAGCAAACCCGGCCTATTGTACGCACCTCCAGCAGATATCCCTCACCGGTTATCTGCAACATTTGTAGGTATCAGTATTAGATATTTACACTCTGTTTGTGTTGTTTGTATACAGTACGAATGTCCTGAGACACTCATTCCTCCATAAAATTAAGAGCACTCACATCTGCTACCACAAAATAAAATTTCACCCTTTGATAATAATAATATGGACATAATGATGTTGACTTCAGTAATACCTTGTTTATTTTCGACTGGTGTTATGGATTTGTACTGCACTGTTTGTAATTAATCTGTGTATAGTGATAATATGGATTTACTGTAAACAAATTCACAGAACACGTTATAACACACACCCATAACAACAACAGTGGAAAACAAGGGATTACTATATTGTAAATGACCCTTAAGGGGATACTATACTATTGGTTCAGAGGAGTGCCATGATTCCTCAAAAGTATACCAGGGAACAGGATCAGATGAACAAATATAATGATGACCTGCAGCTTGGCATAGTTAGAAGGAATCAGTTGCTCCAGAATTACCAATACTGTAGTATCCCCATAACACCTTGGCCACCACATCACCTGGAATATATAAATAGTCTGGTGTTGGACGGAGAGTACGGCCAGGGTGTGTCGGTAGAGGTAGAGCCCTTGGTTGTGTGAGAGGTAGATTTTGTCGTGTCTGAAGGTGCGGGAGTCACAAAGCCTCCCCATCTCCATGTCTACAATGTGTAGGGTGTAGTCCTCCAGGGGTGATCGGGGGTTAGGGGTGACAGACTCATTGTTGCGGTACATGTCAAAGTGGTCCAGGTTTTGGGCATCGTCAGGGGAAGCCGCAGACCCCACTATGACGTACCTATGGGTATATGATATGGTAATCCATGCAAGTAGTGTTATATTTTAGAATTAGTTATGGTACCTGTAGGTATTTGATGTTGATGTGGTACTGTATGCAGGTAGTGTTGAATATTGTACATATGTGTGTGTCTATTATGTACTGGTGTGGTCAATAAAACTCTATTTACATATCTGGATAGTAATGCATGGTAGCGGTGATTAACCCTTGCATGACTGAGTTTCTCCATTTTACAACATTAGCTTTTAAATTATGTTTTCTATTCTAGGATTAGCCAGTGAACATAATTAATGAATAATCCTTAAATAATTTTTTCTATCTGCTCATCAACCAATAAATATCATGGAGGTATAAAATATGGAGAGGGCATGCCATCGCATACTTGAAGCCAATTTTTTATTGGTCTGCTGTCAAGTACACCCAAAATATTGATCTGCTGATCTGGATACATCTTGTGGTGAATGATATTTTTCTCACTTTTTAAACCATTATCCCTGCCTGTGGATGTGTGAAAAGGGATCGTAGTAATACTATAATATTCCACAGGTAAGGTGAGAACCAAATCACAATATATATTTATGAAAAAAGCAAAATATAACAAATTACAATGCAGCGTTTATCTGAGCCACATGTCCTAATGCAAGCAGGTTTGACAAAATTGGCTTGGATTGACTATCTATCTATGTATATAAAACACTCTGTCTGTGTGTGTGTGTGTGTGTGTGTGTGTTTAGCTGCTATGCACGGTCTCATCGTTTGACCTACAGTAAAATTTTGTTACATGATTTTGATCGGTAAAGCCTGGGAAGTGTCCTCGGCCTACAAAAAAAATATCTTTAAATGGGGGGGTTCGAACTGAGGCGCCAGTAGGACCTGCTGGATTAGTGACCCATGGCGCCTCCTCCATGGACTCAAGCTTCGTTAATATGATCTTAGGTCTTTAAAAAGGAGTTGGAGGATACAGAGAGAATTAAATTGACCAAAGGACGAAGGAAAACGGAATTGGAAGACGAAGGAAGCCTTATATTGACCACAAGACGAAGGGAAAGTCCGGTAGAGAAAGAGAGGGTGGGACAGGGGAGTTGATTATAACGTCACTGTGTTAAGAGATACACACACTCTCTCTCTATCTTTCCCTCCCTCTCTCTCTCTCTCTCCCCCACATGCTCTCTTGCTCTCTCTCTCCCACGCACACGCTCTCTCTCTCTCTCATACACGCAAACACACGCTCTCTCTCTCACACGCAAACACACGCTTTCTCTCTCACACACGAAAACACACGCTTTCTCTCTCACACACACAAACACACGTTCTCTCTCTCACACACGCTCTCTCTCTTTCCTTCCCTCTCTCTCATACACGTACACGCACACACATACTCTCTCTCTCTCTCCCTCTTTGTACATTAGTGCAAAACAAGGGATTACTGTACAAACCTTGTGCACAATCAAAGAGTCAACAAAGTCTTCAACACTCACTTGCCATCATCTGTGAACAAGCTACACTCCCGGTTGAGTTGTTCTTGATTGGAGGCGACCTTGACTGTGTGTTTGAGTCTGAAGAACCGGTCGAAGATATTGCGTCGCACCTCGTGGGTTCGGGGGTCGTTCTCCTCCAGGATATTTCCACTCTGTAACACAATCAATATATATATTAACCAACAACAACAATAATCATCCACATTGGGTTGACTCATGTAAATGTTTGACACTTTCCCTCTTTATTAGTTGAGAAACTGTTCAACAAGTAGGTTAAATACCATCTTCTATTTTAGTACAAGCAGCTACTGTAATCGAATACTGTTCAAAACAATAACATCATAAATTATAAGATCATGAAAACATTTGTCAGCAATTTGTTTGAGTTATCCATAGGGTATAATATTACGTTCTGAAACATAAGTCCATGAGTAGCCTATATATACTGTACATTTTTATTTTGCATAAATATGGTACAACAAAATTTATATTAAGAATGTTGATGTCTTACTTCTTGCTGGGAACTCCCTAACAGGATAGAACCATAGCTGAAGACCATGTAAGTTAAAGTAATGCTCTATTTTCCACTGGTGTTATGGGTATGTATTGTACGGTGTGTTTTTAATGAATCTTGATATACAGTACAGTACTGTAAACTCTCTTTGCTTATTAATCACTCATAAACCCAGTGGATAATGAGGGTATACTATGCACAGATTCATAAGAAAATTGTATATTTCGCTACACACCCATAACAACAGTGCAAAATCAGGGATTTCTGTACTATACCATACATGCTCTATAGTCCAATTTTTCTTCCCCTTAAAGACTTACCTCACACCAGTGGAGAATGTCAGCTGCGGCAGAAGGTCCCATATACCTGAAGATCTCTATGCTGGTCTGGTCACTTGAAAATGCTATCAGAAACCTGTCAAATGAAATGGGACATGATTCTGGATTTACGGTACCTCATTTTCTCTCTCTTTTTTTCTCTCCTTTTGTCTGTCTGTCTGTCTCTCTCTCTGTCTTTCTCTTCGTCTGTTTGTGTCTGTTTTTATTTTATTTTATTTTATTTATCATAAGTGCCATTTCATAATAATTAAAATGTACTCCTCTGCATCCTCTAATGCACAAAATGGTTAATATTGTGCATCATACATAGCTAATTTAGACTAAGCTTTTGAAATACTGGAAGTTAAAGATTAATTTTGTCAATGTGAACAATAGCATTAAAGAGAATCTCTAGAACATGGCTATAATCAAATAAATTTATTTAGAACCATCTTATTTTTATGAGAGGAATTAAGCTGTTTGTTAGCTAACTTTCCCTAAATACTCAGTTGATCTTCATAGCTTATATGCCCATCCATTAATTTGATAATAGATATATACCCCGTATATATATTTAAAACACTCATTGAACCAAATCTTACCTGCCATCGGGACTAAACTTTCTGAGGAAGCACGGAGGTTTCTGAACATTTGTGACGGTGAAGTTTGGTGTAACATTGTGATAGAAGCAACGGTCAGTGTGAAGTTGGCTATGTGACTGTTTATGTATCTCACGGTGAAAGAGTCTAACCACCAAGTTCTGTGGAGGGATGCGGTGGACGGGGATGCCAGGATCACTCTCCATCTCAACTCTCATTCACTCTGGTCTTGTGTAATTGTATTTTTTATATGCGGATTAGCCCCTATGCTAAAGGTTTGTTAATAAATGTTCATTCATGGTAATGTGGTGCTGGGATCACTCTCTATCTCAACTCTCACTTACTCTGGGCTTGTAATAGTAACAGACATACGAGTTCAATTTTAAGCTAAAAAAATTTTCCTTTCCTTTTCAAAATATTTTTCATTTTCACTCTCAATCTGGACTCGTATATACAGAGAAAGACTTCAATTCTATGCTGGATTTTTTTCATAAGCATTCATCTCCATCATGTGTTTACTCAAAAGGTCACTCTCCATCTTCACTCTTAATCTAGGGTTGTACATAACATGAGAGTTCACCCCTAAGCTAAAATATTGTCTGTAAGCCGTTCATTGATGGCAAGGACTAGGACCCTGTCAGCATTGCTTTGATACCATTCAAAGACTCGTACTCTAAGAGGAGAAAATGATGGTCCACTGCTTTCAAATGAGTCTGAAACACTTTGGTGAGGGCAGTAAAGCAAACCTATCACCTCGTGTATTCTCTGGTAACGTTAGGTTTTATGAATACCGTCAATAGTCACCAAATAATATCTAACTATAAGTTCCAGACACAACACAGCGGCACTATGAAGAATATCTGCAAATTCCTTTGGTTCTTGGCATGGCGGAAGGTGTGGTAGTTAAATGTCCTCTGAACGTGATTTAATACGATGTTGAAGTGTTATATTGCCGAACAAACGGCTGTAAACTTGACCTATATTAAAGCTGATCACATAACCAATTTAAATTTTCTGCTTGGTTAGGCCAGTCACTTTAATTATATCGTAGCACTATAAGAGAAAAAAGTAGCTGGGATTATTTTGTGACTACTTGTTGTGACAGATTTGTTTATATACCAGCTACTGTTTCAAGGCTACCCAAACCTACCCAAACCAACCCAAAGTTACCCAAACCAACCCAAAGAAAGTGAGAACTATTCACCCTCATGAAAGTCTAAAAACTACGGGTGTATGATCCGTAGTTTTAAAAGGTAATTCTGCATAAGAGGTCCACCTGGATTGTTCCCACATTTTATACATTTTCATGCATATTTTAACTTGTTCTGTTGATTGTTGTCCATAATATTTAGGAGATAACTTTTTTTACCCTTACTTGACTAATTTAAAGACTACTAACCTAACCAATCCAGGACCAGTTGCAAATTACTAATTATTAAAAATAAATAAATAAATAAATAAATAACGACGACGACGACGACGGCAACGGCAGCGGCGACGACGACGATTAAAAAATAAATAATAAAAAAAAATAAAAAATAAAATAAAAAAAGTTAATTATTACCAAAAAAATAATTATTATTAAAAGAAAAAATATTAAAAAAAAAAAAATATATATATATTATTAAAAAAAATATATAAAAAAATAATTATTAAAAAACGACGGCGGCGGTGGCGGCGGCGGCGGCGGCGGCGGCGACGACGACGACGACGACGACGACGAAAAAAAATAAAAAATAAAAAATGAATAATAATCATAAGTTAATTATTACAAAACAAAAATAATTAATAAAAAAAAATATATTAAAAAAATATATATATACTATTTAAGATAAAAAAAAAAAAAAAAAAACTCCTTGACATCGTGTTAGATGATGTAGAGGGATTGTAGCCACAAGTACCAAACTGGATTCATGTTGGAATTTCCCACACGAACAGGTTCTGCCATCATCACTCATACTATATTATATACTTTCTTCCCCACTGTATATGGCACCGTGCGTCATTGGTTCCACTTTATGATGTACCCAAATCCACCATAATCTACCCAAATTATAGTCTTCACCAGTCAAGCTGTAATTTCAACCGAGATATAATAGCCGGCGTCAAAAGTCGTGTCGCCACATCTGCTAACTCATCAAATACAGTATGGAAATATAGACTTCACAGACTTGTTAACTGAAAGACAAGAAATGTTTAAAAATTTTCCCCTTGGTATTGTAATTCTTGTATGGTAATTTTGCTCCTTCAATTATATTAGCCTTTATGATATAATTCAAGGAGCGGGTATGTGAGGCGACATGACTTCAGTGACCTTCAAATTGGGAAGGTTAAAATTCAAAATGTTATGTATAGTAGCGGCCAGTAGTGTAGGCCTACTAAGTGACTCTTATTGCAATACAACAAACCTAATAATAATGTATTGCAGTTACATAGTCGTACATTATAAAACAAACATAATAATAATGTTGTATTGTAGTTACGTAGTCGTACTTTATAAAACTACAAACCTAATAATAAGTGGTCTTACATTTTCTATATGTTGCAAACCCTCGAAAACATCTACAGTGTGTGTACAAATTTTTGTGGCCAACAGTTCCCACAGTTTATTGTCTGTTCAGCTGATAGTTTTTCGTTTCCAGGAAAAATTCTCGTGTTGACAAATTGGAAGGCTACCGAATCCTCCAAACTATGTACGAAACAGAAGATCCCCTATTCGTACCATTAAGCGTGTCTGTTTCCTGGTATATTTAGGAGGAATCAGTAGCCTTTCAATTTGCCAACAAGAGAATCTCCTCTTAATTTTGTACCGCTTAGTTATTGTAAATATTACAATCTATTCATGTATAATATTTATGATATTACGGTCATTCATTTGCGGTGTGATAATGAGGAACTAAAGTTAATCATCAAGTCCCCAACTGGAGCTAGCTAAGATACGGATATTTTTAAGTTGTCACTAAACAAAAGTAGGTTACCATGAGGAAATATATTTTGTTTCCAAGTGTGGAGATATTCGTATAGTAGCCTCCAAATTCACCGACTTCATCATACAGTACTGGTGTGGGCAATACTGTAATAAGGGTTGGGGCACCCCTACGACCCAAGCCACTCACTTTCTGTTCTTAAACTGCCCTTCTTTTCTTTTTATTTCCTTCCTACGTACTGTCTCACCTCTATCAGCTTCTTCTGGCGCTATGTGACCTCTCTGCTGCGGCACCTAATATCAATCAATTGTTAATTATACAGTAGGCTCCTAAACGTGTTGAAATATGTTATTACTCAACTGTGCCATCTCAAAGCTCATAAAACATAATGTGTATTAACATTTTCTTCCACCTGCACACACACACACACACACACATGCCGGCGTGAGTAGGCAGCAAGCCGCCCTACTTTGGCCCCAAGGCTCCCACGGCATAAAGGTAAAAGTTGTAAGTACTCGCAATATACCCTTATTATAGACGTCAGCAGCCCCTGAGCTCCTTGACGTCACTCCCTCCCACACACACTCGTAGAAAATGTTACCTCAGGCATGGATGACTTAGAAATCCCAAGAATATATATATATATATATATATATATATATATATATATATATATATATATATATATATATAAAACGTTATCTATTAACTACTTGACGACCTGAGAGAGAGAGTGGTATAGTTGCGAAGTAATTCCAAAATTCGAATAATATATTTTCACGAATGCTACATAAACATTTTAATTTTTTTATCATTATAAAGAGACGTTAATACCCTGACACGCTCGTCAAATATTGATTGGTAAACTACTTAACTATACTACTGCTCATAATAAACCCTTCATGTCCGTCTGTGCAACCGGTGCCTTCCTTGGACTTCACCTTACCCACCTACTTTGAAACTTCGACCTTCTTCCCAGTCTCCCCCCCACAACCGCACACCATTATCTTTGGAATAAATCCCTCATTATATGAACGGTGTGCAACTTATGTAAATTACATACTGTTATACATACACTGAATAAGGTGTATCACCAAAGAATAGGGATATCTATAAGTAGGATATATAATTCGCAGAAATGTAAAAATAAATAATAATAGTATTAGTAGCAGTAGAGAGGGACACGTTCAGCTTTTACGAGTGATCCCTCAACCCCGTTCAGTTGAGGGTTGTGAATGTGTTTATTTTTTATTTTTTTGCAAAATTATCTCTTATTTCGTCACTATTTGTTGAACGTAGCTGGTCAGGGGATCAATCTCCATACGATTTAATTACTATAATGTAGTAAGAGAGAATTTTTAGCTAATTAATTAATTAAAACCCTTAAACATAAAGCACGAGTGTATGCCACCCACGACATGGTACTTACCACGCATACTATGTGACTATTGATTCCACAGAGCTAGGCGTCTATGTACAGTTGGCTCCACTCCCGCGTTGACCACTGCGCGTTGCCAATGTTGAGCCACCCAGATATTCGAATCCCGAACGAAGCGAAGCACTCATGACCTCCATCTCCCCAACTCAGTTGTACAGTGGCGAGCTGTTGGGATGGAGACACGAGCACACTCATCATGGGGTCGCTTCTACCTGACGAGTTATGGGGAAATGAAAGAGAAAGAAGGGGGTGGGGGTATGGAGGGGCTGGTGGAGGAAGAAAGAACAAGAGAGACGCCAATAACCGTGGCTGTAGAGACGTTTTCTTAAAGAATTATGGTTGACTTTGGTGAAGGGACTAATTGAAATGGAGTTCACATTAACAAACTTATATAATTAATTATTGAATTTTATCATTGTCATCATAATAGTATTATTTTCTACTCTCATATGTAGGCTAAGTATTGTTGGATATCAGCATCTGGCAGAACTGTAATGACATCAGATGGGATGGGTGTCTATAAAATTTGGACATATGTAATGAAATTGCTATACTCAATGATAAATGTGTTTCAACAATAATGAATATATTAAACATAATTATGAGAACCACTATTATCCATATATTATAAATTATGTGAAAAGAATATTCTGTGGAACGGAATGAGACAATCGAATCTCTCCTGCAGAATATAGGCTTATTTCTGGTTAAGTGAAGGTTCGAGTCATGTGAACCACAGTTCCCTTTACACACACACACACACACACACACCAATCCCACATCTTGTAGCTTTCGCAGGCTTACCAACTTAACACATGGGGAAAAAATAACTTGTTCTACGTTACATATAGTGTATTATTGGATTACAAAGAAATTTCTGGCCATAACAAGGAAATCATTAACACGTAGACATAGCAGAATAAAGCTAGTTACTATTTGTGAAACATATGATAATCAGTGGTGACAACCTTTGAGATGTCAGCCTTCATAACCCTACAAATTTATAATGAGTATTTATATGCACACACAAAGGATTTATTCAATAGAAGACTACCATCAGCATCTTGCTATTACTTTTAATACTTACTTTATGATGATATTACTGCACCTTGTATTCCACAATATTTATATAATAAAACTCTTAATAGTGACAACATTAAAAGAAAATACAATATACAGAAATACAAATTCCAGTTCCATTTCTTTAAAACATTATATATTTGTCTTCCATTCTTCTTAGTGTTTATAATTATGTATTTAGATGTGGCCTATATATACACGTCAAATTATCACCCACAAGACTTAATTATTAATGTTGGCAATCTAGCAAACCAATGTATTTTGAGGGCCTGTTTTCCCGACAAAGAGAATATATATGTTTGTCACCTTTGATTCTCCAGGTTTAATAAAAACAGTGGATTATCGGTAAATTTTTACTTAATAATTTTGTTATGTAATTATTGATTAATGTTAATTTGCAATGGATAACAATATTTTTATTACTTGAACATTTTGAGCTAACTATCACACAGTTCACAATGTGGCGAAATAATATCAGTTATATATCCAACTCAAAAACATTAATCAGTTATTACATATCATTATCTCCGTCTAACTCGTAGACACAACTAATTTAATTCATCCTACCATATTTTCACTCACGTCGCTCATACATTCATCCCCAACCACCATCATTTTTCCTTCCCATTTCTCCTTTCCACCAGTGAATGCTTCTAATGAAACTTTCAGTGGATGGTGCGATAGTTCTATACGAGTCAGAAGTGGCAACACTCCACCAGCCCCTCCACAACCTGCCCCCATCTCTTCCTCTCTCTCTCCCCCCTCCATAACTCGTCAGGTAGAAATAACCCCATGATGAGTGTGCTCGTGTCTCCATCCCATCAGCTCGCCACTGTACAACTGAGTTGGGGAGATGGAGGTCATGAGTGCTTCGCTTCGTTCGGGATTCGAATATCTGGGTGGCTCAACATTGACAACGCGCAGTGGTCAACGCGGGAGTGGAGCCAACTGTACAACAGTCTCCTCCACTCCCTCTTTCACTAGAGACCCTATATAGATGAGTTTCAGTCTGTGTGTAAGCGAAGAAAATAGAAGATGAATGTTGGTAAGCGTAAAGGTGGCGGCACACTGGGCAATTCTGGCTAGCTTGCCACTTGCTTTTGCTACCTGCCTTTCTAGCAAAAACTTGTTATCCGTCACACTGGTAATATCTTGCTAGCGTCAGCAGCCAGCGAGAATGACAACAAAACCTCCTGTGTCCCACCAATCTTGCCTACTTTACAAAGAATGCTGAAGTAAAAATAATGTAAACAAACAAATTGACTTTTATAACCAAATCTAACAAAGACATTAATTAAAAATTGATTATATAACTCCAGTAGAAAAAACGGTACCGAAAATACATTGGATTAATGTCACTTATATACGAGAGTACTAAACTTATACTGTACTTATTACTTGTAACATTGTATTTCTTTGCATTCCTTTTATTATATCTAACCTAATATACTGTCTTGTGAAAATTGTGCTGTAAATTTACTTTAGTACTGTGTTCACTGTAATGTATATTTCAGTATCATTCCCCACTATTTTTAACCATTCTAACACTTTTCATGGTATTGATATAGAAGTACTGTACTTCACTCACTATATTGTATATTTTAGTATCATTACCCACTATTTTTGACCATTCTAAGATGAATTTTGCAATTATATTAAGTGCTATTTAAAGTTAATGTAGTTTGGATCATGTAAATATATATATCTATGTTTATTTATTGCATTTGATAGTATTATTTTGCTTGAGTAAAGAATATTGAGGTCAAATTAGCTGTGTAAATTAGTATTCATAAAAACGACTATACTGTAGGTTAGGTTGGGCTCCCCTATGTTTTCATAATTTATTCATTTCTCAACACTAAACTTTCCCTGAACATGACTATTCTCCCCTCACCACTTTCTATCTCTCTCTATATAAAAAAGTAATAAAACAAATAAATATTTTATGAGACAAAAAAATTGGGAAAACAGCTCTGATAAAGACATACCAAAAAGGCCACTGGTACAGTACAGTATGTGCATTTGGCTTAGGTGGAATACTGTACAATGTAACTCTATTCCTTATTATTTGGAGAATACATAATAAATTCTCAAACAACCTTTCATCTCCATCAATAGATGTTTGTGTGTCAAATTCCCATTTATAATTCCACTCACCTAGGTTGAAATGTAGTACATATTTCATCACAGACCTATTATTTTGTTGCATAAAATGCATTTTGGTCCATGTCTTCAACTTACAGAATTAAAATATGAGCATATTATATGCATTATTGTTTTGGCTTGGTTAGATAGTAATAATAGATACAATACAAAGTTTTATTTTGTCTTGGTTTGAATTTTCTTAACTTCTATTATCTAAAAAAGTAGTCATTGTGTTAGGTGAAATTTCTTAAATACAGAATACAGTACATGGTTAAGGAAAGTACAGAAAAGTTTTGAAAATACTGTTTAATATATAGTATCACAAGTGTTGTACTATTTAATAAATATCACGGCCAAAGGAATATGAAGATGATCCATGCGTACAGCCGCTGAAACCAAAACCGTCTTCATATCCAAGCAAGCACGGTCCAGAGCAGTGTATGGGGCAGCTTGCCTGTTCTTGGGAAATGTAAATAATGCAAATGGCGAATAGTTTTGGGGTGGTTTGACCCGTTCCAGATTTGGTTAGGTTAGGTCTGGCTAATTCTATAACGTTGCTACCGTTATATAGGGAGAAGTAATCATTGTACTTCATTACAAATTTAGATTATTCAGCATGTTTGTTTAACATTTTAAGTACCGCAGGTACTGTATTCACTTTCTTTTAACACTCCAATCCCGTGCTTGAAGATAAAAACACTTATTATGTATCCATGTCAGTTTTTGTCCGCTGATACCGAGCATGCCCATGACTGTCTTTGTATCCCAATCCTATCAAAAAATTCCCACTTTGGCAGTGCACCCCCACTAGACCCACTCGGTGTGTTGTGGATCTTCTTCACCTCTTGTTGAAAGGATCCCTTGAAAGTCACAAACTTGGCCTGGACATCATCTGAAAAATAAGAGCCACATTAATCTTAGCATAGCCAATGTAAATGTGAGTGCATATGCATTTTGGTAATTTATTTTATTTACCTTTTTTTATTGTAAATCACATGGGATTTGTTTTTACTTTATTGATGGACCGTAAAGGAATCACAGTTATTATGTTTAATTTATCAAGAATGTTTATGAAATTGTAATTTATGTAAGGAAATCTTTACATTACAAATCACATATACATATATTAGTCTACAATCAATTAACTATATTACTTGCTTTATTTTAATTTAAAGTTCACATAATTTGAATAAAACTTCAATTCATTAAAATCAAACTTCAAGTGTTTTAAAGTACTGGTATACAAATATTTAAAATTAAACTTCAGATGTTCTAATATAAACTTAAGGAGTTTTAATTTGAAGTCTGTTGTTCTAAATAAAACTTTAGTTGTTTTATATTAAACTTAAGTTGTTTTATTTTTATTTGAGGGTGAAAAGGTGTAGTCTGAATTTCCCCAACTGGGATCTGCATGGGATTCATAGGCTGAGGCTCATGTTTGGGAATCTTTAGTATGATATTGTTTGGGCACCTATGATCTAAGTTAAAACAGGGAAATAAAAAAACCTCAAGATATATACTGTACCTGCAGTTAAGTTGATTGGTGGTAACGTTAGATGTGTAATGTCCAGCTGTACAGTACTGCTCATGTCCAGGATCCCACAATATTGGAAGTTCTCTGCATATTTCTAATAACATATATACATGCTCTGATTTCCAATTAAGCTTTCGAGAAGGCCTTATTTTTCAGAGGCACATGAAGACATTCTGGATATCGGGCGTTTTCGTTTTATTATTATTACTACCAAGATATTATTATTATTATTACGACTATTATTATTATTATTACTACGGTATTATGATTATTATTATTATTTCGACTAGCCCATTGTTATTATTATTACTTTTTCCGTGTTATTATTATTATTTCTCTTTCTGTCTTATTATCATTTTCTCATTCAGTGTTATTATTATTATTTTTTCTATTTCTCTCTATTACCCTGCTTCTATTATCACTCACTCTTTTCCTTATGAGTTATTCTTCCTTCCTCTATACACTTCTTTCTTCCTACGTCCTTCTATCCACCGTAATTATCAATTATTTCCTTTATTTTCTTTCGTTGGGCTCCTAACCTACCGTAGCCATTTTAACACTGACCAATATTCCTCCCAGGACGGACAAGGCATTGCCGTTATTTCCTTAATTACACATTAATTACGCCTTAATTACCACGCGTTATACCGTATAGTGAAGCTTACTTAATTAATACACCCATTTCATGCCAGTATGATCGGTAGAAATACACACAGACGGATGAAATTGGAAAATAAAATAAAAATTCATGCTGTATCGTAGTCTGCGGTAGGATAAAAAGACGTCGTCTGTCTACCTAGCGGCCAAAGCCTAAACTATCATATATACAAAAGGTTATTTTATTATCATTATTATTATTTTTCACCATTATTATTATTATTGCTATTTTTTCATAATTAATTAATTATTATGTAGTAGACACCAACAAGC
Source organism: Petrolisthes manimaculis (assembly GCA_034508575.1). Classification (NCBI taxonomy): domain Eukaryota; kingdom Metazoa; phylum Arthropoda; class Malacostraca; order Decapoda; family Porcellanidae; genus Petrolisthes; species Petrolisthes manimaculis. The sequence continues at coordinate 92,382 of JAWZYT010002375.1, read as the reverse complement.
ACCTTATTACACTTCACCTACTAACCTCACCCGATTATAATATTAATGTTTTTTGTTGTTGTTGTAATAAATCGTATATCTCCTGATTTTTAGTCGAATCTCAGATTTTTTGATAAAATAATAGGAAATCTCCAGATTTCTAGATAATACCCAGAAAAATGGCTCGAAATCTCCAGCTGACGTACGATGTATCAGTAATTATCGCGGGGAAGATTTTACAAAATACATCATAACTCGGCCATCACTCCGTTAACCAACTTCCAAATTAAATCCGCTGGCGTTCACACGCAATCCTTCAGTTAGTTACCCCGGTTCCCGGGGTAACTAACTGAAGGATTGCGTGTGATCGCCAGCGGATTTAACAGGGAACCGGATTTAACCGGGAACCCACTATTTTTGACCATTCTAAGATGAATTTTGCAATTATATTAAGTGCTATTTAAAGTTAATGTAGTTTGGATCATGTAAATATATATATCTATGTTTATTTATTGCATTTGATAGTATTATTTTGCTTGAGTAAAGAATATTGAGGTCAAATTAGCTGTGTAAATTAGTATTCATAAAAACGACTATACTGTAGGTTAGGTTGGGCTCCCCTATGTTTTCATAATTTATTCATTTCTCAACACTAAACTTTCCCTGAACATGACTATTCTCCCCTCACCACTTTCTATCTCTCTCTATATAAAAAAGTAATAAAACAAATAAATATTTTACAAAATACATCATAACTCGGCCATCACTCCGTTAACCAACTTCCAAATTAAATCCGCTGGCGTTCACACGCAATCCTTCAGTTAGTTACCCCGGGAACCGGGGTAACTAACTGAAGGATTGCGTGTGATCGCCAGCGGATTTAACAGGGAACCGGATTTAACCGGGAACCCACTATTTTTGACCATTCTAAGATGAATTTTGCAATTATATTAAGTGCTATTTAAAGTTAATGTAGTTTGGATCATGTAAATATATATATCTATGTTTATTTATTGCATTTGATAGTATTATTTTGCTTGAGTAAAGAATATTGAGGTCAAATTAGCTGTGTAAATTAGTATTCATAAAAACGACTATACTGTAGGTTAGGTTGGGCTCCCCTATGTTTTCATAATTTATTCATTTCTCAACACTAAACTTTCCCTGAACATGACTATTCTCCCCTCACCACTTTCTATCTCTCTATATATAAAAAAGTAATAAAACAAATAAATATTTTATGAGACAAAAAAATTGTGCCGCCACCTTAAGTTGATGGTGTTTTAGAAGGCCAAAACAGAAGTAATTGACTTTGCTACACCCTATAGAGTATAGAGTGGCTGTGCCAACTGGGACGGAATGTGAGATAACTTTTCTCACAGTGAGGTGAGGGAATTAAGTATCTGGGAACAGTTTTGTGTAAACATGGAAGTATAGAAGGATAAATCAGGGAGAGAGCACCGAGGGGTAGGCAGGTCATAAGATCACTGGGGAGGGTAATGAAGGGTAGGAGTGTGAAATATGGAAGTGAAAAAGGGACCGAGATATAGTATAATCCTGCCAACGCTGACATATGCGTCGGAGACATGGACATGGAGTAGGGCTTTCAGTTTCAAATAAGTGTTGTGGAACAGAGTTATCTAAAAGGAGCATGTGGAGACATACCAGGTGGGATGGAGAAAGTAATACGAGTATGTATGAAAGATATGGTAGGAGGGAGAAGGTAATTGGTATTGAGTGTGGAGTGGTTGAGAGGGTGAAGCGTAATACATTGAGGTGGTTTGGGAATGTAAAGAGAATAAAAGGTGTGGAGTTTGTAAAGAAGGTGTATGATAGTGAAGTTGTGGGACCAGATGTGAGAGGCAGATGGCAGAGAGTGGAAGAGTATGTGAGAGAGAGAAGTGTGAGGGGAGGAGGGGGGGGTGGGGCAAGTGATGAGGTAGTGCAGGAACAGGGAAAACTGGAAACTCTTCTGCTGTGGCCACCCCTTTGGCGGGAGTTCTCGGAGGGATAGAGGCGTCTGAGCTTTTTATAGATACTGTAGAATATTCATGAGAGTGCGAAGGATGGTAGTGGCCAAACATCATGTACTGGTTAATCTACATATATATTCAATATCTATCTACATATCTATATCACATGTAATCCTACAATGTACGGACATGTATCATAATGTAAGCATAATGTCCGACATAAGACTTAAGCACATTTCTGCCCTGGGAACCTCATCGGGCGTGAGACTGTATCAAAGGTTAATATACACAGTTTGGTAAACTGCTCTTGGAAAGTATTAGGATTATATTGAAAACCAGTATGAGTGGATGTTTTGTGTGGTCAGTATGACAATGATCTACAAATGGATGAAAATATGTGATGATTGCAAAAGGGCGGAAAAAGAAAGATAAGTTAGGAGGATTGCCTGATATTAGGCGCTGCAACACTGAGATCATACAGCACCATATGATAAATAGGTGAAACTACAAGCAGGGAGGAAGTAGAAAGAAAAGAAGGAAAGTTAAAGAACCGAGAAAGAGTGGCTGGGGCTGTAGAGGTGCCCAAATCCTCAACTCCTAACTTTGATTACATTTCCCGTTTTTTTGCTACACAGATCTCCAGGGTAAATACATGTTTTGTGTCCCACACCTTTCTTACAATATCAAGGAAAATGCAGTATACACCAGTCAAGTAAATTCAGTATACAGTAGTTTCATTAGATGATTATCAATAGTGGGATAGAATTTAATTTAATCTAATTAATAATGGCATTTTTTCTGTGTTTGTTGGCACCCCCTAAACAGACGCAGCCTCATGGGATAAGTGAGACAACCATGGAATTTCATATTTATTCAAATAATTAAAATCTTATTACATATGACAATATAATGAAACAATAATAAACATTTAAAGGTAAAAAACAACACTCATATAAATCTAAACAATAAACATAATAGGAGTAAATTGATTCTAAGCACTGCCAGTAGGCCTACAGGAGATTATACATCATTATAGTATAAAAATGGAAAAATACATTAATTGCCATACCATTCACTTTTGAGTTCAGCCATCAATGCTAATATGTGAGTAAAGAGCAAGAAAAGAGGAGAGATGATGGAAAAGATTAGGATTTTTTTTTATCGCATACAAGAGAGGGAAAAACTTTCCAGTGCCATTGTTTTTCATAACCAATGATATGTACCCACTCCAGTTTACTGTATGCAAAGCAACAATCTGTAAGGCACAAACACAACTGACCAAATGATAACAGTACTGTTCAATGTTTTCTTCAATTCTCCCACTAATTACAATGGAAACCAAGTACACTGTACGGGGATGATGCTGTTAATCAAAAGTTTCTCCAAGTATCATAGATATTGAAGTACTGTATAGATATGGTCGTCACAGGAGCTTCATAAATTATTTCAGTTCAGATTCGATTCTCTGATATAGACTTTATATATTAAATGCTCTTTGAAGTCTAAGCTTTACAACACCCCAATATTTTACAAATAATAGTTCTTATAAGCATCATAAAATATGTAAAAACTAAAGGTATGACCTGAACACAGCCCCGAGACAAACAAAGCCAAGGTGTTTACTTAAATATTCTACTTTACCAGCCATTTTAGGATTCAGTTTCATCACAACTTACCTAAATACACTGTTTCTTTGTACTTTACTCTAAATGATAATGTAGGTAAGTTGTGTCTCAGAGTACAAAATACTGCAAACTCCATATAATAATCCATCTATGAGTTCTTGACAGGGAGCTTAGTGATCACTGACTTCACTTCATAGTAGTTCCTCAAGGCATACTCAGAGTTCTCCCGCCCCTGCCCAGAGAACTTGTACCCTCCAAATGGTGTCTGGGCATTCAGAACATCATAGCAGTTGACCCTGAAATAGAATTGTGATTATGATTTGTTTTTCATACCATAATTATGTAGTACAATACACATGAAATGGGAAGGAGTGAAAAGTGGTGGTGGAGTGGATATGTAGAGGGATTATTTTACTAGAATAGCTGAAGAGTAAACAAAAGGCTCAGATTTTGACCATGTGAATGGAGAGATAGCTTAAACAGGGTCAATGAAAGACAAGCTAACAGAGAAGAAAAAGAAGCAATAAACTTTTAAGAAGTAGCAGGTGAACAGGTGTCTACTGATAACAGCAAATTGCATCACAAAATGAACCACCTACAACATATTTTTTTTTTCTTGACAGAGTCTGGCAGAATCAGCAACTTCCAACTTCATGCCAATATTTTATCTCATTAAACTGAGCTTGGAAAATAAATTACATACCAGACAGTTCCAGCACGGAGACCCTGGGAGAAGAGATTTGCCTTATCCAGGTCTTTAGTGAAGACTGAGGCTGCCAGACCATACTGAGTCTTATTGGCACGTTCAATCACTTCATTAACATTCTTGAACTTAAAAATCTGCTGCACAGGCCCAAATATCTGAAAATGTAGGAATATGGGCATTAGCATTATGCAAACAAAATACAGTAGTGTACCAGTAGCTGATGCATGGTTCCTTCCAAGAACTTCACCCAAAGGTGTGTGTGTGTCAAGTATACCTTTTATGGTCATTTTAATTTCAGTGGGAGGGATACGGAGAGACATGCAGAGAGAAACAGAAACAGGCAGAGACAACCTTCCTCTCATCTGTCCTTCCTTCCTCTCTCTCCCCAAACAATCCTCAGCGAGCATAAACAGTTTTCTCAATAAATATATGTGGTTAATAGAGGCATGACTCTCTTTACACTCCTTAACTCTTAAATTTGAGATTAATAGTTATTAGTTTGGCTGAGGTTAATAATATAAAGCAAGCCAACTTACCAGGCACATTGGATGTCATAGCAATTTCTAGTGGTGCAAATAGGGGTACAGACGATTACCAACACAGTTCATCTGCCCAGGGGGTCTGACTTTATTCTGTGAATAATAGCAATCCCCAACAGGGCTAGAAAAAAATTTGTTGTAGGATCTGGTCACTTTCTAGTGTATTTGACGAGATCTGCTCACATGGATTAAAAATCCACGTGAGGTGCATTATCCCTTTGCATGCAGCAATCTAAACACCCTCCCCCTTTATGGTCCCTTCAGGACTGGACTGGACTTGTGGTAACGTGGACTTGGGCTGTGGGATCTAAGACCTTCCCCCCAATCTCCCTGGGGGTCAGAGGCCCCCAGACTCAATAGTCCAGTAAGCTCTGGTCCCATCTTCCTGGGATTTGCTTAAGTAGCCCGGACATATTGGGCCATCCCCTCCTTTATATTAATTTGTTTTTTCACTGTGTCCAGAGCATACTGAGGGTCTGTTGGGCAGGAGGCCATTCTGTCCAAGAGAACATCAATAACAACAACCACACCACCAACACAGTACAACACAACACTCACCTCCTCCTCTGCAAATCGCATGTGGTCCTTCACATCTGCAAATACTGTTGGTTCAATAAAGTATCCTTTCTCTCCTAGTCTGGATCCCCCATAGCACATCTTGGCTCCTTCCTTCTTACCAGAGTCAATAAGTTCCAATATTTTGTTCATCTGCTCACCATCCACCTGAAGAAAATGTTATACATGATCATTCCATTATATGATCCAATTAAATCAAAACTGCATAAGATACCAACTTAGATAACACTTGTTGAGATATTGTCCAGGTGACCAAAACTATTCCCAGGTACCTTCAGACTGCACAGCTACGTCACATTCAGACCACCTACACCATGAATCCAAAGTCCCCAAGATCAAGAACCACCTTGATTTGAGAGGCATACAAACACTTGCTGCAGCCTCCACAAACCCACACCATCCACTACACTACATGGCAGATCACCCACACATGCCAAGGAAAACAAAACAACACCCAGAATATGATACTATACACAAATAGTATAATCTCTTACACCCTGCACATCCCAACCAGTCTCCAGAAACATATCCATATCCAAATCACTCAGCAATCCATCCAAACACTCGCCTGCTTGCACGACCTCCCGACATCCACACATCTGATTCCTCCCTTCCTTGACATCTTGAGGAACTTCAACAACAATAAGTACAGAAGTCAAGAAGGAATGTACTACATGACTTTATTCATCCAACTGTGTTATCAAGGGAATAATTTATAGCTTACCTGAGGACCTTGCTCCGTCTTCATGTCAAATGGATCACCAACAGTTCGGACCTTGGCCCTCTCGACACTTCGTTCAACAAATTCATCATACACAGACTCTTCAACAAAGATCCTAGACCCAGCACAGCAGCACTGGCCCTGTCAAGTGAAAAATATATTGTAAACCCAATCAGGTGAAAATTATTTACAAAAACTTGACGGCTCAAGTTGTCACTCACATCAATATTTCTGTTTCACACTGGATGTGCAAATAAAATAGATATAGAAATTAATGTATGACAACCCAATACATTAATAGGTCAAAATGACATATGTCACATGCTACCTAACAAACTAAATTCTTTGGAGGCAAATTAAAAGGCAAAATTGAGAAATTCATCCTGTTTCAAAAACATATACAAAATGTAAAACTATGTAATTGCAATACAGTACTCTCCAAAGTTTAGCCTAATTCAGTATTGTGATACGCCAATTTTGCAAGCAAGATCAGAAATAATATGAAAACCAAATTTTGCCATTTATACAGTATCGAATTTTTGGGGTGGTGTCGTGACAGAATGGGGTTTTCTGCACTAGTTTTCAAGGGGGAGAAGGGTAGGGATGTGATGGCCAAGCTGCCCAACCAAGCTGTATTCTTGCGCAGTTGTGCAGTATTGTTTTTGTTTTCCTGCCACCCCGCGCTCTTACGAACTCTTACTCTTGCTTGCAATACTGTATTGGGATTCTACCGACAAAATTGCAGTGATAGTGCCTTGTGACTGTGTGTATTATTGTGCAACATGGCGCCATTAGTCAAAAAGAACAAGAGACTAAGTTTGGATCAGAAGATGAAAATAATAAAAATGAAAACACATGGAAAAAGAAATTGTGACATACCGTAGCTGGAGAATTTGAGGTAGGTGAATCAACTGTGAGATGGTGTTTAACAATCATCAACAAATTAAGAAGGCAGCCCAAATTTATGGTGGCCCGATGTTCGACAGCCATGATTATTTATATGGAGAGATATTTGACTCTTTGTCCTTCAAAAAGAGAAGGCTGGGGTGCCATTGGATGGGCATCACATTAAAGAGCAGGTCAAGCTATTTTATGAAGCCTGCTTGAAAAAGGTTGATAATCCCTTCCAGAAACCATTCAAGGCTTCCAACGGCTGGCTTACAAAATTTCTGAATAGAAAGGACTTTTTAAAATCTTAGATTGAGTGGGGAACATGGCACTGCTGACACCCAAGCAGCAGATTTTTTCTCTAGCCTTTTGAAAAGGATAATCCAAGAAGGCTCATATAAGAAGGACCGAATATTCAACCTGGACGAAAGTGGCTTGAATTAGAAAAAAATGCCTCGGTCTACCTACATTTCCAAACGACAAATGCTAGCCCGTGGCAGGAAGATTGACAAATAATTATTATATTGCGATATTTACTGTTAACGTGAGTACACTTTCCAGATTAAACCAGTATGGTGTGGGTGTAGACGTGTTGGAGAGTGTGAAAAGGAACACCTCGAGGTGGTTCGGTCATGTGGAGCGTATGGAAAGCGAGAGGTTGGTTAAGAGAGTGTACAAGAGTGAGGTGGAGGGACGGAGGGGGAGGGGCAGACCGAGAGTGAGGTGGAGGGATGGAGTTGAAAGGTATGTGAGGGAGAGTGGTATTGGGTGGGAGGGATGCAAATTAACGAGGAACAGGGATTCATGGAGATGATTCATTTGTGTCCACTCGTTTGAGGATTAAGGTGTCTGGCAACAGATAGATAGAAGAATTCCTGTGGCCAACTGTACGATACTGGTATATACTGTACATTATTTTTTTCTGGAGACAGAGATGAAAATTTAATAATAGTGAAGAATACATGCTGCCTCCATATAAAAAAGAGAGAGCGAGAGTGAAGGCATACATATTGTAACGAACCTGGTTGAAGAAGATTCCAAAATGCGACTGTTCAACGGCATACTCCAGATCAGCATCCTTAAAGACAATGTTTGGACTCTTCCCGCCAAGCTCCAACGTCACTCGCTTGAGATTACTGCTCCCAGCTGCTTGTTGAATCAGGTGCCCAATCTGAAGAATATCACATGTGTTACAACTCTCACCCTTTGGAAGGTTACCTGGAAGCTCTTTAAAATAGATAATCTAATTCTCTTCTATTTCTATATTAATGGCTTCTCGAAACTATACAGTGAGGCTCCACGGCTGTTCTATCCGACGAGTTTGATAAGGTTTGATATTAAATTATAGTAGAGTATGTGAACAAAGATATGGAATGAATATATTTTTTTTTAATTCAGTTTCATTCTACAGTATAATTCCATCTCATAAACCTAGCAATGCAAACTGAATCTGACCTCGGTGGATCCAGTGAAGGCGACCTTATCCACATCCATGTGTGAAGAGATGGCAGCACCAGCAGAAGGACCATAGCCAGGGATTACATTAACCACACCTGCAGGGAATCCTGCCTCTGCTACCAACTTGGCCACATACAAGCCAGTCAATGGGGTCTGCTCAGCCAATTTCATAACAATGGTGTTGCCTGGAGGGAAATTAAAACATATGGTTCTGCTGAGGATTAGGCCCTGATTGTGATGGGAAATCAGGGGGGAGTGTAGGATGTAAATGTAGTAAAGATGTGAAAGAATTGGGCTTGTAAATTGATAAAATTCCCTACTATTGAACAGCAGAAAAATGAAGAATTCCAGGAAGTTGATGAGTTCCCTGAAGTTATTGGTGTAATACAGTAGATGGAACTCATATCAGAATTGTGAGACCAAGACAATTTGAGGTGGAGGCTTTGTTAGGCCGTTGTCACACCATGCGGCTCCGCCGCTGCTGCCTCACCGTAGCATCGGAGCCGCAAATCCTGTACAGTGTCGCACGTCACACAATGGTATTCAGCACAATTTGTATTAATATAAGTACATGACAAATTGCTATATATGAGAGTGGAAACAAAAGATTTTCTTGGATTGTCTTGGACGCTTTGATAAATAAATCCACGTGACGTCACGAAACAGTGTGAGGTACGATGTTTCTCAACACTTATTTACCCTTATTTTTCGTGAATTTCAACTCATATGGGAAAAATATTGGTATCTCCATGATCAGGAGTGTCCATTTTATTGTATTATATACTTTGTACACGACCGTCAACAAGTCCATTATGACCTTACATAATTAGTTTTACCATACTCTGTCAAGCCTAAGGTGGCAGAGAAGCCCTGCCCTACAGGTGCGGTAGGCAGGTCAAATACCGTACTATTTCACTTCCCTGATTGGCTAGAGGTGTTCAGCACACTGAGAAAAATAGGAGTGCTTCCTTTTTTCATGTATATTTCTACTAATTAACCATTATTCATGCCTGTTATTACTTACTCATGATCTTAAATGATGTGTGAGCCTTACAGTAAAACTTCACAGTGACAATGTAATTGTAGCTCGTAATATTTTGATTTGAACATATAGTGTGTAGTAAAAAGTGAGCGACAGTGAGAGGAAAAAAGGTCAACTGGAGGACCTCTGGGTAACCCTTGTGATTTCCTTTGTTCGAAAGCATACTTCAAGGCTTCTTCATCCATTTAGTACCATTTTTTATACATTTGATTTCACCTATCTTTCGGAATCACAAGGGAGCGTTTTGCAATGGAAAAAAAAAAAAAAAAAAAAAATATCACTACTTAAACAAAAAAGTTAATAATATCTTTCAAAACCATGGCCAAGCAAAGCAGCAGGACTCTGGGCAAGGAGTGGCCACCCCCTTGGGGGGAGTTCCCAGAGGGAACGAGGCGTCATAGCTATAGATAGATAAGACTTTTTTCATCCTCCACTTTAAATTAAGGTTTTCCTACCCATCTCTAGCTGTTGTCTTTTGAATTGCACTTTGCAACATGCATTGTAGGTCTTACCTGTGGCAAGAGCTGGACCAAATTTCCAAGCCTGCATAAGGAGGGGGAAGTTCCATGGAATGATCTGACCACAAACTCCAATGGGTTCATGGCGGGTGTAGGCAAAGTATGGGCCATCTGTGGGGATGGTGAGACCGTGGATCTTATCCGCCCATCCAGCAAAGTAACGGAGGTTGTTGATACTCTGCCTTACATCAACCATATAGGAGTTGGAGTATGGCTTCCCATTGTCTAGAGTTTCCAGACTCTGTTATTGGAATAAAGTAGAAATATTTGGTATTTTTAATCCTTCCTCTCTTTTGTCCTTAAAAATAACTTGCAGCCACATTTCCACCCCTCATGTACAATATCATCCATTCTTTCCACATGCCCAAAACATCACAGAACATTTTCCTCTACTTTCTGATCAAGTGATTTAGTCACAGATTTCAATATTTCTCACTCTCATTTCCTTGGACTCTAATACACTTCAGCATATCAATCTCCACTGTTGATTTCTGTTGAATTCTCATATTAATGCCATATCAAAGTGGGTATGAACCTCTTTAGGCCAGAAATTGGTTAGGCTACTCTTCCTATACGAGTAAAATCTTGTAGGCATAACTTGCAACTATTGTCCATCATCTAGCTTGCAAAAGCTTCACAGTTCAAGTAAATATAGTAGTGCACATTCAGTGTTTCTTTCCTGCGCAATTAAAGGTTCATCATACTGAAAGGAAGATACTTCTGTCTGTGCCTTTCTATATATCTATCTATAGCTCTGACACCTCATTCCCTCCGGGAACTCCCTCCTAGGAGTTGGCCAAAGTGTGACCAGTTTTCCCTGTTCCAATACTCCCTCCTTACTTGGTCAATTCCTACTCTGCCCCTCAAATTTCTCTCCTTTACATACTCTTCCACTCTGTTTTGCCATCTAACCGGAGGTCTGCCTCTCACACCAGGTCCCACAACTTCACTTTCATACACCTTCTTTACAAACTCCTCACCTTGCATTTTCTCTACACGTCCAAACCACCTCAATGTATTACACTTCACTCTCTCAACCACTCCACACTCAATACCAATTGCCTTCTCACTCATACCACATCTCTCATACACACTCATTACCGTACTCTCTCCATCCCACCTAGTAAGTCCACATGCTCCTCCTTTCAACTGCACCTATTCTAGACTGATAAGCCCTACTCCATGTCCATGTTTCTGACGCATATGTCAGTGTTGGCAGGATTATATTATTTCGTAGTCCCTTTTTCAGTTCCAAACTCACACTTCTACCCTTCATAATTCTCCCCAGTGATCCTAAGACCTGTCTACCCCTCATTGCTCTCCCTAATTTTTCCTTCCATACTTCCATGTTTACACAAAACTGTACCCAGATACTTAAACTTCTTCACTTCCTCCATTCTCTCACCCCTCAGAGTTATCTCACACTTAGTCCCATTTGGTACTCCCACTCTGTAAGGCATGGCAAAGTCAATCAGTTTCTGCTCTCTAAAATACTATCACCTTACTTTTACCCACATTCAACTTTAGATTCCTTTGTTTACACATGGACTGAAACTTATCCACCACCCTCTGCAACTCCCTTTCACTCTCGGCCATCAACACAGCGTCACCGCAAATAAGCTTGCCACCAAGGACCAATTTACTTCATTCAGCCTCAACTTCACTTTGGCCTTTATCTCTCTCATACAATCATCCATATACATACGGTATATATTGAACAGCTATGGTTACATAATACACCCCTGTCTCAGCCCTACACTAATATTAAAATTCTCACTTAGATCACCCTCTATCCGAACACATGCTTTTACATCTGCATAAAAGGCCTCAATGCCTTTCAGCAAAGATTATAAATCCTCAACACTTCTGTCATAGCTCTCCTATCAACCCTATCATATGCCTTCTGTCTGTGCCTGTACAGTAAACTCCCTCAAGTGGTACAGTTATCAGTCTGCCAATAAAAACTTAAAATTTATCTAAGAATTGGTAAAGTTTTCACATACTGCTAAATAGGTCTGGTCCCGCTCCATGAGGTCTGCCAAACGGTTGATGAGACGGCCTCGCTCAGACCCATCCATTTGCCGCCATTCAGAGTTAAGTTGGAAGGCTGCACGAGCGGCCTTTACTGCCTTCTCCACATCATTCTAAGGAAAAAAATTGTTCACCCCATTCATACATTTGGACAGATACCTTGTTCCCTCATGGATACTCCCTATAAAGGATGGCTAAGGAAGGCCTACAATCATCACATAATGGACTGGTTGACAATAAACAAAAATTTCTATTAATGAATTATGATGTCTAGGGGAGTTGTGAGATATTATTGTGCTTTTACGGAGGATATACTTCATCTTCACCATGCCAGCCAATGGCCAACAATGGTTTTTTGTCTCAAAGTGAAAAAAACTAGTAGAAACGCTCCAGAAATCTTTTTTATTAGTACATGTATTGTGTGTAGTAAGTCTGTGGTAGCTGTCAGTACACTTGAGGCTGGTAATGTCACGAAACAGTGTGAGGTACGATGTTTCTCCACCACTTATTTATCCTTATTTTTTGTGAATTTCAACTCGTATGGGAAAAATATTGGTATCTCCATGATCAGGAGTGCCCATTTTATTGTATTATATACTTTGTACATGACCGTCAACCAGTCCATTGGGCAGGTCTAACTTTACTGGGGATCTACTGGTATCTATCTCCAGCAACTAATACAGTACTTTCATGAATTCATAGCAAGAAAATGTTGTGAAGGTCTGTCCTATTTACAAGACAATTACCAGCACTGAAATGAATTAATTGCTGAAAAGGAAATAGAAAATATAGAGTATGGCATACCATTGTCCAGTGATATTATATTTCATATTGTTGTGTTGAAAAATGTGATTCTGACATGTTTTATATGTAGATAGAGTGTAGAAGTGAATTTTGAGTTGATGTCATTCTGAGTTGGCTACTCATCCTACAAATATCCATTTAGTCTAAAGTTCTTACATCAGGAGACAGCTAATGGTTTGTACTTCAATATTCTGTATCATCATTTTACGTAGCGTGAGTGGTTTACAAGCTATCAGCCGTCAAATGTGTTTACATAATAACCGCGAGTGAGGTAGAACAGAATTGCCACGGTAAATAAGGCCCACGGCTATGTGGTTAACATGAGAACTACAGTACACTCTGCAAAAAAGTTTTGGAACCACCTCTCCATTAATTTCAGAATTTTTATCTCGGTACAGTTGGTACGCCTGCTAAGTGTACGTACCTGTACAGGGACAATAATACACCAATATACACTAATAATACACCTATTCATAACACATAACTATAGTATTATACAATGAGTATACAATAAGTATTTTCACCAGTGGAATAGGCCTACCAACCCTACATAGCACTAGTAATAGGGGTGGTTCCAAAACTTTTATTGCAGACTGTACATAAAGGCAAGATGTCTACTTACTTGATGTCTTCAACTATGAAGAAAACAAAAACATATTGTACTATCAACTGTAGAATCTTTCTAGATTAATTACAAGAACACCTAAACAAACAACCTTTGAAATTATGCATATTTTTCTTTAGTGGCCGTTAGCTGCCACAATTATATGGTAATAAATATAAAGTTGCCGATATGGGCAACTATATCAAAATTTACACCATGAAAGAAGCTTAGAGTCAAGCATAAAAAAATATATATGTATTAATACTGGTGCAGATTGAGAGGCTTAAGGTCACCAGCATCCTTGACCATTATCATTTACCCGTGTTAAAATTTGACCAATTTTCTGTCACCCCTTCCTGCCAATCTCCCTCCACCATTAGGCCCACTGTACTTGCATTTTCATTCACCCAGCTGTCTGCAGTAGGAAATTTAAAGTTAACTATTTACAGTTTTGAGGAATGTGTGATATTGGATTTAATTTTAATTGATTGTATTGTGTTTGTCCTACTACTTAGTGTTAATAATAATAATTGTTTTTACCTCGTTTGGCTATACACCAAGTAATATAGAACCTGGATTGTTGCACGTGGGAATTATTAATATTTCTTGCTTTAACTACCGTAAGTATTTATTCTTGATAGTCATATGGTCAATCTCATTCTCCTCATTTCCTCTCTCGTAACGTTACTTACACAAGTCCATTAGCTTGAGTAGGCTACTTACCTTATCTCCCTCCTCCACCATAGTGATAACTTCTCCCGTGGTAGGGTTAACAGTGGGAAACTGTCGCCCACTTTCAGCTTTGTGGAACTCATTGTTGATGAACACCTGAAAAACAAACACTTTGGTATTATTACAGAATAACTGCGTTTTTGGCTAGACTTGAGCAGTATTACCACATTAGGCTAGGTCCTGGAAATTTGCCCAGGTCACTTTATGATAGTTTACACTGGTTATACCCGGCAGTTTGCCCAGGTTAGGTCAAGTCAGGTCAGACTAGTTTCCAAATTATGTATGTAAACGGGGCATATCTCGAAAACGGGGCATTTCAGAGAGAAACACCATAGATGAAAAGTGTCTTAGAATGGTCCAAAATAGTGGATACCGATACTAATATATACAATATAGTGAACCCAGGTTTTCTGCAAATTTACCAACACTTTTAATACTCATGTAAACATATCCATTAACATAATACCAGAATTAATAACAAAACTTTACCATAAGCTATACACAGGTAACGATCATATATTATAAATCTTTTATCATTCATGAGACTTCAAATAATGAGAATGATTTTTACAAATGTTGTAAACCACAACAACCAATCATAGAAAAATAATTTTGCTAGTCACTCTTTTGACGAGTCCAGCTGAACATTAGTCCGGCACTGTACGTGCCTTCCTTTTCACCACCAAGGTCTTAACTTACCTTGTTCACAACATTCCTTTATAGTTAGCAAGCTCCCTTGTCATCGTTCTTCCCCTACTTTCAGTACTTGGTAATCCTCACTCGTCTCATAACTCTCATTCCCTATTATCTCCTGAAGTGATCTCCAAAAGTCATGACACATTAAAATAATCAAGATGTTGCTTATCGATAACCTTGAATGTGACTCGTTGTTGTTTGTAATATTGTACATACAAAAGCTTATTAATTATTATACAATACTGCCACCAATCTATGCTACCAAGGCCAAGAGATATACAGGCCAATAAATACAGTTGCGGTAAAAATAATCATCCATATAGGGGTAACTCACGTAAGATTTTGACAGCTTCACTCTGTTCCTAATATGATAAACTTTCCAATAAATAGGTTAACTACCATATTTTAATTTAATACAATCAGCTACACAATACTTAAAACAATAATATCATATGTGAACGTGAAAACATTAGACTGTAAATTGTTTGAGATACCCATATGTGGATGATTATTATTGACCACGACTGTACATATTCATCCTTTTATCATAGCTTGCGAAACCAAACAGCTGGCAATTCAGGGTCTCCCCTTAGCAACATATGCATGTAACCGTACTCAACGACCTTCAGGAGGACAAGGTACAGTCGCTAACAATAATCTTCTACAATGAAGTGACTCATACACGTGTTTGACAACTTTCCTCTGTTCGTTAGCAGAGATACTTGCCAATAAATAAGTTAAACAGCATCTACTAATATACTACAAGCAGGTACTTACTACAAACAATAATAACATCATAATAATTATAAGAATGTGAATCCATTAGACAGCAATTTGTTTGAATGCAGAACTAATAGGCTATTGAAATTTATGTCCAAGACTGTACAGTGTACCACCACAGTTGCCTTAACTAAATTTTCAGGCATGAACATATAGCACAGGCATGGACATATAGCACAGTTAGTTTAATTAGTCTTTATTAAAAATAGACTCCCGCCAACGGTGTCGTTTCTTCAGTTACATGTGGCACCACCGCACCAGTACAAGCAATGTCAAGCATTGAATTTCGCACATACAAACTGTACAGGTTACTGTGATTTTGACAAGAAATCAGGTATTTCCAGAGTACAAACGATCTTGAAAGGATACGAAAACAAAGAATATTTAGTACCCTATACTAACAAGTGGTTATAATAATAGGTGCAGCTATGGAACGTGTAATAGCGACCAGAGATATAGGGACCGGAAAAATATGCAAGGCGTTACATTCATTCTGTTCCCGCAACCACACAAAGATTATAAGAAATGTCGTTAATGGGTTAATGCTTGTGGACGTAAGAACTTACGAATAAAAGATGTGATATTTTTTGGTCATTATCCATTGCTCCTTGTTTTTATCTGATTAATGAAGTGGGTGACAATACAATGCACGGTATAATGACTAGTCCTTATACTGTGATACAATGTACCCATCCAGAGGGTGATCTCCCTTCCCCCACAGAGGGCAGGGCTTGAAGGTCGATGGAAATTAAGGGGTAAAGCAAGTAAGTCATGCATTAAATAGTCAAAATTTTTGTTCTAGAATTAAACAAATCTTACTTAATACTTGACCTAAACTGGACTGGGGCAGACTACCGGACCTAACCAGAGCATCCTTCAAATAATTAAGGGGAGCAAATTTATTTCTTGTTTTCTAACTAACGTGGAGTCCTCTCTGGTCTCCAGCCACCTCTTAAGTTGGGAGACTGAATGGTCCTCTATCTTTTGATGGATGAATACGGCACCGGGAACATCAGCTGCCGTTAATTCAACCAAATTCCACACCCGTATGCAAAATCACCTCCTATACCTTCCATGTTTGTACTGGTCAGCTGATAAACAACGTTGCCACATACTAAATGCGACTGTCAAATTTAAGAAAGACGAACTGTGCTTATACAATATATCGATATATACATCACAATGTTAAACAACAACACTTATAGCCAATATATATTATTACACAATACTCTCGCTACCGTTCACCGGCATTTAAACAAGTTTGTATTGCACTGTGTAGGCTATATAGAGGTAGATTATAATTAATAATTAGTCAGGATCATCAGACGCCAGTCAGGATTTCGATTTTCGTCATGGGAAGGCTGCATACGGAGACAACCTAACGAACGCCATTCACTCGAAATATATGTTAAAGGTCCCTGTAATGTAGTAAGAAAATTGCTATGAAATACCACTTATATGGAAGGAAGGAGCTTGTTTCGTGGCATGGGCAGGATGAATCAGAAGCCTCCAATTTTCATACACGATTAAATATCAAAACCAAATACTGTATGCTCATTTCCAAGCTCTTCCCCCATGATTGTATGGGAAGGATGAGGAGGCAATGGTGAGAAAATAAGTTATCTCAAAGTTAGGCCTATATCAGAAAAAACAGTTCCACCTGGAGTTATAACTTTGTGTATACAGTATTTTCAATAATTTTCATGTGTATTTTTTAATGTTCTATTAAATCATTATGAGGAAAATGCTTTTACTTTGACCAAACCTGCCTAACCTAACCCCAAAGGTTGTGCCACTTCAAATCACAATAGACAAAAGACAATAGAAGAAAATAAGGTATTTATTGAAAGAATTACCGTATTATAGCAGTGTTGCCAGATCCGGCTGGGTCCCAGTATTTTGCCCCAGTCATTTATTGTACTTTATCACGATTATTTCCCGGTAGTTTGCCCAGGTTATTTCCCGGTAGTCTGATGCGGTCCAAGTTAGGTTAGGTTAGGTCAGGTCAGGCTAATTTCAAAATGCCCGATTTGGAGACGAGGCATTTGTGGAGGAAATACCATAAAATAAAATAGTCTTAGAATGGTCTAAACTAATGGGTAATGAAGGTAGAAAAGCCGTACGCAATAACGGTAATACGTTCAATATTTACCGAAAAGAATCTTAGAATTGTCAAAACAAGTGGGTAATGAAGGTAGAAAAACCGTATGCAATAACGGTAACTCTTTCAATATTTACCCAATAGTTTTGAGTCGTATAATTATGTCATAAAATACGAACATAATTAGTCCTGAATTAATACCGGTATAATAAAAAGCAATGTGTTGATAATACTCACCCCAGTATATGGCACCTCTGGACTGGTTATTGGTTGAGGTATGGCAGGGCTGGAAAATGCAGCTGAGGGTACATTCAGTTTCAGTCCCAATCTTAGGATACTAGAATGGCTCAGGGCGGAACGTAACATAATGATAACCTTTGAGAAAGAATATCTACCGCAGACTACCTTACTCTCTTATGACTCCCGCTAGTATAATACTTGTGAGTGAGTTGTGACCAGTGATGCCACTCTGAAATGTTCAATATCCCAAGACTAGCGCCCAAAAAATCCCAAGATTGTACAAAATATCCCAAGATTAACTAAAATGATAATCCTCACCTGAAATTTGAAGACTTATAGAACAAATATAGGCAGATGAGTGGAGGAGTATTACTACCACTCCCTCCTGGCTCTTCAGAATCACTCATTTTAACAATAAGTGGTGCCAAGTCTGACTTTGTATATAATAATAATAATAAAAATAAATAAAAATCCGTTCCATGAATGTCTAGAAATCCCAAGATCTACAAAAAATATCCCAAGACCAAGTTCAAATCCCAAGATCTTGGGATAAATCCCAAGGAGTGGCATCACTGCTTGTGACTCGTCTCATCATCTCATGACGTTGACGTCTTAGCTGCCATTCTGCCTGACTACCAAACATATCGTACCGTAGGATGAATTCACCGATGAAATTGAAAACTGAGTTATAATAATAACACTCGTGCCCTCACATCACCGTTCATATTAATACAAAAAAGGAGAAAGATCCAGCACCGATAAGGCGACAACACTACACTGTAGTACTGTATATATTTAAATAATATGCTAAACAACAAACAAAAACAAATAAATTTGGTATAACGCAAACTATCTTCTTACGCTACGAGCAATTTGCCTCAATATACAAGACTTAATTTCACAGCATTTTTTATTTGGCATGAAGATGGAAAATTATTCATCGCAGAAAATGCATCTCATAAACTATTTCATAATTATACAGTATTAAATTGCTATTTCAGAAAATCACAAGAGAGGAAAACTGTACATCTCTTTTTGCATGTCAACACGAGAAAGAGCACAGAGGAAAGAGAAGTGTGGTCTTGGTTTCAGTGGCTGGCAGCAGGATCCATCTTGGTGGATCGTCGAATCCTTTTGACCGACCAGAACAATTCCGCTTGCTTTGGCTTGGTTTCACCCAAGCGAACTTCGTATCCGATTGACGTCCAGATGACGGCTATAGTCATGTTCGGCTGCCGCTGTAGCTTCTGTATGATGTTGACAGACGCAGTGGTAATATGATTGATGATGCCGATGTTGCTTATCAGCAATCAGCATCAGTCGGTAACACACTAATCTGTTTTCCCTTGGCTTTTCTATCCAATACATACTATTCAATTTTATTGTTTTTTTTTTGTTTTTTTCATCTACTCCACAACTACTGTACATAACTTACTGCTCCGGTTTCATTACACGTCGCCTCCCTTCGTCTGATAAAGTGCACAGTTCCAGTTTTAAAGATTGTATGCATCCTTTATTTGTTCAATTTACAATTTATTAAGATAATTTTCCTTAAATTTCCTTTTTCATTTTCATAGGTCATATGAGCCTCACTACATTTGATTATGGTTTTATAGTACTTTCATCCTTCCCTTCTTGCTAAATCTTCCTCTCAAAACACCCTTTAGCTCTCTAACCAGTTTTGTTCAGAATCATCACCTTTTATTTAGCCGTCCTATCCACCTCCGGATGAATCAAACCTCTTTATTTCTTCCACATTGTTTGAAATATTCACTTCAAGGTTATTGCTGCAATACCAATACAGTACCTGCAAGAACATCCCCCTTCTCTTTTACTCACATTAATCTCCCTTATGCAATCTTCCACCCTGCTCACCCATGAAATGTACGCAGTCAAAGCACGTACAAGTATATCTTTTGAAGAGTTAGGGAACAATGAATAAACAGTACAATCTCTTATGGCCACTGATAATTTATTTAGAATACTACCACTCTACAACCACTCATAGCCATTAATAATTGACTCACATATAACTGTAACTCTGTCTTCAGGCCACACAGTACAATTACAGTGTGGAAAAACACATTCATAACTTGTTTGTATTGAATGTTATCATCAACACTACAGAAACATAATAATGTGATCATCAAAGCTTAATAAAAAATATATCTTACATTAATCTTTCATAAGATTATTTCATTCTTGTAGCTGTGGGGGAGGTCTTTGTAGGGCAGCACAATAGAGTTCAGCACTATCACTTCTGCTGGTACAGTCACATTGCAACCTGTGATAGAAACACAAATTAAGTTAAAAAAACATATCATAAGGACTGCAGAAAGAGGCACTGCATAGAGACATGGGTATTCCTATACTTTAAATGTTGTTCACATCCATTTAGTTCGAGCAATCACACTCAAGTCTTTAATCAAAGTACAGTATTTCCTACTTTCCTGCTCTTAATCCAGAGCTTCCTATTAGTCTTGAGTGAGAAAATTAAGGAATTGTCAAGTGTTGTGCTCTGGGTACAGGTGTGTAAAGCAGCGAGATGGTTCACAAGAGCAATGTAAATTTTTTACGGTACCGGTACTGCTAATTTTGAGACCGTTCTGCAAAAAACATTTTGAAATAATACAGGTGTACAATCTATGTAGACCCAATCCAGATGAGTTAGAAAACTAAGGGTGGTAGTATTAAACACACTCTTCAACGAAAAGTTCTCTTCGTTGCTCAGTTTCTGTTATTTTGCGATGCAAATTCAATGACAAGAGTTTTTTTTCTCTGGAGTAAGTTTAATACTACCACCCTATTGGTGTTATGTAAATTGTAAGATGTCACCAAAAATACCCTTGTGTAGTCAGGTAAGGTCCATAACCATTATTCATTGTGGGTAAGTAAACAAGCAACTAATATTAACTCAAATTAGACAAAAAAAATGCCCAATTCCACACAGGTGCATTGTAACTAATAATCAATTTTGTTTTGATATTACAACTCTTCATTAATTTATAAAAGTTACATTTTTCAAAGCATAACAGGATATCCTAAACCCTTCATTTCAATTGTTTCCATGTGTTAACAGTAACATTCTACCAGTCTAGTATTATTTCTGAAAATTGGTACATGTTACTGAATACATAAACAGCCAGTAATAGAGGTAATGTAAAAAATGTATAAAAGCAAAAAACAAAACCTAAGTTTTATGGATTTTTGTTAACATACCGTGAAAAATATTTCTAAATATTATTACAAGACTAAAATTAATACTTTGTAGGTGGCCACACACCAAGTCCTAACTTTTCATGATGGTAGCAACTGAATCACAAATTGTTTTACACAACTTTTCAACAATGTATGTACGTAACTATAGATTATGTTGATGGGGTAACAAACAGTTTTATCCTCCTGGGTAAAGTCAGAGGAAAATTATAAACCAGCAACAGCCACACACTCCTTGTTCAACAACTTACTGTCATGACTGCACAAGGAGTATACCAGAATAAAATACTTTAGGCAAATCACTGTGCTGAATGGGTTAAGTAATAAATTTAAAATTAACCAAAAAATTTCAATGTGAAGATTATGTATTTAAAACCTTCCTATCATTATGGGTAATATTTCAAAAAATACATGCTGTAAGTAAATTTGAGCAAGAGAAGTCTCACAAAGGTTTTATCACAATCACTACTATTTGTTATAAAAAATCTTTAGGTTATTATTATTAAAAATAGACCAGGGACACAAAGCTGGGAGAGAATGCAAGCCTTCTATCAATCTGAGGACCCCAGACCCATGAATCCAACCTGAAGAAAAGAAGACAGCTTAGAGAAAACAAGATGAACAGTTAGCTTAATAAAAACATATTAGCCCTACTCTTGAAGCCAGCCAGTCCTACACCATCAAAGACAGATTCACCAAAGCCATTTCACAGAGACACCGATATCGACTGTACTGACAGGTTCTACAGTGCGGCAATAAGTAAGTAAATCTATGGGAGTCCAATGCACTGCAAGTGACATGAGCTGAAACATACAGAGATGGCTGAGAGGAGTTAAGAGGATGCAGCACATTACTTCTGATCAAGAATCAAGGGTGGCGATAAAGGATACACCGTGTGAGACCTAGAGACGACCATGGTCCTATATTCTATCCAATCCTAGCTTGCAATTGGAGCCTAGCTGTATTTTTAATGCTCGTCTCTGATTGGTCAATATCTCCAGGCAACCTCCGTTCACGTTTACCTTTGCTTTACCAAAACATTGCATTTCTCCGAGGTACACTTTTTTTGTTTTTTCTTGGTGGATATGTTTCTTGAGGTTGGTTTTGGGTGGGCATGGTGTAAGAGATGATAGTATTTGTGTGTGGTATCGTGTGCTAGGTGTTGTTTTAATGTTTCTATCAGAAGAGGGTGGATGAAGCCATTGCGGATGCCTGTCCAGGATGCAACACAGCACCCCATAATATATAAACACATTATTGAAGACTGCAATACACACAACCACACTCGCCAACAACACAACATACACTCTCTGAGGGCACTGTGGGAATGCCCGGTTCAGGCCATGGCCTTCCTCAGGAGCTCGGCCAGACAGCTTGAGGAACTTCAACAATAACAACAACTACACTCGCCAACAACACAACATACACTCTATGAGGGCATTGTGGGAAAGCCCGGTTCAGACCATGACCTTCCTCAGGAGCTCGAGGCTGCTAGGCCAGACAGCTTGAGGAACTTTAACAACAACAACAAAGTGAAGAATACATACTCACAATGGCAGACAAAAAAAGTTTTGACCACCACAGTATTCTTCACCATTCTAAAACTCCTGAATTAAATATTCTAGCTATCTCATTGTATATACTTTGGTCTGATCTGGTTAGAGATTACTCTGACATGCAACTAAGAGTAGAGGGAATCAACCAAATTCCAAACTAAAACTAAAGAAAAATCAAAACTCCATTTTCTGGATGCCTCAAACCACTAACATAACTTAAAGAATGATCTCATTTTTGATACTAGAGGAGAGCTCTTTGAATGGAAGGATTATAGCGTTGACAACCACCACTTCTGAGGGCACCTTTACATCATTACCTGAAGTGGATAAAAATAAGAGGGATGTGAAATTTGGAAGATCAATGGATGTTAATTAAGAATACAGGTTGTTGGAGAAGAGTTTCTTCAAGGCAGTGGTGCATGAATATCTTTATCTCTTTTCCTTTTCTCTTATTAGGGCGTTGAATGTTAATTACAAAATTGAAGTTCCTTATATACCGTATCAAATTATTTCCCCCAAAAAATAGTAAAATAGACAACAATATAACTTGCACACCTTATGGAGCACCTAATTCATCCTTGCCCTTCAAGAGAAGAAATGTACACTATACTGTAATACTAAATGTGGTTTATATTTCAAAATAATCGTGGACTTTTAAATGCATACTACCTTACCAAGGATAGTGATGGAAGGGTTAAGCTTTCCATCATTGTTGAACAGAGGAACATTGTCCATCTTGGCAAAGGGTTTATTGGGGTTGGGATCACAGGGTGTACCTTCTAACCTGGTCCATGCCCCCACTGTAGAGTTCCAGCCCACCACTCTGCATAATGTCATTTCAATGAGAAGAAATTCATCACCTGGGAATAAAGTACCAGTAACAAACATAACAACAATCATCTTCAACATAATACAATATCATACAGCATGGCGGGTTGAACAGCAGTCTTATATAAAGGGAAAGGTGTATAAGACTGCTGTTCGACCCGCCTTGCTGTATGGTGGCAAAACATGGACAGTGAAGAAGGCACAAGAAAAGATGAACATAGCAGAGATGAGAATGCTGAGATGGATGTGAGGTGTAACAAGATAGGATAGAATAAGGAATGAGCACATATGAGGGACTGCAAAAGTTATAGATATAAGTAAGAAGATGTAAGAGAGAAGGTTGAACTGGTATGGCCATGTAATGCAAAGAGATCAAGATTATATAAGGAGAAGAGTAATAAACATGGAGGTGGAAGGGTGGAGAGGAACAGGAAGACCGAGATTGAGATGGAAAGACAAGTCGAAGAAAGATATGCAGGAGAAATGTGTAAGGGATGAACACACGAAAGACAGAGCCGAATGGAAAAGACTAGTGCGGAACAGTGACCCCATAATTATAGAAATGGGAATCAGCTGAAGAAAAAGAAAAGATAAAACAATAAATCGCTCAAATTCAGAATTATGAAATATAGCAAGAGGAATAAAATAGCCTCAAATTATTTTTATTATTATTATTATTTTTTGCAATTGTAAACTTGGCAATCAGTATATTCCCCTCCTATCCCATACAGAAGAGAGTTTATTAACTATTTTTTAAAAGATCTAGGAGAGTAAATCTCAACTATGAGCATTCTACTTTGAAGGGCATATACACACAGGAGTAAGGATATGAATTTTGGGAATAATAATACTATTAACAAACGATTACAAATATGACCTACGTATAAAGAACACAGCTGTGTTCCTGTATGGTTGTGTTGCCAAGAATGATGGACTCTCTGATGCGAACACCAGCACCAATCACAGCATTCTTCCCCACACTCACATTAGGGCCAAGCTGCAATACAAGGTGGACTGTTATTCATATATTTTCCTTTTTCTGCAGCTTCTTAGACATTCATGGGATGGTTACTCTAGCAGATTTTTAATTTCCATTCACATGTGCCAAATGTTGAGATGCCAGCCTAAATGATAAACTAAAAACACTGAAAGCTAGAAATTAAATTGATTGAAGAGTGAACCCTTCAATTCATCACAACAATACCTATACTTAGTCAGGCCCGAGTTGGAATTATAGTGTTATCAGTGGCATTTCTCCTTAATCATAATAAGTACACAGTTATTTGTTATAAGAGAGAGTAAGGGAGACATACATAAATATGTACAGTATGTATGAATTGTAATGTAATTGTAATGCCAAAGTAAACTCCTCTTCTTCAGTGGTTTAAGGAGCCTTACCATGGCAGATGGATCAACTGTGGCAGAAGGGTGAATATATACGTCTCCGATAATAGTGGGCTTATCTGACCCATTGGTAGCTAGCCGATCGGTCTTTGTGGTGCGGTAAAGTTGGAGGTAGTGACGGTTAGCGTAGATGGCTGAGCCTGCTGTCTTTATCTGAGACCACCACCTGGTATATAATGGGGTATTAGTAATATACCATAGACTACTTTAGCTGTTTTGTAAGTGATAATAATTATAATAGACTACAGTAGGTTTGCCTATTGCATGACAAATTTGCATTGTCTCTCTCCACACTTTCTTTTTGGCCCTTTTTTTTTCTACACTTTCATATAAAAAAAAAGGGCCAAAGTGTTAGCATGAGGAAATAATAGGACCGTTCGCATTAAGAAAAAAGCTACCACATACCACCAGATTTTTTAAATTTTGTTTTCATAAAATGGACAATGTAAATTAGCTCACCACAGGCCCCCTGTTATATTATACTAACAACATGATTTTTATTCACTTAAGAATATAAGTGTGCCTATCAATGAGCTCACATAATAATTTGTGATGTTTATTATGTTGTTCTTTGGTGTTGGTTGTATAAGGCCCAGCTTGAAGATTTATTTATTTTACAAATGCATTGAAGTATGATATTAACTATTTTTTATATATAAATGCCCCCATGATTAATATGAAAATAAAGCATTTTTTGTCTGCAGAAGTACGAGCATATAGAAAGATTGCTTGGTGAAGAGGTTTCAATTTATATATGTAGAGATATTTAACTATCTTCAAGGCAAATATTCATTGATATTAGTATAAAATATTTTTGTTTACAAGTAGTTTGTGTATACAGTATGTGCGTGCGTAAAAATATTCCAACCACCATAACCATCGCGAGGAATGTATGTATTTTGTATAGGGTAACAAACGATAATTATGATAATTATTAGTATCAGTAATTATATGAACACACACCATAGCAGTTTCGTGGATATCACTATGAAGTCAAATGAGCCAATTTATCAGCCGTGTAATGAAACAGAATCATTTACTGTTGGTTTCTTGCCAGTTTTAATGGCTGAAAATGCTTAGCCCCATACTCTCTGCTGTTCTCGAGGCTGGCTGGCGTATGAACGAATATCAACAAACATCAGATTGAGTCTTGTATCTTCATCTCCATCTTGTATTGAAACCTTCTTTGTCGATTGTAATAAATCGCACGAGGGCAAAACATTCCCAGCAGAAATAGCGACTACCACCAAGCGGATGCTACGAGTACACATCATACATCACTTGGTTGGTGTGTTTGTTATTGTTTTGATTTGATAAGCATGTTGTACTGCAGGCGAGTACCTGCTGAAATAATTTCTTTTTCTATTACATGTATTACCTTTGTTGGTGGTCACTTGGAATATTTATATTACATTAAAAATCACACACACCAAAATTGGCACAACACATTAAAACATCACAAACTATATTGCTAGCTCATTAATATGCACTCTAAGATGCTTACTGAAATCTTAAAATCATTATAAATACATTATTATAACGAAGAAGGGTCTATATGCAGATATTTCGATGTCCCATTTATAAAATAAAAAATAAAGAAATCTGGAGGTACTGTATGTGGTGTCAACCCCTAGATCCACGCTTAATGTGAACGGTCCTATTATGAAGCACCATAATGGTGATACTACCAGAAAAAAATGATGCAATAATAACAGAAACCCTGAGACTGTTTCCACATTTGCCACCTGTTGTTACTACCATCCATCTATCTATAGCTCTGATGCCTCGTTCCCTCCGGGAACTCCCTCCAAGGGGGTGGCCATGGCAGAAGAGTCTCCAGCTTTCCCTGTTCAAACACTCCCTCCTTACTCGTTACCCTGCCCCTCATGTTTCTCTACTTTACATACTCTTCCACTCTGTTCTGCCATCTAACTGGTGGTCTGCCTCTCACACCAGGTCCCACAACTTCACTTCCACAAACCGTCTTTACAAACTCCTCCCTTTGCCTTCTCTCTACATGTCCAAACCACTTCAGTGTTGTTGTTGTTGAAGTTCCTCAAGCTGTCTGGCCGAGCAGCCCCGTGTGGGGGGCGGGGGGGTGTTGTGACGGTTTGGCCCCCATAGCTTCCTTCCTTGGCAGCTCTGGGGGGTGGTCCCATGACGTAGACGCCGCCACTCCAGGACCACCACCTCAGTGTATTATGTTTCACTCTCTCAACCACTCCACACTCAAAACCAATTGCCTTCTCACTCATACCACATCTCTCATTACTTACTACCATTGTAGCACCCCAGTTTATGTCACCTGTCTGTGTTGTAAACATAAGCCTGCCCAGTGCCAGCAATGGGCATGAGGATATCTTGCTCCAGCCTGATGCTCTCCGTTCCCTCCTCATCCTCCAAGCTATAGAAGTCTGGCCTAGAGTTGAATATTTCCCCAACCCGTTTGAAGATGTCTGGTGAGCATATGTACACGCCACAGTTGATGAGGTTGGAGACGAAGGTTGAAGGTTTCTCTACGTAGTGCAGGATCTGATGGGTTTCCTTGTCCTCAACTGGAAACCATATAAAGTACTGTACTATATGCATTATCTATAGCAATACCATATTAGTAAGACCAAATATCGGACTTATATCTTCGGTGAAAGAATTATCAATAATTAATGTGCAAGAAATGCTGCCATTTCTAATTCCAAACATGATTCTCACTACATTATTTTGGTGACATGCCCATCAATTAGTACTTTTAGCCTTAGTTGATGCCTACCAGTAACTAACCTATACATCCATACATGGTGGACTGATGCCTGGTAGCTTCAGTGCCCATAATAGTTATGAGGGAGGGTGAGGTGAGGCTGGTGTGGAAATCCAACATCTCTTGCAGCGGAAAGTCACCACACACATCACCATTCAACACAAAGAATGCATCTGGGTTGCCCGAGCTGATCTGGTCCCTGAAGTGGTATATACCTCCAGCTGTGCCCAAAGCCTGGTATTCCTGTAGGTACCTGAAACACTAAACATTTAGGCCTTTGTCTAAAACTGCATCCTAAACTGACATGAAATCAGGTGGATGCACACACACATTCAGAAGAGTACAGAGAAAAAGTAGAAGAAGAGGTGTTATTGGAGGATAAGAGCAAGGATTTGTTTTTTTAATTGTACCATTTGGTATACATTTGGTACCAATAAAATAACTATACTTTACCATCTATGACTGTACTTAACATATTCACCTTATTCTAATTTTGTAGGCAGCAATCATGTCAGTCACAAACTGATGCAGCTGTTGTGCTGGAAAGTAACCAAGGAGCAGCACCTCTCTAATGTCTGGCACGGCTGCACATGCTTCTATGTGATGTTGCACCATTGGTAACCCAGCCACAGGGAACAATGGCTTGGGTACATCCAGTGACAGTGGACGGAACCGAGTACCTGCAGCAAGTAATATGAAAATCTAAGGGAAAAAAGATTTAGCAAAATATGAAGGACGAAATCATGATTAACTACAGACAACAAATATATTGAGTCTATGGAAACAATAAATAATAAAAATCTGAGGGAACAACCTACAGTAAGTGTGGAGGAGCTGTTTAAGTACAGGTTACAGTGAACAAGGAAGATATACATTATAAAGACCATAAGAAACAATACAAATACCAAAACTTAAGGTATATAGCATCAATGTAAATGCTGTGAGCACTCACTTGTGGAAGTTGTGATTCATCCTATTATATAGGTTGATTCTGTAATCAATATCAATAAAGCAACCCTTTTGAAAGCAATGCAACCAGCTATCTTTATAAACAGTACCAGGTACTGGTACCAGTACTAAGGAATACTAGTTAACCTAACAATATTGTACAATAGCTTTATTTTAACTAGCATTGGTTAGACTTACAGTCTATATATCCTAACTACAATGCAACACAACAATCACTCCCATCATATAGCATGCTGCCTACCAGAACTCTACAAGCGCCATCCTATTGTAAACAAGCTAATCCATTGCCTTTAAAGATAAGGAGCCTGGGATGCTCTTCATGAACATGCACAAATCTTTCACTGTACTGTACACTATTATTGTATGTATTGTATACCGTATAACCTAAAATAAATTCATTGGTGCAGTCTAGTAATTCTTTATGTATTGGCATTCTGTACAAATATAATACAGTTCAGATACAGTCCAAAAGTAACCTTCTTCTGTATATACAAAATACTGGTACGGTACACTTTAATACTATATATAACTTAATATTTCCTCTTCTCTCAATAATTGGTGTTTTATTTGTAGTAACTCAGAAATTGACCTCTCTTAAAACTCGGAAGGGTGTATCCACGGGGAGTCGAACCCGGGACCTCTGTGATGTCAGGCAGAAGCTCTACCAATGAGCTAAAGGGAGTGCTCTGCTTAGCCAGTGATGAAATTTGCCTTTTCACATCACTACACATTCTTTCAGAATCTCTCTTGGAGAGATCACAGAAGTATTCATGCTCTGACTGTACTGTTATGTAAAGGATGGGAGTGATTCAAGTAGCTACAGGAAATAAGTGCGAGGTCAAAGGGTTTAAAAATACATCATAAAGTACAGATCCTCACAACATGTGCAATATAGCATAAGATAATTAATTGACTCTGATTTACATTATCTATACAGTATGACTGATAGCTGAGATGTATGTTATGGCTAGGGTACCAAAGGGAGTAACATAATCAGCACCAGCACTAAAACTCACCTGCAAAGAGTCTTGGTAATATCATATCTGAGGAAGTACCAGTACAGTAATGAACTTTTTCAGACCTAATAATACAAATTAGTATTCAATACAACATTAAAATATATACTGTATAGGCTAAATATATTTAAAATAATTGCTAATACTGTACATCCTCTATCAGGATTATTAAGCTACTCCTCCAAGGAAGAGTTCTCTTCGTCGTTCAATTCTTATTATTTTTCAATACGAATCGAGTGAAAAAAAAAGCCTTTTCGTTGAAGAAGGAGTTTAATAATACCACCCCATGGGTTATGGCAATTTTCCTAACCAATTCTGTAGATACTGACCAACCCAATCAAGGAGTCTATCTACGCCATGACAGTAGTGCCTCCCTGAGGATTAGTTAGGGGCTAAACTCTACTAAAAATGGGCAAAATAAACCATCAAACTAGTTTTTGTCCAGATTAGGTCCTGGCAATATTTGTGACTATCCTGCTGGTAAATATTGAAAGAAGTACCGTTATTGTGCAAAGTTTTTCTACCTTCCTTACCCACTTATTTAGACCATTCTAAGACTATTTTCTTCTATGGCATTTCCTCCACAAATGCCATACAAGAAAATAATCTTAGAATGGTCTAAATAAATGGGTAATAAAGGTAGAAACACAGTATGCAATAATGATAATTCTTTCAATATTTACCATTTTTTGTGCGTTTTTGTTGTTGTTGGAATCGACTTGAAATGCCTTTATTTCAGTTTTTTCTCCAACGACTCTCAGATATGATGCATTTGTTACTTTTCCTTTCCCCCTCCTACCTCTATAATCCAACTAATCTGACCTAACCTAACCTTGGCATCCTTCAGACGTAACCCTGGGATAAACTTATGCAAATGGTGCCTCCAGTGCCATACACTCAGTCCTGTGAGTTTATTACAACCCCCTAAGCATATGTATTATCCACAAAAAAAATTGTGTCTATATCTCAAAAGACCTAGGTTATAGGAGTAGTTACTGGTACGGTAAATAATGAAAGAATTACCATTATTGCGTACGGTTTTTCTACCTTAATTACCCACTTATTTAGATAATTTTAAGACTATTTTTGGTATTTATTGAAAGAATTACCGTTTTGTAACAGTGTTGCTAGATCCGGCTAACTTAGGTCCCAGTATTTTGCCCCGGTCATTTCTTGTCCTTTACCAAGGTTATTTCCAGGTTAGGTCCTGGGGTATTTCTACATAAAAGGTCCACATGGCAAACATTTACAATTTGTGTATTTTTCACTAGGGGACAATGTAATATGTTCATGTGTAATGAATTTAAGATGAGGTTACACTCATTTTTGGTATAATAGCATATCGAAAATTTCAGCTCTCCAGAGCCTAAGTTCAGTGTTTTCCTGCCATTATAAAAATTGGACAGTCCCGGTAGTCTGCCTAGGTTAGGTCCAAG
Organism: Petrolisthes manimaculis; assembly: GCA_034508575.1. Taxonomy (NCBI): domain Eukaryota; kingdom Metazoa; phylum Arthropoda; class Malacostraca; order Decapoda; family Porcellanidae; genus Petrolisthes; species Petrolisthes manimaculis. The sequence continues at coordinate 61,189 of JAWZYT010002375.1, read as the reverse complement.
TAGTTTGCCCAGGTTAGGTCCCGGTAGCCTGCCCAGGTTCGGTCCCGGTAGCCTGCCCAGGTTAGGTCCCGGTAGCCTGCCCAGGTTAGGTCCCGGTAGCCTGCCCAGGTTAGGTCCCGGTAGCCTGCCCAGGTTAGGTCCCGGTAGTCTGCCTTGGTCCTGGTTAGGTTAGGTAACGTCCGGTAACGTTAGTGGTCAAATAAGGGTAAAATAAGTTATCTCCTCTAAATATTATGGGCAACAAACAATAGAACAAGTAAAAATGTGCATGAAAATGTATAAAATGTGGGAACAATCCAGGTGAACCTATTATGCAGAATTACCCAATAATTACCAATTAAAGAAACCAACACAAAATTTAATATGACCTTTACGAAATGATAACAATTGAAAACACGACCTTCAGTATATATTCCATTTTACATTTATTTCTTAAATTAAGGTACAGTATAAAATCAAAGCTACCAACGTACCTTTCTGTGGTCCACCAATAAGAATGACAGCTTTTAACATCATCTTGTTTAAGTAACAAACAACAATACCACTGCCACACAAACAGAAAGTCAGAAACCAAAGGACGTTCAGTTCAGTTCAGTTGATAGGTGAGGAGTTTTGCCTTTCCAACGGCACTCCTCTTTGTCTCGTTTGTATATTAATTAGTGTTTATACCGATGCTGTGCTTTTTTTCTTTATCTATTATTTTCAATATATTATTTTCCTTTAGTTTATGTTAATCCTTGTGTTTTCCTTTCTTTTTCTCTTTTTTTCCAAATTTGAAATAGGTAGTCCTTTGTTACACTTGTATTTTTTTCATTAAATAGTAACTGTCCTAAAATATTATTTTCATTTTCTATATATGGTTGTTGTAAATTTACAATTTTATTTCTTTCTTTCTGTAGAAATGGGCACCACAATATGAAATGCCTTATATCCTCTGTTTCTGCTTCACACAAGTCACATTTTACCTCACCTCCTGTAAATCTTTTCCTGTCATTAAGTTTCAAATTATTTGTTCTTCCCTTATATAATAGTACTGATGACATATCATTATCATATATTTTTTCTGTCTTTATTTCTGTTTTAAATGCTTTGTAGATTTCCAAACTCGGTTTTTCCTTAACTTCCTCCTTCCATTGTTCTGTGTCCCATTTTTTAATTTTTTCCTTTATTTCTTTGACACTAGTTTCTTTTATTGACTTTCCTCCCAACTCAGTTTCTTTAAGGAATGATTTTACCTTCTTCATCCATTGGTCTTTTCCACTTTCCATCTTTTCTTGCATTATTATTTTTACTAATTGATTTTTTCCTTCTATTCCGTATTTTAGGTATTTTATATAACCTTCTTCAATTCTGCTCTGCATACTGGAGGCTCCTATTTCTCCTCTTAATGTTGCTACTTGAGCATATTTTGGTGCACCTAATATAAATCTATATACATTATTTTCTATCCTTTGGAGTTCTTCTGTTTCAGTTTTTGTAAATTCCACTACATTTGATCCATATAGTACTGATGGTAGCACTACACTTTTCCAGTATGTTTTTCCAATTAAGATCTTATTTACACTCTGTGCTATTATTGTATAAGTCATGTTTGCCATTTTCCTCGCCTTTTGTATTGCTTGGCTTTTATGTATTCTGAAGCACTTTTTCTTATCATTTATTGTAATACCCAAATATTTTATCTTATCTGTTATTTCTATGTCTCTCAATTTTTCTGGTTTCTGTTTCATGTTGAAAATTAATATTTTGCTTTTCGATTTGTTTATGTCTAAGCCACATTCTTCTCCCACTTTTATTAAGCAATCAATTGTTTTCTCAGCCTCATCTATTGTTGTTGCCAGTATTAATCCATCATCAGCAAAGAATAAAGTTACTAATTTCAAAATTTCATCTTTATAACCAACACATTCTTCTTCCAATCTATTTATTATATAATATGTTATCAGTTTAAATAATGTTGTTGAGCTTGTGCATCCTTGTTTTATGCCACTACTGATGTTTATTTCTGTTTTATTTTCCTTTCCATATTCTAGTGTTGTTTTGTCACCAGTGTAATTATCTGCAATTATATCTATTACTGTTTCATGAACTTTGTACTCTTTTAACACTTCAATCATTTTCTTTCTATCTATGGAATCATATGCTTTTGCAAAGTCTATTGATACCACTATTAAGCTCTTCTTTTGCTCATATATTTTATCTATACAGTATTTCAAAATAAATAAGTTATTTTCTATTCTTCCTCCTGTTGTAAATCCATTTTGATTCTCTTTAATTTCATTGTTTATCTTTATTTGTTGTTCTATTTTTTCCTTTATTACAGTAGACATGAATATTTTATATGATATGTTAGTTAATGCTATTGGCCTTAATTCATTTACTTTGGGTTTATTGACTTTGGGTAACATAACAGTCCTTGATGCTTTCCAATCCTTAGGTACTTTCCCTGTATTTATAATTTCATTAAAACATGTTATCATAGTGCTCATTATCTTGTTGCTTGTTAATAAAGTTTTGTATAATTCTGGCTTTAGTTTGTCTGGTCCAGCTGATTTTTTATTTTTTAATTTCTTTATGTTTTCTTTCAATTGTAAAGTTGTTATTTTAGGTTTTTCCATGTTTGTCATCTCTCTCTTAATTGGCAGTGCCATATCCATATGTTCCTTCAATTGATCTGTGATTATAATTGTTTGTTCCTTTTGTTCTCCTTCATGTCAATTTCAGCTTTGGTCGTCGTCGTCTTCTAAAATATAGCTATGATCATTGCTCTTGCTCTTGCTCTTGCTGTTACAGGTACCCCGGGTGTTTATTCCAGGGTTGGCCTTCGTATCGGCAGCTCCTGTAAATAGAAATCGGAAAAAAAATATAAAAAAATACAATACTACGCATATCTCTTCACTTTCTACATCTTGTATACCACATTTTCTCCAAGAATTCTTTCACAGCACCAATCATTTCATCTGTGCTCTGCTCATCATTATGATGTTTACTGGAGTCAAGGTGTAATTCCTTTTAACGGGGCCTCGGCAGTTATAATTTGTTATTGTTTCCACTAAAATATGTACTGTAGGTAGTTAGTCCATCTCTTAGGTTATATTTGGCCCAATTTACCATTTTTTTTTTACTAAAACCAAGGTTGGTCTCTCCCTCACAGCATTCAACTAAGATGATGGAAAACACCGGACAAGGTTGATCAAATTTAATGTGAACTTAATTAATTAGAATTTAGAATAGAGAAAGGTTCCAGTTAGCACTAGATGCTACAGATACTTTCAATTTTTGTACAGAAAATGGAGAGATACGATGGAGATGCAGATGAAATTAAAGCAAACAGCCTGCAGTACAGTACAGTACTGTATACCGTATTGTTACATCTGGATTTCTTTTTTCACCTGCCTAAAACACCACTATCAGAGTCAGACAGTATTTTTCTGGGTTGATTCCATGAATAAATTTGTTTACTAAGATCCCATTTTCATCCATCACCTTACTGTGATAATTTAACATATACAGTATAGGTATAACTGCATAGTATTAAAAAAAGAAGCACTAAGTAATCACTGTCAATGTGGCTGGGAAGGACTTCAGGGAAGGAGGGCCTTAACTTATAGGAGGTCCTCTTGACAGCTGTTATCCTCAACTGGGTGACAGAAAATTCCAGTCATCCCTATTAGCTATGGAATACTGTACTTTCAGTTCTCATTGGATGAGAAAGGACATTTGAGATGACATGACGTCACCACCATGGCGTTTGGGACCATCTGACTCTGGCATTTTCACACACAGCCACCAACCTATTATGAGGAGCCACTACCACTGGCAAGCAGCTCCAGAGTCAGTCCAGGCTACCCTCACACTACAGGTAGCCATAGCATGTAGGCCAAGACATGGGTGAAGGGATATGTAAAGCAACCGAGCAGGAAAAGCCAAAACATTCTACCATCCAGTCGTGTAGTGGCCGGGCATTGGCTCACTATGAAGATATGCAATTAGCCACTGGCAGACACCCTCAGAGTATAGCCATGGGATACCCGTAGTGTTCCTATAGCATGCCTATACCATCACACCCCTTCCAAAAGACAGACATCATCTCTCTTTAACACACCTCCTTAGTGAGTCCCTTATGTTCTCTCTCCCATTACTCATACATTTCTTGCCCCTTATACTTATAGGTATGAATGTGTATGAATTGTTTAAGATTATTGTATTGAGGACAGCAGTAGAGGTAGTAGGGTATAAGTCACAGAAGATGGGTAAGAAAGGGAGTGCTTGGTGGTCGGAAGAAGTGAAAGATGCAATAGAGAAGAAAAGGAAGGCATACAAGAGAACTTTACAGAGAAATGTGTTGGAAGAAGTGAGAGAGAGATGGAAGAGAGAATATAATGTATGTAAGAGACCAGTGAAAAGGATAGTGAGTGAGAATAAAAGGAGAGTGGATGAGGAGTTTGGAAGGAAACTGAATGAAAAGTTTAAAGAGAACAAGAAACTATTCTGGAAGGAGGTTAAAAGAGAAAGAGGAGAAGGAAAATCTGGTAGTGTGAGAATGAAGAGAGAGGATGGAGTTACTGTGAGTAGAAGTGAGGAAATGAAAGAAGTGTGAAAGAGGCATTTTGATCGTTTGATGAATAAGGGGAGGCAGTGGTGACATGCATGGGGATGTAGGCGGGTAGTAGACGACAGGATGCTCAGGGAGAAGTAGGAAGGGAAGAGATTAGGAAAGCAATAGGTAAGTTGAAGATGGGAAAGGCACCGGGGGTGGATGGGATAACGGCTGAAATGTTAAAGTATGGGGGGGGGGGGGGAGGTAGTGGTGGAGTGGATGGTTGATGTTGCTTATATGTACATTGGCAGTATACCATACTGCATTGCACTGCACTGTACAGCAATTGTTATTGGCAGTGACTTCACGATTCCTCTAAACTAATTTAGGCTACGGTACTATAAAATAGACACAGTAATAGTACCATATACTTAAGTACTCTCTGTTTTACAGTAATACTGTACAGTAATATAAACATATAATGACATACACTGTATATTAAATTATTTTATCAATACTGTACAGTAATAATGAAGATGATGATGATGTGGGAAACAGGGCCAATTATACACAAATTTATTCTGCACATTTCTTTGATATGAAATATTACATTTACAATACTGTACTGTACATGAAAATGGATTGTTTTATATAACATACTAATAGAATTGAAATATTAACAACTATACTGGATTTTAGTCCATTTTAACTTCTTTCATTTTCTTCTATTGATGCCATATATGAGCATATGTGAAACTCTCAACAAACTTATAAAATATTTTTTTACAGATCTTATATACTGTACTGTACTAATTGGATCAGCAACAAGAATATGTGTGGTAATTCAATACAACTCTTATTCTGTGTATAGTAGGTTTGTTATTGTCTGATTTTTACAAGTCATACATGAGGTAACTGCACAATATGTATTCAACTCAGAGTAAACTCGCTGGCAACCAATAATAAACATGAACTTAAAGAATGGCTTCATCATTACTATAACATTGTTCATATATAAAGGGAACAATCTCAGCTTCTATTCTAAGTGTAACAAATATGGCTCTGTATTGAAACCTTACCATACAAGCAGTACAGTACAGGTGCCACGTTAATATGGCTCATGAAGATTAGACGAAAGCAAACCGACTATAGTCAGCAGATTTATATTGAATAAAAAATTTCTTTGCATCTGCACAGCAGTGACAGATTAGATTCTGCTTGGATATAGTCAAAGGAAATTAGTCCCTTGTAATACTACCTTAAATTTTATTAAGAACTCATAGCTGTGCGGCCTATTCACAATTTCTACACACATGAAAAGAGAGATAGTAGTGGGGAATGTTAAGTAGGATATAGCTTTCAAAACCAGTCAATAACATGAATTATTTGGCCACACCACTATATACATAACATCCTAAGGCCTTTAATTAAATATCTACTGTATAATATAATTAACAAAATATTAAAAAAAATTGAACTGCTAGGAATATGCCTTGGTCTTTTTGCATTTTATATTTTGCTTTTATTGATACATATTGTGGCCATTTTTTCATTATCACAGGTTCAACTAATGAGTCCTCTACCACTTCTGAAATATATTCTACTCAGGTATTACAATATTAAGGACTTTTATATATGGGTTATGAACAATGATATGTATACACATAAGTCATGGAGTAACAATCTAAACTTTATGTCACAACTTCTTATTTTCTCAAACAGTCTAATTCAATTATATATACAAACTGAGTTAGAAAAATGTGTTCCTGGTCTTCCAGTTCGAACAAGAATCCGTGAAACAAACGCAATACATTACATGGTTTTATCATTCTAAAGACAGGAATGTTAGTTTGGTTTCAGGTCACCTCATTAGGAATTTAGTCAGCTGGGAATTGACACTCAAAAGTTTCTGAAGGAATTTCTGACTTCAGGTACATCTTAAAAGTATCTATGTTTCTCAAGAAAGTATTTATTTATCTTTGTATTTTCGTACAGAATCCATCACACTTTCCCATTGCGTCTATTTTAAGCTATCTAGATCTATATCTAAAAATCTATCTTTCAATATAACAGTTATTTATACAGTGTCTTCCTATCTATGTACTGTATCTAACTACCTTTCTTCAGTACTCTATCAATCTCACTTTCTAGAATTAAACGTTAAACATTCATTACAGATGGACATCATTTATTTATTTCACATATGGGCAGGTGAAGGGGTGGGGGGGGAAGGACATTTATCTATGACAGTAGCACAAAACTTAGTGATTATAACTACAGTATATGCACCAATGCATCACCACTACAAACAAACAAGTCTTAATTTTGTGGTGAAGCTTCCAGCCTATAAAACACACAAATTTCAATCCGTCTTTGTCACAAAATCACTGCTGTAATCAAACATTTATACATAACAGTGAAGCCTTGAAGAGCATTGATGCTCCATGTCCACCAAAGTTTTGGAAAGTTTGTGTCCATCTTCACCATCTCCACCACACTAAACTATTGCTAGTACAAAAGGCACGGTACTTGCCATCAAGTTTTATAGGAGGGATCATTATCACAGTGGAATCTTTAGTACAGTATTCTGCTGCATTTCATGTGTTTACTATTTTACTTACAGGATAGCCTACAATACTTGAAAACTACACAGAAGAAGGGAGAAAAAATAATCAATGGGCTGATTTCACAGAAGCTGCTCTTTGTTTGTTTCCTTCCCAACTAGACATTTCAGGCCTTACAAATACTGTGTAATGTAAACAGTATCCATACTATCCCAAGACACTGTACAACTAATTATCATAATCAGTGGTTATTTTGAAAATTTAACCACAGAGATCAATCGTGAGTAGCTACACTATCCAGAATCTTTAGTTTTGAAAGCTTTTATAACGTTGGTCCTATACGTAAACTTTTAGAGGAAATATATCAGATATAACTGGCCATCTTTTGGATATGTCATATTGATACTAAACTCTTTGGCGATAAAGGTTGGCCATTTACTAAAATATTCATTATAATATTGATAATTATCCATGAAAATTGTGTAATCAACAAGGAAATCTTTTTTTCTTCGAGGAAAGAAATTGTTACAGAAACATACAAGTTTTGCCTAACTATCTGCTTATTAATATTAATATTGGTTGGAGACTATTGATAAACTGTGAGTGTAATTAATCAACACTCAAGAGGTGGGAGAAGGAACAATACGCCGAGTATTAAAGGGAGGGATAGAGTGAGTAGGCTTATGAGAGTATGAGTAAAGGGGTGTTGTTTTTGCAGATGGGAGAGAAATATATGGAGGTAGTTCAGCTGAGGGACAGAGTCACATGTAAACACACAGACAGAACACCTTCAGAACTGTACTCATAATTCTATAGCAGTTGTAACAGACTCTATACTTCAGGAATACATCTTAAGGAAGTGTCATGCTAAATGTTTGAGATTCAACTTCATCCACCTTATGGTACAATCACCTTTACTCACTTATGTAACTGGACATATATGGCATCTCAAAGTACATCTGGTACTGATTCGGTAATATACAGTTGCCCAAGAAAAGACTGCAACCAAATTTGCTGGTGTGTGGCAATATCTGGCAGCTGCTCCAAAGTAAACACTCGTATTTTATCAATGGATCACTCAGAACCTATAACCGTTGTAATAAAATGAAGCCAATAACATCCATCTATACAAAGGTTGTAGGTTCTGAGTGATCTATTAATAAAGTACAAGTACATGTATAGTGTTTTACACATCATAATCCTAGACAGTATGCTAACACATTTGTGGTACTGTACTTTTTGTTAAAAGACCAATCTAGAGATACAGCAGCGTGTACAGGAAATAGTCTCAAAGGGCATGAGTTCTGTTACTTTACCATAATAGCACTGTAAGCAATTTGGTGCTCTACTTGATGGAGATTTTTTTTAATATTCATCAATAATGATACAAAATTACTTATTCAAACATACTGTACATCAAAATTCAAGTGACCTTCATATCAATTGAATAGTACAGTACTGTACTGTACACAATATTGCCTCAAAATGACCATCAAATAAAGCAGATGATTCTATTACAATACCTTAAAACCCATATTGGTAGAGAGTCAAGAGACTCTATTTGTTTGCTTACTCAGTACTTCAGTATTCATGGTGCTCTTATTTACTTCATCATTCACTCGTCCTGACAGATCTTATTCATGCCAGCATTTGTTCTAGTTATTGGGGAAACCAAACGTACAGAATACCATTAGTGAACCTGGGTGAAGTACACTGCTACTTAAATGAATTACTAATAAAGTTACTTGTATCCTGAGTCTTGGTATTTTTACAATAGACAGTAATACTTTGTACCAATATGAACATTCATCTTCTTGACCTATATTGTATCATTACTCCCATATTAATACAACATTACAATACAAAGTATAACTGTATGCTATATAATACTTGTCAGTGTATTCAACAAAATACAGTATCACACTGTACCTTTTATTCTAATAACTATTTCAGTCCTGGGTGAACTTACTTGCAAAGAGTAAAAAGCATACGAAAATAATGCCTTGAAACCAGCACCATAACCTGCTGTATTTAACATATTGTCATGAATCAATACTGGCATATATACAGTACATACAGATTCATGTTTATTCTGATGAACAATAATAAAGCTTAATCAGTGAAACAAAGATGAAGGAGAAGCCTGGACTAAAGCATTTAGTCACCATTTCTTCAAGCCATCCCCATTCCCTAAAAAAGAAGGGAAATGGAGTGCTGGTGATGATGATAATGACTTTTAAAGCCTCTGATTTGTATAAGGAGGAAATTATTGTCAATTATATTTCCTCCTCCAATAATGTTTTATAAATTGTTAATAATTTCAAAGAATATTAAGGCAACAGTTCACTGAAGATCACAAAAGTTAATAAGTAGAGAAATACACAAAAGCATTGTTGAGCTTGTAAAATTCTTTTGGGATGTTTACTGTAAAATGTAGATGAAAAAATAACAAGTAATTTGATTTTCTGCCTGATTCAAATAAACATTAACAAATATTCTCTGGCTGATAAACAGTTCAATATATTTTGTCAATTATAAAGTTACAAATGCTGTACCCCTATACAGTAAGTAGAACTTTTTTAACATCACCTTACATACATTATTCCACTTTCATTTATACACAGGTATATTTACACTATTTGATTTTTAACTTGCACACAACCATTCAAGCCTACAGTAAATGATTTAGGGGCAACATATCAGTAAGCTATTTACATTACCAATACAGTGAACTGTCAAAAATGCAATATAAATTAATTTACAAAGTGATAGCATCTTTATGACACTTAATTATCATTAATATTTACACTTTTACCTGTACATGGGTTTATCTGTAACCAGTAATGAAAGTAATTTCATGTATCACTTGGGCTACAGAACGACACATATCTAAAGAATTGTGGTACAGCAATTCCTAACTATATATAGGTTTACTACAGTGATGTTCTGATGTCACATGGTTCAGTACAGTGGAGGCCAAAATCCTTCCCAGTAAAGGGAAAGTGATCATATTCCTTGTTCTCTCATCCATTAGTAGGGATATGTAAGTTTGCTAGGGCGAGGAAATGATAAAGGCGGATGTGGTGACTTAATTCACTTTACATGTAGCCAATGTACAGTACAGTATCAGTCGTCATCACTGCTCTGCCCATGACATTTTTCATAAGGCCTTGTATCTGACAAGAGCCAGGGAGGGTAGAAGATACTCATATTTTCAGAAGTTGTCTAGTGCTGTATGTCGATTACATTACAGGTGAGAGAGAATATGAAAAATCCAGCTGCTATAATATGCTCTTAAATTCAGTTCTTTTGGCATCTGGTCAGTTGTCTTGGAACCCCTTGTACTGTAAATGCCATCCTGTGCACCAAATCCAAAGTAGCTATTACTTCTGGGAATCACTCTTGGAAGACTGTCGTGTGGTGCTGCTTGTTTCAACATCTGGAACTCATACAAACTCAATACTGTGTTATATTAAGATTTTTGTATGCATATTAGGTAACAGTTCACACAGGCTTCAAATCTTTGTGTACAACTTCAACATTCATGTTTAGGTTAGTATGGGTTCCAGATGTTGTAACAAAATGTGCCACTGATTCTGTCCTTAGACCTCCATGTAATAAGGCAGCAAAAACATTCTTAACATTGAAAAGAAATAACATCAAAATCCCAGTTACTATATGATAAGAGTTTTCTAAAACGGAGTAATATTTCTACTGAATATGCAGTAGTCCATAAATTACACATAGTGCTTTTCTCTCAGAATCCCCATAATATATATATCATAAAATAAGTTCACTTTACTGTACCGTACACTTAAATGACTGCTTCATTAACCAGTTTTTCACATTAAAGTATTTGTAGAATAACTTCACTTGACAATAAAGAAGACTTGATATCACTCAGACAGTTTCACCTTAACAATGAACACTTGTTTCATCCACACACACAGAAGAGAGAAACGGTGATATCTTGTCACCTTGAGGGCAGTGTTTTCAGGAGGCACTAGAGACAGGGAGACATACAGCCACACCTCTGCCACCTGAAGTGGAAAGTGGAATCTCTCCTGAATATATGATGGGTCATTGTTGATAATAGCAAAGTACATGTACAGTGTTACCTTATTTTTTATTATCCATTAATATATAATGTACAGAACAGTTACATAATTGTGACATTAGCTACATACAGTACAGCTCAATTTTCTTGCTACATATTGTTATAGCAGTGCAAGGATGATGATGAGCACCAATGATGTGGTGACAGGTGAATAAAAGACTGTTGCAAACAATGCAAGATATATACAATATAAAAGATAATAATTATGAATAAGCAACAAAATGGTGTGTACATACCAACTGATGAATTTATATTAATCTCTCCTCAGGTGGAGGTTTCATAACATTTCCCATTTCCACTCGAGGACTGTAGAATTCCTGTTGAGAAAAACCTTTGGTTAAAAATGTTCCAACACTCAGTAACATTAATCAACATGTAAATCAAGTAAAGTCTATATTGATGTTTTTTATGGTCATGTCAGACATGAAATTTTTTTTTGTATTCTTTTGGGATGTGTGAGCATTTACATGTCACTACTACTGTACAAAAGTGTCTAAGCCAGTGTTGTCACATGGATAAAATCATCAGCATCTCACTCCCAGCATCTTTGTGTATTTTCCCACCTCAGTCTAAACAGAATTATGAAAACTGTTTGGAGGAAACATCTGGTATATCTATCCCTTTACTTTGATTGTTATACAACACAGTCAAATGGTTATGTTTGTGTCAGTAGACATTTGCTGATAAACAGAATAAATCTATTAAGTACTTCTTTATCCATTGCATTCAATGGAGTTAAAGCATGAACAAATCACCATGAGTGATAATAACCTTATTCCAATTAAAAGTTTTTCTCACACCTTTTGTTTAATACAGTGGCTGAAGCAGCATTTACCCTTCATCTGCTGTAAAATGTTCATTCAAAGGATTTTTCTCTCTAATGTATGATGCATAATTTTAACTTACAATTCATGACTTGATGTAAAACTTAAGTATATTAACTGGCTCCTGTGGCAGTGAAGCAGAAGAAAAATGAAGGAACATACAGTTTACTGGTGGTTTTGCACGGGGGTGAGGTAGAGGAAGAGTCTGTGTGTGTGTGTGTGGTGGGGGGGGGGGGATGGAGGCGGATATAATGGCGGTGGGGTTGATTGTGTTGGAGGTGAGGGTGGTGGAGGTGGAAGTGATGGTAAGGGTGGTATAAGTTGTGGTGCACACAATATTACATTTGCAGGTCAGTCATCTAACATCTCACCCACCCTTTTCAATTTATACATGCACGATCTACCAACACCCCAGACGACACAAATACAGTTAGCCTCATACGCAGATGACATAACACTCACGTGTACACGCAGAAATGCAGACACAGCCACTCACATCCTCCAACCCTACCTGAACACTTTAAATACCTGGTTCACCACAAACAGAAATAACATAGCACCCACCAAGTCAACTGTCACTCTTCTCACCAACTGGAATGCAGAACAACGCTACACACCACACCTCACCATAAACACACCTATACCACATACCCCCCCCCCAAAAAAAAAAAAAGAAATGTCGTAACATACAATACATCCATGACATTCAAACAACATATCATGGCCATCAAAAACAAATACATGCAAAGACTTAAAACCCTCAGATCACATGCCAGCACAACATTTGGACACAACAAAGAATTCACAACCACAGTGTACAAACAATATATCCAATCAGTGATGAACTATGCAAGCAAGGAGGGGCTGGCCCTATATGCCTGGGCTACCGAAGCACATCCCAAGGAAATGGGACCAGAGGTTACTGGACCAGGGAGCCTGGGGGCCTCCGACCGTCAGGGAGATTGGGGGAAATGCTCTGATCCCACAGCCAGTGCTGTGGGCCCAAGTCCACGTTACCACAAGAGCTACAAGTGGGGCCACACCTTCCATGAGACCAGTCTTGAAGGGACCATAAAGGGAGAGGGTGTTTAGACTGCTGCATGCAAAGGGATAATGCACCCCGTGTACTGGCAGCCTACACAGCAGTGGATAAAAAAAGAAAAAGCCTCAGGTTGTTCTACACCTCATGTGGATTTTAATTCATGTGGGCAGATCTCATCAAATCCATTAGAAAGTGACCAGATCATATAAATTTTTTTTTAGCCCTGTGGGGGATGGCTAGTATTCACAGAAAATAAAGTCAGTCCCCCTAGGCAGAAAGTTTACTGGTAAAGTATGTGTTGTGTGTGTTGGAATAAACTTGTTTGGATGCAGTGGGTGAATGTTAGTTTGAAGGAACATGGTATTCACTAGGAGAGAGTGGGAGTTAAGGAATATATTATCAGTACTACTGTATGCTGGGAGAGCTTTATGTACAAGAATTTGCCAGAGAGTGTGTGTGTCAAGAAATTTAGTTTGTGCCAGAAGTATTGAAGGAATATACTGTACCTGTCTGCTGGGAGAGTAGGTGCCTCGAGTTTGCCTCTTCTTTTTGGCCATCATAAGGAAAACTGTGAGACCCACAATGGCTATGATAAGCATCAGGGTCACCACACAACCCACAATGATGGCCAAGTTAATGTTGTTTGAGAAGGATTCCTGCACCAGAGTAAAATAATGCAACTGTCAGTACTTAGTGAGGACAATACAGTATACAATAGTATATAGTACAGTAACCTAAACACATGAAAACACATATTAATCCAACTTAATTTAAAAAAGCATATATTTTTTTCACTAATTCACAACATATTTTTCCAATAACTCATATAACAAGTTATAAATGACATTGTTTTCCAACTGTAATAAGAGATGATGGTCATTCATACCATAGAGCAGAAATCACCCTCCCAGCCATCCTCACACTGGCAGAAGAATTTGGTATCATTCGGCACGAACTCGTCACATAAATATATGCATTCCCCATTGGTGCAGTTCTTCTATGTATGGAAAAGAAAGGTAGGGAACCATTGCAATCCAAGTTCATGACAGAACAAGTGTAGTGAAGTACTGAACTGTACTATAAATGAAAACTATTGAACCATTTTGTATAATAAATAATTGTATTGTTAATACAATGCTGCATCTATCCCAGGTGGGAATTTATTAATAATTTGCTTCTATTCAAGAACAGAAGAATACCTCCTTATACTAAATGATATACATTAATGGTACAGAATGGAGCAACTTAATCATTATCCTATCTATATAAGGTATCAGTGCATTGTGAGGTTCAATTATATGACATAAATGAAAATACAATACTTACATCAAGACAGGGATTGTTAAGGAGACAAGATTGACCACAGAATTTGTCCAAGCATTCACACTCAAACGACCCCTGAAGGTTAATACAAGTGCCATCATTATTACAGGGATAGATAGTCTGGCATTCATCCACATCTTCCTGACATGTCTTGCCCTGCCATGTAGGTGGACAATTGCAGGTAAAGTCGAGGTCGCCATCAATGCATGTAGCACCATTGTAACATGGCTGTGAATGACACTCATTGGTTTCCTCCTTGCAGTAAGGTTCCTCCCATCCTGCATCACAGATGCATTCCCACCCCTACCCAAAGAAAATAAATGAATGAGTGCCTTGGTTAATATTAAAGTTTCACTCAGAATTTAGTAACAAGTTTGTGGTGGAGGGTAGAGAGCCCTTTAAACATCTAATGGATCAAAATCACTATATTGAATTTAATATCAATACAGATTATGCAGCTTTGAAAGGAGTTGGATGATTCCTGATGAGATCACTACAATATCCTCCTCCTACTACAACTAGATAATAATTAATATATATCACAACATTCTAAACAGCTATTCATAACTATTAATCATATTACAGTACAAGAAAAATATTTACACAAAAACTGTATACAGCAACCTCTGAATAGATATAACTATTTCTCATGTTATGTTGTTAGGATATCTATATTTATTTATTTATGTAGATGGAATCAATAGGCTACTCATGTCAAACCACCACCAAATGATCTTGAGAAAGTAATTCAGCCACAGGCTGGATTGGAGTAATATTGGAGCAATATAGGACATGGATGTTGCCTATGCCTTTCTGGTCTGTGCTTATAGGAAGGCAACAGACTATAATTATACAAGGTGAGAGCACTATTCTGAGAATTTATGAAATATAACTGACTACAGTATTTTTTAAGGAAATATTTGATTAAATTTATATTTCTACAGTTTGACCTGTTGGGGACTATGTTAAAAGGCATAGCATAGGTGATTTATGTTAAATCATATTGATTTTACCTGAGAGAAAGGAAATAATTTCTTTCCAGTTGAAAAAGCAACCATAAATTGATATTTTGACGAGATTCCATTGTTTGAATTCTAAATAATTCAGTAGCTGTATTATTATTTAATGGATTTTGTCAGTTTGCATTACATTTACTATAAACCTAAGTAGTTTTATATATAAGTGACCTTCATTCTCCCTACTTCCAAAATAAAAACTAATGGAAATGGTGTTTTGGACTGCCTCTCATTCAATCTGATGGGTAAAAATACTAGGCATGTGAGGATTATCACATGGCCTTGAAGCTGAAAGCACCTACACTTAAAGCCACAATTTCATAACCTGCACACATGAAAAATTTATGACATTGAATAAAGTGGCAGTGTTAGCTTGGAAATTGCTTTCATTTTGATATTAGAGCATTTCAATACTAAATTTAGCTGGTTTTGCTATCTTAGAGTTACAACCAAACAAATACACATATTGTACAAACAGAATTTGTATCCTTATTATAGATTCATTATGTATTATTACTAATCGTGAAACATGGCCTGAGGATAATGACAGTAACAGAAGACAAATACACACCTGGTCTTTGTAAGTAAGGTCACAGGTCCCATGGTGACAGTCAACATTCTTCAACTTGCAGAAATCAACAGCACTCTCACAGTTGATACCCTCATACCCAAATGCACAGGTACAGGTGTAGTTGTTTGCCACACCCGTCAATGGATCTGGATGGCAGGATATCATATCAAATTGTAGGAAATGCAAGGTAGAGCACTTAAATCAATTGAAAGTATGAATTATATAATCATCATTATCATCAATATCCCATTTCCCTTTTTGCAAGGGGTGGGGATGATCTAGCACCAGTGCAGAACCCATGACAGGCAAGGGTTCTAGCTCTGTGGCTATTTGAGCCTTCCTCCCCCCTATTTCCTATTTCATTGGGGATACAAGGCTGACTGCACCATCACAAGAATAGTGGGCGATGGGGATGCCACTCCCCAATGCCAGTAATAGAAAGTATGAATAACACAGTAAGTAAATCAATGGTAGGATGTGGATGACAGTCATAGTGTCAGGATATGAATTGCCAGGACTCCTTTCCTACATGTGGGATATAATGCAAACCCCAGCTAAACAACATATATTACTAACTTTCATTGAAATAATCAAATATAACAGCTGGAACTCTTCACATCATAACACAATACACAACCCTGTACAATACATAATACGTATTAGGTTGGGCCAACAAAATCACAGTCTCCCACAAGCAGAGAATAACACAGTCCCTTTGTGGTGGACCATCAACTCACACATTTAAAATCCTATTTATGTATGACTTCTATCATAGACAATCTTATGATGGGATAGAGTACTCAAGAGGAAGTGAGGTATAAATCCTATTGATGTGCTTGATTATCATTCTGAGAGAACAATCATGATGATGATGATGAAGATGATGGTGTGATGGGTGCCAGAATCCAATCATCAGCGCTGAAGCTTAAACAAACACACACAAATAAACTAACCGAAAACATCATTGCAGGTGGCACCATTAAGGCACCGGGACCTGGAGCAGTTCTTGACCTTAAGTTCAGCACAAGTGACACCCACATACTCTTCAAGACAATGGCACTCAAATCTGCCAATGCGGTCTGTACATTGAGCACCATTTTGGCAAGGGTCAGATGCACACTCATTGATGTCCTCCTCACAGCTGTAAGGAAAGGAAGTCCAGAGCTGAGATATTATAATGGGAAGAGTAATGTAAAGAAAAGGAAACTTTGTGTCAGGGAGGTTGTTAAAAGGGAGGATAACTGATGGTATATTGGCTGAATGGAGGTTACTCAAAGATAAGGAAAAAAGAAGTTAGCATAAGGGAGGTTAGTTTAACAAAGCACCCAATTATTATTAGATCCATTAGTTAAATATCTAATATATTCATTCATCATGTCATACTGTCTTGTGTAAAGTGTTCACACACTCTTCATAAAACAGCTGTACAATAATAAGCTTATTAACACTTACAACTCTCCAGTGTATCCAGGTTGACAAGCACAAGTATATTGGTTGATTCCATCAACACATGTAGCTTTATTGAGGCACTGGTGGTTGATACACTCATCTATATTTACTTGACACAGTGAACCCTCAAACCCAGCTGGGCAGGAACAGCTGTACACCTCACTAGGGTCAGAACAGAACCCACCATTGGTACACTCCTCATTGTAACAAAGTGTACATCCCACTCTGGTCTCATCCTCAGTCTGTAGAAAAATGGAAATGTTTTATGTTTTAATGTTCCAGTAAATGGCCCATGCAATTACAGTATGTCCTGTAGACACATGTTTTAGAATATTCTTCTTTCAGTTCAAGGACTCCACAAAGGGTGATATCCCACAGTCCACCTACACTGTACTTGGTTACCTACCAGAGTAAGAGGAAGACTGACTAACCATTTTGAGGAATTGATTCTGTGCTGTGTTGTTGATGAGGTCTAACTGTGAGAAGAAAGGCAGCAGTACACCCTGTATTCTTGAAGGTCCCAGGCAACCTCGGAACATCTCATCTGTACCACCGGAATTTCTTCCTGATGAACCCACCATTATCTCACCTGTAATAATATAAGGAAAGAAAGTGAATGGAAGTTGCCTGTGCTGCTGTTTACTGATGATACAGTTCTGCTGAGTGATGATGAGTGGGAGTTGCAGGGTTTGGTGAATATAGTGAACATATGGAATACATTGTGAGAAACGAAACCTGAAGGTAAATATGGTGAAAAGCAAACTTATGGTCTTTGATAGGGGTGCAGCCACAGATTGGGAGGTAAGGTTGAATGGTCAGGTTATGGAGAATGACAGCTCATTTAAGTATTTGGGCAGTGTGATAAGTAAAGATGGGAGTCTAGAGGATGAGGTACGGGAGAGGGTATAACAGGGGAAAGAGGACTGTAGGAATGCTGAAAGCAATGACAAGAAATAGGGTGAATGAGTATGAAAGTGAAGAAGACGTTTTATGATATTGTGGTAATCCCAAAACTGACATATGTGAGCGAAGCGTGAACCATGACAGAGAGATATAAGTCAAAAGTTAGAGGGGTGAATGTGATGTGATGTGATGTGGATGTGCTGGAGAGTGTGAAAAGGAACACCTTGAGGTGGTTTGGTCATGTGGAGCGTATGGGGAGTAAGAGGTTAGTTAAGAAAGTGTACAAGAGTGAGGTGGACGGACAGAGGGGAAGAGGCAGACCGAGAGAGAGGCTGAAGAACGGAGTTGGGAGGTATAAGAGTGAAAATGGCGTGGGGTGGGAGGAGGGATGCCAGTTGATGGGGGACAGAAGTGCATGGAGGCCATTCATTCGAGGCATTTGGCAACTGAGAGATATATAGAAAATGTAATGATGATGACTACAAATACTGTTGTATCAGCTGCACAAAGTATTAATCATTAGCTCCACTACCTTCTAAAATACTAAATCCTTTCACTTACATAAGCAGTGATAAGAGATAGACATATAGCTTTTCAGTCCCTCCACTTCACACCACATACATCATAACTCCATCTTTCCACCTAATTTCTAGTCTGGCCTTCCCTCTCTTACCCTCCATCTCACTCAAATACCTTTTCTTAGTCAACTTTGCACACCTATAACTGTTCAACTGCATTTACAATATTTCTGGAGTAAAAGAATACAGCAAGTAAAGAATAAAGAACTTTCACCTACCATTAAGTACCAGGGAAGTGAAGTCAATAATAACAGCAATGTCTGTCCCAAGCAGAGTTGTATTATCAAGCAACACCTGAAACATCTTTGAGTTAGTACAATACAAGAGATATACTGTAATATGTAATGTATTGGACTATTGGTACCTGAATATTATGTTACGAGTCCAGCCCATTAACCAGTTGACCTCTAAATATTTAACTTTGTAATATATTTTTGCAAAGTTCCATCACTGACCATATGAAATATAGATTTAAATTGTAAGTGATATACATGAGTAAATAGTATCAAAGTGAACAGTTATTACTAATAAGTTAATCTATTGTAAATCCAATACATTATCATACAGTGACTAGCTTTGAAATACGTCTACCACCAGACTGATGTTACCGGTATTTTGCATTAAGATAGCCATGTTCAGTTTTATAAATTCTAATGCAGTGCTAGATTAAATCTTTTACTATGAAAGAGTATGGTTATGTTCTCCTTCCATATACTGGATAATGGCAATTGAAACCTCAACTCTTGTACAGTATTAAAACATAATGATAAAGCAGTAACCTGGAGTCCAGTGGGATGGAGTGAAATGATGAGTGTGTGCCAATCTCCATCCAATGTGGAGTTGGAAGAGAAGGATGCAGAGGTAGATGCAGAACCATTAGCCTGATAGACTGTAATCAAGCCAGGGTACAGGCTCACCCACACACTGCCATCACTACCTGCTGCATACATCACCGTACCTCCAACCTGAATTCCAAGGCAAAAACATGTTAATGTGGAGAAAAGGCAACTGTAAACAATATGAAAGAGAACTCAGGCACTATTGATGATAAGTGCAATATGGGAGTTCCATATGGTATCTACAAAGCCACTGTACATTTGCATAAGTAATCACTGAAATACAAAAATCTATCAGTAGTGATACAGTATTGATTTTCTTTTAATGTTTCATAATTCCTTAATTAAATATTAATCTCCTATTATTATTTTTAAATTACAGTACAAATACAGTAAAAGTCCAACAAATTCAGACTCTAAACCTTCGGGAAGCCTGCTACTTCAGAAGGCTTTTGGTTAACTAATTATTGCTGAATTTATTTTTTTAAATGTAAAAAAAAAAAAAAAAAAAAAAAAAAAAAGACATGGAAACACTGCAACTCTACTCCCACCACTAGTTCAGTAATGCCGCTTACGCAGGTCTAGTGTGTGTATACATCCCCAACATTACTCTTACATTTCTACCTAATTTTCGCTGTTTTGCCTGCTACCGTGGCTCCAAGAAACCAGTCAGATATAAACATGGGGTGTCGTGTTATACTAAGTGTGGTATAGAAACTAAAAGTATTAGCGAAATTAGAGAGGGGATTTAGAGTTCCGGTGCTCATGGTGGAGTATGGCGTAGGACAATCTACAATTTACGATGTCAAATACAAGGCTGCAGAGTACAAGAAGCTTGTTGCCAAGGCAGAGACTTTGAAGAAGTTAGAGAGAAGAAAATGTTTAAGGAAACCTGAGTTACCCGAGCTGGATAGTGTCATTTTGAGGTATATTCCCATAAATTCGGAAAAATAAAATATTCGGGAGTCTTATGTTTCCCTGCCTTCAGAACTTTAGGACTTTTACTGTAGTATAACAGTAATTTATTCTTTATCAAATATTATACAGTATATCCTTCATTAGATAATTTTTTTTTTACATGCAATCAATTTTAAAATTTCCATTAAGGATTGTGTCCTAATCATAAAAGACATAATAATCTGTTTATAAATAGCCAAATGATGCAGCAAATATTTATCTTACACTTTACCAGAGCAATTATGGTGTCCTTGATTGAAATTCCTATAATCCATGATAATTTTTGTTCTACCAGTTTACATTTATATACTGTCCTCTATAAAAGATTAATGTCATTTTATTCACAAGTACATAAATAGAATTATTTATATAACAAATTAGTTAGCCACTGAACATAAGTTACATTGCTCTGGACTCATTATGAATATGAACCAGACCTAACCTCTAGTTCAACCCACCTGACTACGATAAGTGAGGAGGACTTTGGTGAGGGCAGGAGGAGGGTGAGTAAAACTTGGTGCAAATGAGAGAGATGAGTTGAGGCCATTGAGAGTGAGAATAGCCAGACACTCATAACCATCATCCAAGTTGACACACTCAGCCCCTGATGGACACTGGAATATGGCGCAGTATTCTCGCTCATCACAAACCTTACCCTTGTAACCCACGGTACATGTGCACCTGCAACAATAAAGTTCACTTGTAATTCTTATATATTATAATTATACAGTACAGTACAGTAGTCAGTTTTTCCAATGCTTGTGTGCACATCACCAGATATCCATTAATTACTTGGGTGTTGGTAAAGTATTGGTTTAATTTACCAAAAAGTTTGTGTTTCAGAACCATGAAAATAAAATAAATACAGCACATCCACCACCTCTAAGGCCCAGGACACACAGGCGCTTTGTGGTCGCCACACAAGGACGACACGAGTTTTCCTTTGACTATTCATCACTGAAGAGGGCGACAGTCATCACCGAAATTGTATGGTAATACTGTATATCTTTTGTCTACTATTGTGAATTTTCTTCAACTTCACGTCCCCATTCCTGCGTGACAAGTGTGTGTGGTCCTTGCGTGGCAACCACAAAGCGCCCTTGTGTCCCGGGCCTAAAAAGTTAATTGTTTTGAAATATGAAAGCCAAAACACATAATTTTCACTGTAACAATACTTATCTATTACCCTTGTAATTCAAGAACTCATGCATGTTTAAATATCATACATACAGCATATATTACAGTACAGTATATATACAATATTATATACTTGAAGATATGGCTGCTAGTAGTAGTGTCACATCCCTAATACTAATCTTATCATTTATAGACATAATAAGCAGGAGGAAAAGACTTTTGGTTGTGACTGTACAAGTGTGCTGTACATACAATGATTAAACCTTTAGCATTACTAACGCATCATACTAATTTATATTTACCGATCTCTTTCTCTTTTTATATCTGGATTTACTTATAATCATTCCAGGTAACAGTACAAAATATTCAGCATTACTATAACATCTACGATACTAACTTATATTTATTGATCTCTTTCTTATTCTATCTGTGGACTTACTCAAAATCATTCCAGGTAACAGTACAAGTGGCACCATT
This sequence comes from Petrolisthes manimaculis, assembly GCA_034508575.1. NCBI lineage: Eukaryota > Metazoa > Arthropoda > Malacostraca > Decapoda > Porcellanidae > Petrolisthes > Petrolisthes manimaculis. Next base: position 38,855 of record JAWZYT010002375.1, on the reverse strand, counting down.
GAGGCAGGGATCAGGGGCACAGGTATTGTCACTAACAGTTCCCTCCAGAACGTTATGACTCACTATCCCGGGGAAGTCAAATCCCGGCAACACCACAGATGATACATTGGTCAGCGGGAAGGGTTGAATCAATCGGGTTTCTGAACCATTGCTGACCTGCATATAGTTAGAGAGGAATTAGAATAAAAGTGCTATGCTTTGCTCATACTTATTCCCCAATGCAGGCCCACAAAATGATTAACTTTTATTACTTCCACAACAGTATCAATATCACTTTATACTACTTGGTAAATTGAGCAACTCAGCAGACTTTGAAAGATAACCTGTAATGTACTGCACAGAATAAAACAAATAATGCAGCAGGAAAGGGTAAGATTAAACTGTCTTACAAAGGGAAAATAGATATTGATAGATGTCAAAAAAGATAATACATGGAATACAGTAGTTTCCTTTTATATGGAATACATAATGGTTATACTCTAGGCTACAAGAGTGTGTTCTTGGTACAGCTTTGAGTGGGTAACATTGTCTTTATTATTAATGTGATGATATAAAAGGATGAGGTTGAAAACTTACCCGGATATCCTGAAGTGTCCCTTTGAAATGTGGACGTGTGATGGTGGTGGTAAAGTTTGAGACACCAAGTTGACGTTTGACACGTGAGAGATTAGCAGGCTCTTCAGGTATACCACCAAGATAGAGTACATGGGCCTGGAGGTCTCCACCATAGACCAATGTGGCGTTGAGTACCATAGAGCTGTCAACTCGTACCTCAAGCTCATTCCCTAAACGTTTTACCTGGACAAGCAAAATTAAACATATATTGTACAGTTTATATATAGTATTGTGATATACAGTACTGTAATAAACTAAAACATACAAAAACATAGTTGTTATAGTGACCTCTATTGTATCTTCAAATTTATCCCTTGTGTCAAAATTCCCTTGAGGTGCAGTGCCATACAATATAATCTATTACAGTACTAAGAGAGTATTATCGTACATGAAGGAGGTGAGCAATGCCATCTGTGAGCTGGGGACCTCGGATGGTATATATCTCTTCAGGACCGTCCAGCAACAGGCGAATCACCAGCTCTCCATTCTTCAGCTCAGCCAGGATATGAGTATCTCGAGCTCCTAAGAAAACAAAAATAATGGAGTTCCCACTGCACTTACTAGTAATTTGAGGAAAGAATAAGTGAATGATTTGAAAGATAGACAGACTGAGAAGGAGAGAGGAAATCACAAAATTCCAGTTATACAAGACTTACATGTATATCAGATTCATACTGAAAGGCAACAGTGTTGAATATTTAGTAATCATACCCACTACACATTCAATTGTGTGATGTCAGAGTTCTATCAATCTATCTACAGCTCTTAACTCCTCGTTCCCTCTCGTAACTCCTCCAAGAGGGTGACCGCGGCAGAAGTGTCTCCAGTTCTCCCGGTTCCAACACTCCTCCTTACTTGGTCCAGCCCTCCTCTGCCACTCATGTTTCTTTCCTTTACATACTCTTCCACTCTGTTCTGCCATTTAATTGGGGGTCTGCCTCTCACACCAAGTTCCACAACTTCACTTCCATACACCTTCTTTATGTACAGTCACGAACCAAAGTTTCGCACCCCCCTTGGCTGATAGGAAGGCGAAGACAGTGTTAAAGAGATACTGAACGATCGGACAAACTGGTGTATCGAGTTGTTAATGAAACAGTGTAAGGTTCATTTTCACAAACAACAAACTACAAGTCATTGAAAATGAAGCTCACACTGTTTCGTTACCAACTCGATACACCAGTTTGTCCGATCGTTTAGCATATCTTTAACACTGTCTTCACCTTCCTATCAGCCAAGGGGGGTGCAAAACTTTGGTTCGTGACTGTATGAAAGTGAAGTTGTGGTACCTGGTGAGAGGCAGAACTCCGGTTAAATGGCAGAACAGAGTGGAAGAGTATGAAAAGGAGAGAAACATTAGGGGCAGAGTAGGGCTGGACCAAGTAAGGAGGGAGTGATGGAACAGGAAGAGCTGGAGACACTTCTGCCGTACTCACCCACTTGGGGAAGTTCCCGGAGAGAACGAGGCATCAGAGCTATAGATAGATAGATAGATAGATAGATAGACAGATAGAATCTCTTTATTACACTTCTCATCATTCTCTTTACTATACTTCTCATCAGTCTTCTCTATTTTTTTACCTGGGATTGCTGGGTCGTTAGGAATGGTGCCCAAGTAAAATATGAGACCATCATTTTGTCGTGTGCGCACCAACATGGAGACATCAGCATGTGTACGGTAAGTGCCATGGTCAACCTCTGGGATGGCCACTGTCACAAGGCTGTCACGGGTCATCTCATTGCCAAACGTCACAGGAGTGAAACCTAGAGGTGAATAAATTTTATAATTATAGTACACCTTCATTATATACTGTGATTATATAAGTTAGTAAACCCTCATTATATACTGTGAAATTTAACTATGGGTATATATAAAAGTGAACTTGGTAAAATGGAAAAATACTTATTGCATTCATGCACATGAGTAAAGAAAGAGGAAATAAGTCAATAAATAAAACAATGGTGAAAATAATTGAAATCTGTCTAAATAATAGAAAACTGATGCTCCAACAATGTACTGTATATCTCTGTGTAGTAAGCTACTATATAGTACTGTATAAGTAATATAAGTAATATACAGTCTCCTCCACTGCTGTGTTCATCACTCCAAAGTTGTCAATGTGTGTACCTTACAAGGTGTGAACCTCCAGAGTCATTGACTCTACTACCCGAAACACATACCAACATGAGTCAATGGGAGGTTGATTGAGGGCTGGGCCTGTAATGCTCAATATAGGTCGAAGATAGTAACACATGGTGGAGTTTTGTTTCATGTTCTAAATCATAATGATAATGATAATTACTGCAGGTAACAATAATATCTCTAGTGTGGAATTTAAGTAGGTCACCGAGTTGCTAAAGCATTCCACTCCACCATTAGTCCTCACATGTCAAGATAGGCTTGTTCCTTCTAGTTAGTAATTGTATATTAATAAGGTAAATATTTTGTGATGATGACACAGATTTGTCAATAATAATAATGTCCAACACTTGATGAACATAATGAACAGTAGTAGTGGTGTACTGACAGTTGTCCTTATAAGTTGTTTTTTGACAGTTCGACCGAAGATAATTCATAATATACTTTTCATTACATAGCGAACCTTTCACTGCCTTTAGTGTTCACATTACTCAGTGATCATAGATGGATTGGGTGAGGATGGAAGTATATTATTATCATATATCTAAGGTTTCAAGGTGTTGGTTGATTCAGTGATTCAGGGTATACTGTATATAATTAAATATTCTGATATTTCACGTTGATACAGATTGACTTGCACCTTATATGTGATTTACAGTACTCTATTTACACAGGATGACTTATTTAATTAAAATTAATTGAGTCAAGGCCATGACGCTATGATGCTGGTAACCACAACTGTGCACGCCATTAATATGTGGAGAGAGAGCGAGAGATGACTTCCAAGGTATTTGCAACTTTAACTTTAAATGTATAAATTTTGTTGGTATCCTCGCTCAATCTGTCTATAACACCTTAAGTAATGTCAAAACTAAAGTATGCGAAAGTTCAATATGTACTGATAAAATATATCCTTGGTCAAAGCAGTACCAATGTTCACAATGCTCGTAAAATGATGAAATTTGTTATAATCGATAGAAAATAAAGCCATTGTCACAATGATAACTTGGTGGGACCAACCTATGGAAATTTATGAGACTTGAATTTGATAATTTACTTATTATGTGTAGTAACTACAGTATCATTAACATTATGATGTAGAACATGAATTATTACTTAAAACCACGATGCGCTGCTGATAGCTGGCATATACTAAACATTCATAGAGACATCTGGCTGAGACTAGCTACTGTACTGCCTCACTAACCAGTATTTCTTTTACCGTTTGAGTGCATAGTATTCTGATAACAAACAATAACAAATTACTTTCTTAACCACCACAATGTTGTGGTCTAACAATATCATGTTTGCTATGTAACAGATTTATATAGCTGACATATAATTTAGTACAGCATTACTGGTTACATTTCCCACGCTAACTTGGCTCAGTAAAACATGCATACACTATTCCCAACCCTACACCCCTCCGATTTCCTCCTGGCATGTGTTTTGGATATGAGAGTCGAAACTGGCAGTTCACACCTTGCGAGGTACAAACATTGACAACTCTGGAGTGATGCACGTGGTGGTGGAGGAGACTGTACAGTACCTAAAATATAATTCCACAGGACTAAATTAGGAAATACTATAATACTATACATGCATTGTACCTGAATACATATGTAGAACTAATGGCTGTAATATTGACCACAAGTATTCTTACACACCTCAGATTTTCCTCACGCAGAATTCACCTGGTAACACTGAACTCCAAACCCCATGTCCAGATGTATGATATCCTCTATTTACTACCTCACTTTCCTTTCATATATTTTGTAGTTATTTACTGCATATACCTTGAAGCATTATTCTATGAATATTGTCAGTCAAATTGTATTTACTGGGAAATTAAATTTATTTTATCGATGAATATTAAGATAATAAAAAGACCATCTATGTTCAAAAGTAAACAGGGAATTATTGAGGCATAAAGGGAAATTCTAAAGTTGAAGTTAGGGAAATTTCGTTAAAGCAGATATGGCAATACTGCCATTACCCTCAGCCTGCGTTGTGTGTGACTCGCTCGTTTTTAGTGATTACGAGTTAACTACCAGCTTCAACGCTCAGTTATGCCAGGTTGTGCATTTACAAAATGGAAGACCATATCCTTCGATATAAAGAAGGAAGTTATTTCTCGGAAAGAAAAAGGAGAAGGAAACACCAGCATATGGTTAATAAAAGAAAACAAACAATGATTATGCACTATATCTCCCCCCTACCACCTCCACCACCACAGTTGCCTGCAAAAACCTTAATACGAATTGTAATATGCATTTTACATACATCCCTGTAGGATTAAGGCAAGAAAAACATTAAAAAGTATTTTATGTTAATTTCAGGGACAATTTTGGTGATTGATCAACCAATTGTATTTTTTCCCATAGGTTATGTGTATCACATAGAACTATTTCACATAAAACGACGTCTTTTATCGACCTATTGGATGTTCTATACGAGACCAAGGTGTATTTAACGCATAAAAGTGACATCAAAGTAAACAGTTTGATTGAACGAAGGGATAAATCACCCTAATCATAGAATATTGCCACAATGTAAATAAATGGTTACAGACATATATCGTCTCAATGTACCGTAAGTAAATATCATGTGAAGGGAGAGTGAAGAGGAGGAACAGAATGATACTGTACATCTGGACATGCTAGTCAGTGTTACCAGATGAATTCTGGGTGAGGCATATCAGAGATGTGTAAGAATACATGTGGCCAATAGTACATAGATACATTTTCCTATTATGTAACTTATATACCATCCCTGCAAATAATATAATATTCTAAAACTACTGTATACATAAAGACTAAAATGAGAAAGAACTTTGTTACATAACCTCAACTGAGAGAACAAATTACAAAAAAAACTACCGTATTTCTAAGAGAAGAGAAAGCCATAAAAAGTTCTCTGTTGAGAGAGGAGTAAGTTACTAAGAGAGGAGTAAGTTATATATAATACTACTACTGAGAGAGGAGTAAGTTGCATATAAGAATTCTACAGTACTGAGAGAGGAGTAAGTTACATATAAAGAATACTACTTCTGAGAGAGAATCATGTTACACAAATACACCACAGAGAGAGGAGCATGTAACACCTACAAAGTGATGCTTCCCATGTGGCTCCTCCTACAGTCAAGGAGAGAAAACAACAGGCGTGAGTAAATGTGCAAATGTACATACAAATTTAAAAAATAATCATCGTGCAGACTGTGCATCTATACCAACAGCAGACATTCAAGATACACACAAAATAAAAGAAATATTTATCATGCACTTCATGCATCAATACTAACAATAATTATTTCTTCAAAACACTGGTACCTGTATATAAAGAGTCGGCAAAAAAAAGTAATAGAACCCTGTGGATAGTGATATGTAGGGTTGGTATCAATTAGGAATTCTATTCATATCATCTGACTTTAAACTATCGAAGCATACATGAGAGTGTTATATTTCATTTTATTTTGTGTTCCAAACAGTTTAACAGAATATTAAGTGTTTACAAGGTCGACATTTGGTCTGGCAATGAAGAGAGCAATAGAGACCCTAACACCATGACAGCCAGATGGCAACTGGCATTCAAAGTGTGAGCCATTACTTATATAGTAGGTCAGAAACGATCCTTCATCAGTGTCTCGGACAGATCAAGCATACCAACCCTACCGTGTTAAAAATATTAATTTCAAGGTAAGGGTGGTTCCAATACTTTTTTTGATGATTGTACAGTTCCCTTTTGTTACAGAAAGCTTTGAGGCCAATTTCACAGTACTGTAGTTATATAAAGTACAATATTCTGTCTGTATGAACCTAAATGAAAGATTTTGCATGACACATCAATTTTTAACTGAAGTTTGTAATGATTCTGATGAATAAACAATCTACTAATCATGACACAGGATCTGATCTTTGTAATGGCTGTGGGTAGTATTCACTCTAAATTTTACCTTTATGAAAACTGAAATGTATGGTTGGAGAGGAACAAGACAAATAGCAGCACTGTGAAGTTGGCCTATAATGAGAGACCACGTGGATGTATTGTTGAAAAGATGATAAAACATGCAGTACTCTGATTACCATTAACATATCAGGTACAGTTGACTGGTGGATATCTACTGTATATGCATGTTTGTCTTATTTTAGTAAGTACAGTAATAAAATAAATAAGTAACTTTGTTTATTATGTATCAGAAATTAAATCTTGCTAAGTGCATCACTATTTTCTATGTTCTATAATTACTACATATACATCATGCCGGCTCAACAAAAGCTATGTAAGCCACGAACTGCCGATGCCACACTTTATTTCCAATACTGTACCCCCTAGGATTTGTGTCAGTGTCCAGGAATATGAGTGGAGAGTCAAAATTGTTCATGTTAATATACAACAAAAAGTGAAGCAATGTAACTATTTTATTCATGCACAAACAAATATTAGCATGCAATAAATATAAAGCAATATGTCACTCTTGCGCTTCTTTAAAACCTTGCAATGAAAAATTCATAAACTGCCAGGAAGTGTCGCCACATACAGGTAAAGTACAGTATAAATATTCAAGTTTGTCAAAATAATTACAGTAACTCCCTGACTTATGAATATTCCGTAGATACGAACAAATTTCTGAAGTGCCTGAAGTAAAAAAAATTGCCTGAGAGGCGCTGGCAAACTTCAAATTTGACGGGCGTGCATATAGTTCACCAGTCTGCCACGCCACGGCAGCACTCACCATGCTTTTTTTGACTCACACGCTTACCCAGTCGCGCCAAAAACACGAAAGCGTCATTTTGCTTTGTCTTGGTATATCGCATTATTTGTGCCCTAACTTCACTTTAATTGGACATTATTTCATCTAAAATGTCAGGTGTTAAGCGAAAGTTAAATGAGGAAGTCAGTGGCAGTGCAAAGAAAAGACAGGCCATAACATTAGAAGTGAAAATGGACATAATAAAACGACTGGAAAGAGGTGAGAAGATAGCCAATGACGCACGGAAATTTAATATGAATCGTTCGATATTTTTTATAATAAAAAATATGTTTCCACATTAAAGTTGTATGAATCACCTTCAAATAGCATTAAAGGTGTTGGATAATACAAATATGGGTACTAAGTATGCTGTAAGTATAGGGTTTTACATATTCTTAATATAGATAAGGCTTTAAAACATGATGAAAATGCCGATGAGGACAAGACTTTGGACATACGAACAAATGGACTTACAAACAGCCTCTCGGTTCCCATTATGTTCGTAAGTTGGGGAGTTACTGTATAGTCCATTTTGATGCATACACACAAACAAAAAAACATAGGGAGAAGAATTGACCCTATAGAAACATAAGGAACATAGGGAAAAGCTTTGACCATTCATATTTTTGAGAGCATGTTTTCAAAAATTTAAGATATATAATCAAGTTCTCGCATTACTGTACTTACATATTGTAATTGTAAGAAGCATGAACACATTTTTTTATACAACTAAATAAGTATAATAAGACAGTGAGTGATCTTTGATACACAGGAGATAATCAGTATCAATAATTAATGTTACTACAACATGAAAAAGAATAATCCACTCTTCATTTACATTTACCAGTATCTATCAACAGTTTGATGCACAAGGTTACAGTATAATATCTGTAACCAACCCCAGTAATACAAATAAAATCTGGAATACTTACTCAGTTCGCATGTCTCCCCCAAGTATGGTCGTTGGCAATTACACTGATAGCTAGTCCAGAGGTCAACACATTCACCTCCATTTAAACAAGGGTTGGGGTTACATTGTTCTACACGAGGACATCCTTCTTCCACCAGTACCTGTTCCCAATACCAGTACAGTATTTAAAGACAATAATACAACACAAACATATTACATGTTTCCTTTAAACAAAACCATTTGTCAAATATTTCAAATGTTCTTATCATTATGGTATATGGATACCTGGGTTTACCTTCAGTAATATACAATTACATTGAAAATTATACTGTACTGAACAACAATTAGGCTCATGATAGCCCTATAATTTTCTTACAAAACAGCAGGTGGGGTAGAATACTGTCTGAACTGCAAGTGGATGTAGTAAATGATAAACTTACCCTCATAGGTTCAGGTACTACACTGGGTATGAGGACTGATCCATCCACCTCTACATCCTGCATACATCCAGTGAAGAATGGGGCACCTTTAGACAGGATCTTCAGAGTAGGGGTTGCACCGCCTATTCAGAGAATAATATACACATCAATAAACCAAGGAGAAAATTATATGTGTTCTATAACTACTGTACCTTTTCAGTTAATAAACACCTTACAATGCTAGTCCTTCTGGGATGTAAACAAAGTAACACAAATATATATTTCTTTTGCATGAGATATGTAGGTACAATACTGTAACATGTGAATGAAATATACACTCCCTTATTAAAAGCAGTATCCAGACTTTGTCAAATACCTATACAGTAATGTGACAAAAGACTGGCCAAGTTACAGTTATAATCAAGGTAGGAATTACAGAACATACCACAAGTGTTCAGACTAGATCAGTTACTAGAACCTCTCCTTCTCTGGTTGTTCTCCAGGTGGCAAAGAATGAATAGCCCCTTTGGGATGGACAGGTTAACACTTGTCAAATGAGGTGGAGAAGTTGATGCTGTTCTCCTTTAGCCAACATATATGGGGAATTTCCATGATGGAACAATGAATGAAAAAAAGATGTTAATTGATATAATAAATAAAGTAAACTGATATCTTACCAAGAACAGTGGTGGAGAAGGATGTGTCAGAACTGTTGATAGTCTGGACGGGGTTGATGGGGTAGATGGTGACATCATCATTAGCGGCCAATAATACATGGGAATCATTCACTGCCATCTTCACACTGTGCCAATCCCCGTTATTCAAGTCAGAGCCGGTGAAGATGCCTTCCCACCTGTAGGTCGTAACACACTCAATATCGTAACGCATTCATGTCTATTTTTTTCTCAGGTAATGGTTCTTGATCACCTCCTTTGCAGGTCATTGGTAAATATTTCATACATAGTTTTCAATTAATGTATTGAAATTAAAATAGAATAATATCCTCTTTTCCAGTGGAAAATACCCATACAGTATATTAGCTTCAACTAAAACCAAAGAAATCACACAAGACATTTTATATGAAAAAGAAAATTCTCATAATATAAAGGTTTGGGACATACTTATTGAGGAGTGAAGAGTGGAAGTTGAGTTGTCCTTTGGACAGCTCAAGTTTGATATAAGTCTCACCCTGACCCACTGCCAGGATTCCATCAGCCAGAGTGGTACGGAAGCGGAAGGAGAGCTCGTACCCTGGAAACAAAAGCACAACATAAGTTTACACACTGATTAAGCTCTTTAACCTTGATATGCAGTTACACCAATATTATCATACTTTAAACTATTGCACCTGGAAATAAATTATCCCTATCATGAATCCATACCAAGAGAAAAAACAAAGGGATTTCTACTCACAACCTGAGAGTTGTTGCTTTCTTATTTTATACACATAATTGATGTAGTCCCAGAAGTGATGTACACAAAAAAATAATATAGATCTACTTTAATTTTTTTCAATCAAATGGAATTGTAGTATAGTACAATTCTGCAACACACACTGCCAGCTGTTGCTTCAGACTCATTCAATTATGATTTAGAGACAGAGGTAGGAAGATCTTTTGTTTGCTATTCTTCTTTGAAAACAGATTTTCATACTTTTCTTGCCTTTTTTCGTGAACTCTGAGGAGGCACAAGGACAGCAGACATACTAACCTTCTTGACGATCTGAGTTGATGAGAACATAAGAGCTGCCTCCAAGAGAGAGTGTGGTGGGGCTGTGACACGTGAGGCCGGTGAAGCCATAAGGACAGTGGCACAGGAATTTGTGGGTTTCCTCATCCTCCATCAACAAAGCCTCGCATGAACCACCATTCTCACACTCCACCCCATGGCAACCAATAAGCTCCACTGAACAGTTCTTCCCTCCGTACCCATCTTCACAAACACACTCATAGTCGGCCACCTAAATAATGGATGGGAGGATATATATTGTACTGTATGCTAATAAAAGGATATCAAAGTAAATTAAATATACTGTATGCCCTTAGTTTACTGTTTCTCGTACTGAACATTATATATCAACATGTTTGAGTCACCCAAGGGTACAATATCAGCAATATACCAGGATGACTTTGAATTCCCCAAACTCTCCCAAGAAACAGACTACAGTACTTCAATGTAAGTAGTCTTTCTGGGGACATAGTTTAGAGAAATATGTAGCTTCCATATCTGTGAGAGCACCTTGCTCTCTTAAGCTTGAACTGCACCTTTCATTGATCTACAGTAAACCAATGACATAACATAAGATTGTACTTATGTCAACATTTTATTCAACACTCAAGTCTTTCATTGAACTCCCACTTCTTTTTGAAGATTTTTGAGATCCATTACCACTGAGTACATTTTTTAATGATTCTTTGTGAAATGACAAGTGATAAATATACAAAATTTATGTTATTTTGAGGACCTACTGGAATTTGCAGTTCAAAATGACTTACCTTATCCACACAGGTACCATACACACATGGTTGGTAGAGTTCACACTCATTGATTTCCACCTCACAGTTGATGCCTTCATAGCCTGGCCAGCAGTCACATGTGTAGGCATCAATTCCATCATAGCAAACACCATTCACACAAGGGTTGCTCTCACACTCATCTATATTGATCTCACAATTATCACCTGAAATATATATACAGTTCTTTGTTTTAATAAAATTCATATAAGAATTTCTACATCATTAGTGAGATGAAAAGTATGTTTTGCTGTCAACCAGCAATGAGTAAACATTAAACACATTAATGTCTCTGAATTATATTGAGCAAGAAATTGCCAGAGCCTAATTTGATATTAGTGAAATACAGTATATCAACATTAACTAAATAACTATTAGCTGGACATATGCAATGCAGAAAGGAGTGAATATAATATATCCATCTACAGTATGAGTGGTTAGACATTGAATAACCATTTAAATTAACTTCAGAATGGTAACGTAGTAAGTAGCCACCACTCCACGTTACAGTACTGCATACTTTAGGACTCAGAGCTTCTACTTACCAGTGAAGCCTGGGACACACTCGCAGACATAGCCTCCAGCATTCTCGTACGTAAAATTGGTGAAGACGTCTATCTCATAAAGGGTGAGATTACTGCGTTCCAGGCAGGTGGCACCATTAAGACATGGAAACAAGGCACATTCTTCTATGTCCTCCTCACAGTTTTTGCCTGCAGATACAATAATAAATATATCATTATCATTCAAAATTATTTGCATAAGTATAATACAGGTACTGTACTATATTTACCTTGCCTGGGTGTATAAATAAGCATATTCACACCTAATAAAATTAACTGTATATTATTATTTACTATTACAGTACCTTTGACAATGTTACAAATATGTTTCTGATGATCTTTTCATGAATCTCAAAACATTCTTTTATTAATAACATATCCTATTCTTGAACAAAACCTGGGCCAAAAGAGTGTAAACAGGTGAATTTTTCACCAAACCTCAGTATATGAGAGGGTTTAACATAAAATATTGTAGGATTAATGCCTATTGTAATTCAAATATTTGTTTTATTTTTAAATGTTTAATGAGTTGCAGTTAACTCTGCCAACCCTGGTGGGAACAGACCTTGGTAGCCATTATGACAGAAGCAGCTGTAGTCCTTGACCAGGTCAGTACAAGTTGACCCATGCTGACAGGGGGAAGACTCACAATCGTCGATATTGACCTCACACTGGGGACCCTTGAAGCCTGTGTCCGTGCAGTTGCAAGTGTACTCGTTGATGCCGTCGGAGCATACACCCCCATTCATGCAAGGGTCAGACTAGGGAGGGGAGGGGGAGGGGATGCAATACTAACACAATGGAATGAAATTAAATGTCATAGAACACCAAAAACAAACTCAAAAGTAAGTGCAGGCTTATTCAAAACTTATTAGATAGGAAGAATACTGCAAACATATTAATAGTGTTAGTAATATCAAAATTTCCTTTATTATCCCTTGAACACCTTTGGAGGTCTCTTAAGTCCCTGCTTTATAATTATTGTGTATCTACAAGAAAGTTGGTTATTCTCCAAGTAATGGAAATGTCAACAGTAAATACCAATTTTCTGGATACAGTTGACTCATGCAGGACTGTTTCCGGCATTTATGGATATAGAGAAAGCTTATGATAAAGTAGAAGGAGGAAGCTTATGAAACATTCTAGAAATGTATGGCATAGAGCGAAGGCTGCTAAATCCAATAAATTAGAGCACATTCATATTGATAGTGTGTGTCTGTTTGACTATCTATCAGTTCATCTGTCTGTCTATGCACAGGTAAACAAATGAACCCAAGGTGCTCAAAATTGGTCCACTTGGGTAACTTGATATAGCAAGGATGTTGGGTAGGTGGTGATGACCTCCAAGATCAGGGATGATATGATAATAAAATTCAGACAATGGCATACCGGGCAAGCTAAGAAATGTTCATGTTCATGGGATAACCCAGAGGATCTTGAGATGTATTGGGCCTGTAATGCTTCACTCTCTTACAGCTGTCATGCCAAAAGTGAAAAAATGTAATACAAAACATAAAATCATACTGTACTATAATAAACCTAAACAAAAACCAATCAAAACCAATGATTAAATAATTAAAACCAAATAAACCAAAAATAAGGCATACCTCACACTCATCAATATTGGTGGCGCACAACTCATCAGTGAACCCGGGTGGGCACTCACACGTGAAGGCAGCAATGTGGTCGTGACATGTAGCGTTGTTCTGGCAAGGTGAACTCTCACACTCATCAATATCCACATCACAGTCTACACCAGTGTACCCCAGGGCACACAGGCATGAATATCCATTGATGCGGTTGATGCATGTGCCAGCATTGTGACATGGCCTGGAGAGACACTCATCGAATTCCAAGTTGCAGTGGTCACCTGAGAAGCCTGGGCGACAGTAACACTGGTAGCTGCCGTTGGTGTTCTCACAGATGCCATTGACACACGGACGCAGAAGTTCACACTCATCAACGTCACTTTCACAGTTGTGACCTTTCAAGGACACATAGGAATAATCATTATAAGAACAAGACCATGATAATATGAATATTATCTTTATCAATTACTTTACAATACTGTATTGTAATTAATCATGAACAGCAACACCATTGACATATGAGGTAAGTCAAGACACTACACTTAGCAATGATCCAATACAAGTGGAAAATCTATGTACAGTATACAATATATTTATAAAGCACAGGAGCAGATGAGAACAAAGATACAAACTAGAATATCGCTGAGGGTAGAAGCCGTTGGATAAACATATACAGTAATAAGTTCAATGTAAAACAGACAAGTGCTAATCAGAGTCATTTATACCATACAAACACAGCATTTATACCTAATGATATACAGTAGATTACATTCTTATTTCTATTAAGAAAACACTTGCTTATGGGACTGTAAATACAAACCAAAGATCCAAAGTAAAATAAAACACAATGAGTATAGTATGCTGACCTGGTTTGGTTAAGTTCCTGAGTAAGATAACTTGATCATTTACTAACCAGTGTATCCTGGAGGACAAATACAAGTGTAGTTTGCACGTCCATCATGACACTCTCCACCATTGAGACAGGGTTGGCTCTCACACTCATCCACATCCACTGAACAGTTGTGGCCGGTGAAGCCCTCGGGACACCTGCATTCATAGCTGTTGACCAGGTCGTGGCACACCTTCCCATCAGTACACACTACATCAAAACAGTCGTTGATGTTGTTACTACAGAAGAGACCCTCAAAGCCTGTGGTGACACAAAGATATGCAATGAATTATATGTTATTAGGTCTAGAAAAATTTGTTGAGTTACTAACAAGAGCACACAGAGACCACAAACATCTGTCAAGGCCATGAATATCTATGGTCAGAGTTGCCTATATGTCAACCTCATTCTTCACAAATTCCTGAATACAGGTCCATATCCCGATCTACTATCTAATCCCTTGTTACCAGTCATTGGTAAAAATGTCTTTACAATCCATATCTACCCTTTTGCATAATTCTGCCAACAAACAAACAAGCACACAAACCAAACCAGATATATTATATTTTTGGCAATGTGTTCTAGTTTTCCATTAAGTTTTGTATTTCTGATGAAACTACAGAATATGCAAAATTATTTACAAATTATGAAAATAATCTGATTGCTAACCTGGAATACATTCGCAGTAGAAGTCCTGTTGGCCACGTGTAGTGATGCAGGAAGCACCATTGTGACAGGGGCTGGAGGCACATGCATCATACTCCTCCTCACAGAACTCACCCATAAAGGCTTCCCCACACTCACACTTGAAACTGTTTACCCCATCCACACATTGACCACTATTTTGACACGGGGCTGATAAACATTCATCGATATTGGTCTCACACATCTCTCCTGAGGATTGAGGGAAATGTCAGGCCATAACATATAGTATATTAAACAAAACAAACAAAGCTTGTAAAAATAATACAGGTATGAATTAATAAATTATCATACTTTATTTCTATTCTAAGACTGATAACGAAAATTAATTATGATTTATATCACTCACCTTCACTAGATACACTGAGCCTTGGAGCAAAATTAAAGTTACAACAAAGGACAATCACACTATCATGACTACAATAACACTAGTTTTTTATTTCATGAGAAAACTTATAATCAACAATGCTACTTTTTAAAGTTAGACCCCCCCCAAAAAAAAAATAATAATATGATAGTTACTATAAACAACAATACTGGTACATCTACATCCATAAAATAACAATAATAATTTTGGCCAATAATTACCAGTAAAGCCAGGAGGACAGGTACAGTCAAAACCATTAAGGCGATCTTTGCATGTGGCTCCATTAAGGCACGGTGCAGAAACACATTCATCCATTTCCTCATCACAGTTTTTGCCAGTCCAACCATCCTCACACTCACACTCATAGTCTCCAAGCTGGAACAAAAATAAGGAGGCAATATTAGTGAAAGTTAATACAAATGCAAGGTACAGTAATGTAGAAAATGGAAGTGTCAGTTTATAATGAGAAAGGAAAAGAAAATTAATTACAGCATTATGTATGTTAATAAATTCTTAACACATCATCCTAACAGGCCATACGACAAGTATCCACCTACATGTATTAAATGTACTAAAAATATTAACTGAATAAGCCAGGTTCACTTTGTAATTAAAATGTAAAAATACATCCATAATACAGAACACATCCAGAGAAGGATTAAAATTCGGTGAGATTTCAATCATGCAAAGTAATATTCTAATGATATACTCTGATGTTTAATGGTAATAAATTTTTGTTAAAACATACAAATATAAAATTCAGTTTTTATTTTATGCAACTCTAAAATAGACACAAATCCTTATCTCAGTCAATGCAATTTTGAAATGAATAAGAAATTCTTATTTATAATACTGGCCTAACTGTTTCCAAAGTGATACTTACAAAGTTTTCTGACTTTATGCACCACAAGGAATAATGTGAAGGTACAATAGCCTGAAGATGCTATAGGCCTATATATATGATGAAATATCTGTCACATGCTTTGCAGGCATGTGGAGACATTAAATTTTGTAGACCTTGACATGTTATCAGTACAATATTGTTTGTATCATCTTAATCAACACCCAATACAATTTCGTTGAAGGAGTGAAGAGCTCCATGCTGAGGTAAAGATTTAGAAAAGAATAATAAAGAAGAAAATATGAATTGATAGAAAGAATGCCAAGTGACATGAGACACATTCAGTTGCATTCCTTGAGAACAAGTTTTTTGGTTTGCAAAATTGTCAGGCAGTGTATTGATTGTAGTATTCTGTACTATATCATGCTACAACATGAATATAAACTTACTATGTGGTAACCCTGTGTGTCAGGCCAATCCCAATATGCAGCAAAATAAAGAAAAAAATTGTCACTTCGCTTGAACTAATAAACGATTATCACAGAATAACATATTTACAAGTTCAGTATACTGTACACATTAATATATACAGTTCACTACTCCAGCATACACTCAAAAATATTTCTTGGAGAATAATTACAGTTATTCATGGAAAATATCATGGCAATATAGTACTACTTCTGCAGTTAGCACCCAAAAGGGTAATTTATCACAACTTAAAATGTTACAAGAAAACCCCATTATGCAAAGGGTTAGAATTTACAAGTCTCATCTGTATTTATGATGTCATCAGTAAGGTCATCATCATGAGTTTTCTTGCATATGAATTAAGTAATTCACATGGTAATTTTAGGAAGCCAAGTCACTGACCGTGTCTCGGCAATTGGTGGCGTGGACACAGACATTGAGGGCACATTCATTTCTGTTGTCCTGGCAGTGTTGACCTTCAAACCCAGGCAGGCAAAGGCAAGTGTATGTATCCACCCCATCTTGGCATGTGCCCCCATTCTGACAAGGATCAGGCTGGCAGTCGTCAATGTTCTCCTCACAATTGTTTCCTGGTCACAAGTAATACAGTAGTAGCAATATTAGTCCTAGAATGTTGTAAAGTAAAGTGCATATATATTATACAGATTCCACACAATAAACACCATATGTGGAGTCTTTACTGATTTACTGACAATAGTTTATCACTTGTACTTTTAGTCACAGTCCTTTGATCTAATATAACCGTGTTACAATTAGGATATACACGAGAATTGCTACAGAGATAAAACTGAACAAATACCTGAAAATCCTGGGGCACAGATGCAGGTGAAGGAATTGTCTTCATCATAACAAGAGGCACCATTAAGGCACGGGGAGGAGTCACACTCATTGATCTGAACACAGGTTGGTGGTGACCCTGTAGGCATAATTCATATAAAATTAACTGTGTATTGCTTGTCTCATTAAAAAAAGTGATAAACTAGATTAGTTCCACATAATTCATCACAGGCTATATAACATCAAAAGTTTCATCTTGTGTTACCCGTAATTCTGATACACAATAATGATGACCCTCCCATATAATTACCAAACTAGTTTGCTAGTTATCAACTACTATAGTAACTGCTTTTGAAGAAGTGGCTTATTAAAAATACTGAAGGTCTTTTGCTGCCATTTAAACTATCTGTTTACAGTAATACCATAACACACACAGTACCTCAGGAATGTTGATGTCACACAGGATGATTTGGAGACAAGACTGTTCGTAACTACCCATTACCCAGAGTATAACAACAAAATTATTGTAATACAGTAGAACAAAAACCCACCTGAAAAACCAGGCCTACAGCGACAGGCATACTCGTTGACACCATCCATACAATAGGAGTTTTCTGGGCAGGTAATATTGTAACAGTCATTGATGTTGTGTTCACAGTTGTCCCCTTCAAAGCCAAGCAGACAGGCACATCGGTAGTTGTTGTGGAGTTCAGTGCAAGTGCCTCCGTTCTGGCATGGGTCTGATGAACACTCCTCCACTTCCTATCCACAACAAAATATTTATACTTTATATCGTAGCCACTTATTACACACTGGAGATACGAACTTCAAATATATTGAATATAAAAAAATCAAGCACTAGTATTGTATAAAGAGGTCTTGATCTAATAGAAAATAAAAGATCAAAAGTACTGTATACACTTCCAAGGTAATAAAAGAAGATTTCAGTAAGATATATTGGGGTGCTATGTATTTACTGTATGGTGTGGTGCCATGAAAAGTAACTGACCAGTTCACAGTGTTTGCCAGAATATCCCGGCACACAGGCACACTCATAGTCTCCATACAGGTCATAGCAGGTGGCTCCATTCTGGCATGGCATTAGCACTGTACACTCATCTATGTTCTCTTCACATCTCATACCCTCATACCTAAAATAAAGAGAGGAATTTTGACATGAATGACATTTTCAAAGGTATTCTATAACTATTAGTAGCCTCATGAGTTTCATGGCTCATAATACCAGCTCTATGTCAAGGTCCTGATCTGTGCCAAGAAACAGATCACCTAACCTGAGTATTGTACTGGTACTGCAATCTGTTTCCTGGCAGTTTGAAAATATAAACATCTTCCAATTTATCCCCAATAACTCACTGTACTCTTAAACTTTAACAGTTGGGAACATCAAATATCTTAGAGAATAGTATTTAACCCTTGATTCCCGGGTGTAGTAAAATTTCGACACTAGCAACAAGTCTGGAGCACCACGGGGGCAGCATTTATTTAACAGTACAATTCTAAAATTTGCACGGGCCCTAATAAGCTTATTTTATATTGGTAACACTGTGGCTGGCCGCCAGGGACTTGGCTGCAGCCATCTCTGCCACGACCAATCAGTCTCACACAGAGAGTGAAGGTAAAAGAACATATTTTCATCACTCTTTTCCAGTAATAACCATAATAATTTATACAGTATATACCGTATATATATATAAATGACAGTGACATTATATTTCACATTGTTGTGTTGAAAAATGTGACTTGACCTGTTTTATAACGAAATCAGAGTGCAAAATCTTACTTAAATGTGTAAATAGAGTGTAAATATGAATTTTGAGTCGATATCATTGTGAGGTCTACCTATCCTACAATGTCATGTGAGTGATTTACAAGCTATTAGCCGTCAAATGTGTTGTTTACATAGCGACTGCGAGTGCGGGAAAGAGAGCTGCCGCGATAGATGATGCCTGCGGTTAACACTTTGAATCATAATTTCTCAAACTGTATTCTGATAACTAACCCTGTGGCAGCACAGTTGCAGGTATAATTATGGATGCCATCTTGACAGACACCCCCATGTAGGCAGGGCTGGGAGGCACAATCATCGTCATTGGTTTCACAATGTTCACCACTGAATCCAGGACGACACCGGCACTCGTAAGTGTCAGAAAATGATGTCACTGAACACGTGGCATTATTCTGGTGAAAGAGTTAATAGATACAGTAATAAGATGAATGATAAGGGAATTATTATAAATAAGTGGAGCTAACAAGGACACTCAAGCTGTTTACAGTACAACTTTTTTACTATTGTAATATGTTTCACTTGTCTACTGGTATAACTACGGTACAATTACTGTACTCTACCTAAACAACTACACTCAACGAAATTTGGAAAAATGATCCCATGTGATCAGAGACCAATTATATGGGCTGGAATTTGAAAAAGATATATTCAACAGAGTAATTTCACTCCATCATACTCTTATACTAACCTGCCAAAACATTAAATTACAGTATTTCATCCTAACAACTTTGCTTTTACCACCTCACCTGACATGGGTTACTCTCATCCCGACAGAAGCTTTCATCAATGGTTACATGACAAAAAGTGCCTGTGTAACCAATGGGACAAGCACAGGAGGTGGTGTTACCTTGACGATCCTCTTGACACAGTCCACCATTCTGGCACTGAAACTCTGGCCTCACACAGAGAGGACCTGTGACAAAGAGACATTTCATTAAATATGTAAGTACAGTGTTTTGAAAGACAGCATAATAGCCTGAGTTTCTGTGGCTGGCAAATGTCAGTACTGTACTGAACTGCAAGATAATGTAATCACCTTAATTGACAAGCTTCAACCAATCAACAAGACAGTGAAGCAGTCTGACACTCACCCAAATCCTGCTGGCAGTGTTGTCCAGAGTAGCGAGTATAGCAGTTACAAGTGTATCCCTCTGGGGTGGCCTGGCACTCCCCACGCTGACCACAAGGCTGAGAGAAGCACGGGTCCTCCTCATATCCACCTGAGGGGCACACCATGGGTACACTTAGCTGTGTCTTTCTAACTTTCTAACAATATCATACCACACTTAACTCTATTCAAGTAAAATAGACCCAGGTATGTGGCTTCTATGGGAGGAACAATTTTTCATTATATTTAAATTCACCACTGTACAGTATTCATACTATTATGTTACCAAGCTAAATAAGTTTTTCATACCTAATTAACTTAAATACTATGATAAACACTCCTTGTTAAGCTACTGAATTTATAACGAAGTACAGAATCTCCATTTTTTTAAACTATAGCCATAAAGTATATGACTTTGGAGATCTCAAGCCCTCTGTTTATTTTGCTTACTTTACAAGGAGAGGATATTAGGTGGAAATTACTTCTCATTTTACTCGATAGAGAGAGAAAAAAAAAAAGAATTTCCCAATATGTCAACACTCATGGAATACACTTATGACAATGGTAAAGAAAAATACATGCATCACCCCTTGAGTAAATTAAAAAACCAATAGGATAATGTTTGCATGCAATTTAATGTAAACCATGCAGTCCAGCTCTGTAAAACAAATCATAATCTGTTCTTGCAACCAACTTGGCAATTTTCAGATTTTATTACTGTATTGTTCATGATAAAGGATAATTCGGTAAGATTCCCTACATTACTGTACACAACACCATTTTCACTGGCAGCCTTTCAACAAAAACTTTGTTAAATAAGGCAGGAGTCATTACTCTTGTGCATGGTCATCTCAAAATACTGTAGTTACTTCCAGGAGTGAACACATATGAACCTTGAGATACAAATGTAGGTAGGATGTAAAAATAATTTGTTGGTACAGTACATGATAAGTCAATATATTAGTAGATGTAAATGTAAGCTTGTAGATTAGTGGCATGAATAGGCTAGTTACACATTAGTCAGGCATGCCTACCTCCGTCTTGCATGTGAGAGGCAGAGGAAGAAGATGCAGGCAGTCCAGACCAAAGAAAGTTGGTCCATCAGGGCAGCAACAACCACAACCACCACCACCACCACCAAGCAAGTGCAAGTGAAGCCAGGACAAAAACCCAAACATCAACACATATATTGAGAGAAATACAGTACTGTACAATACAAGCCACCAAAACTCTATCTCAATTAATTTGCTTTTGTCTGAAGTGGAAAGGATCAAGGTTTTGTATATCAGTAAGTGGTGGACATTGTCATTACTGTATTTCTAAAATGCACTCTACAGTAGGCTACTGCTATATTTGTAATACTATTGTATAACAGTGAGTACATGAACTGCAATATATATTTGATATGGTAGAGGACGTTGTTATGATTATATATATATATACCAACACACATGCTGTTGCCTCTGCATAAAAGGCCTCAATGTATTTCAGCAAAGACCCCCAAACACCATAAATCCTCAACACTTGTGTCATAGCTCTACTATCAACCTTATTGTATACCTTCTCCATGTCCATGAAGGCAGCATACAACTTCCTACCCTTCCCAATATATTTTTCCACGATTGATTTTAATGCAAATATCTGGTCCACACATCCTCTACCCTTTCTGAACCCTCCCTGCTCCTCACTGACTTTATTCCCAGTTACTTCAATCAGTCTTTCAGTGAAAACCTTCCCATACTCCTTTCCCAGTACTGTACACTAGAGACCCTATATAGACTGGACAGCCAAAATTTCTGCTGCTCGCTGATTGGCTGGTTGAATGGGGCACCATGTTTGCTCTTACTTGTCTCTTCCTGCTAGCAGGATTGGCACAATGTATATTTTGCCTTGACTATGATGCGTGACTGATTACACGGTAGAATATTGTTATATTTATATAATATCTTCTTTAGCTAAACTAGCAAAGATAGTTTTTAGTTGACCTTCAACTCAACATAAATATTCCTTGAAAATTTCCCTTAGCCTTACAGAATGCCGAATTGTATGGTGACGAATCAGTAATACAATACTGTACTTAACCATTCATCGTAACAACAAATTCCCTCATATTTATGTGAACAGCATGTAATCAGTAGTGTGTAAACGTTGGTAATACCCCTACGGAAACTATTTTCATACAATAATTAATTAAACTAACTGTAGTATCAAAGGTTTCACCCTAAACACATTGACTACTGCTGTCGTCTTTCAGTCAAACGTCTCAGTTTAGTAGAGTCGTCTGGCAACTCGTCACGTCCTATCATGTGCTTTAAATAATGCCTACATGATGTACAATAGGTATAAGGTACCTTATAGTATTTAAAAATATATATCTGTATATGGAAAAAATGCAATTTTCGTCAAAATTTTGCCCATGAATGTCAGAAAAAGATTACTAGCTGGTAGTATCTAGCAACTATACATTTTTTCTATACTAACTTGATAGGTATCGCGGAAAACACAAAAATGAGCAAGAATGGCGGCTGTCCAGTCTCTCTTATATAGGGTCTCTACTGTACACTAGAAAGGCTTATTCCCCAACAGTTACTACACTCGTCCGTTCTCCCCTACCCCTTATACAAAGGCACAATTATGGCTCTCCTCCAATCCTCTGGTACCTCTCCCTGCCTCCAGGCCAATGTGCATATGAGCAACATCCACGCCACAACTACCTCCCTCCCACACTTCAACATTTCATTTCAGCTGTTATCCCATCCACCTCCGGGGCCTTTCCCATCTTCAACTTTTCTATTGCTTTCCTAACCTTTTCCCTTCCTAGTTCTCCCTGTTCTCTCTTCCACGCTTCTTTCACTTCCTCACTTTTACTCACAGTGACACCATCCTCTCACTACCAGACATTTCTTCTCCTTTTTCTCTTTTAACCTCCAACCAGAAGTTTCTTGTTTTCTCTAGTCTGGACTCCTCACTCAGTTTTCTACCAAACTCCTCATACACTCTCCATTTCACTCTCACTTACATACATTGTATTCTCTCTTCCACCTACACATTCCTCTGCAGTGCTCTCCTATATGACTTCATTTTCTTCTCTATTGCATCTTTCACTTCTTCTAACCACCAAGCACTCCCCCTCTTGCCCCTCTTCTATGTCTTGTATCCCTCTACCCCTGCTGCTGTCCTGCTAGTGTCTTAAACATTTCATACACATCATGCACTCCCACTCCCTCCACTATACCCTGCCTTGCATCCTCCAGCACCTCACCCACCCTCTTCTCATAATCCTCAATATACTCAACATCATAATTATACTCAATGTGATATATATATGCACAGTATTTCTGCAGCAATTAAAGTATATATAGTGCCTCAAAATAGGAAAAATTGCAATAAGAATTGTTTTTATATTTTCTTGGTGTTAAGGAAGGCTGAAGGTTAACAGGAGAAATATGCAAAATATTAGTACTCTCACTTTAGCTTTTCATGTACTGTATGCAAATAATGGTTAGATATTTTGTTTGTTGTTTCATGTACCAAAACTACTGTAGTGTTGTGTAGTTAGTAATTCTTGCCAACTGTAAACACATCTCCTGAGAATATCATAAACAAGGCTCACATTGTGATTGATGTTCTGTGCATCACACTAATTGGTTCACAAAAAAATATACTGTACAGCACAATGCATTACAAGCAAAGGCTGTCAAGTTTACATGATAGCTTGTGTATTCTTTGGCTCTGTGCTTCATAATACTGCACAGTATAACATTAAAAATTTCATTGCTAGGACACATTTTCAAAAGTATACATTGATAACACATTACACCATAAAACTATGATAATGCAATATACAGTACCGGTATTCTTGAAAGCTTCAGAATAGCACAAGCTGTATCAAATGTTGCATGCTGAATTGCTTATATTAAAACTGTATATACATTGAATGTTGAAAATATAACACATTGCCATTAATGTATTCTTTCTGACTGAACCATATAGGTCAGTTGTTTAAAATGACCATATTAATGATATTTCAAACATTGTACCGGTATCTGTATGGGAAATACACTAAGAGATATTACACTGTAAACACAGAGAAAAGGAAACAGAGACATGCAAGAATATCATATTATACACAAAAGAGCAGATTTTAGTATTAACAATTCTTTGAAAGGAAAAGTATTAGTTGTAAGATAGATTAAGAAGTAGAGGTCAATCACTTCAATCTACAATACAAACAGCTTCTTATTTAAGACCTTTAAATATTATATGAAGCTCTTGTGACTCATTCTAATCCAGAATTATTATAGTAATTCATTAATCCTGTGCTGAATATACTTTTGATTTACATTAAAGGTCAACTATAGTATAATTAGCAGAAGATTCATCACCCAATACAGTACTCCACCCCCAGAGCCATATCACTCTGCCTTACCACAGTCAGTGCCATCAGGAAGTGGACATGGGCCCCAGACAATGCCTGTGTGGCGTGCGAGGTAGCTGGTGAGTTGTGTACCAGCACCCTGAAGGAGGCAACCAGTGTAGTTGTGACCCAGGATGAGGCGAGGTGCAGAGGACCATAGGTTGACATCAAGGTAGGTGGGTTCACTGGTGTTGGCCACTACCACTGTGTTTTGGTCCACACCCAGACGTAACACCCCAAGCTCAAACCTAACACAACAAACAAACACTGGTTATTATATTCAAGCGCTTGTCCATGTCTTTTCGACCCAAGATTTTCAGAATGCAATGGTTTATAGTGTGTTTAACGAATCTGTTGTTCACATCCGTCGCAAATGAGTGTTTTTGGAGATATCACCTCCCCCTCTCCCCACCCAATATCCGGAGACTAATTTTCGCCAGATATGAACTACAGATTCATCTAAAAAACACTACAACACATTAAATAGAATTACCTGTGGGTAGACCTCACCTGACTTAACCTAACCTAATCAGGACCGTGGCAGACTACTGGGACTTAACCAGGGCAAACTACTGAGGGCTAACTTTAGCTGTCTTTCGGGATGATGTAAACACTCACCGTGTCCATCTGGAATTTGTAATATAAGTACTTTTTTATTGGAGTGGCGGTAAATACAGGCTTTATTACACGTGGGGCAATTCACTGACATCGGTTATACTTGATGGATACGTTAAAAGTCTAAACTGGCTTTGTTATTCTCAAAACAGCACTGAAGAATACGTTCAGGGACAGACGGACACTCGGTACAAGGGAAAGCCATTGTAACTAGTCAAGCACACCGATTGGCTGTTGAAATCGAGGCCCATTCACCAAGCACGCTGATTGGCCATTCGCACCAATATGGTCGCTCACTGTATACACCGCGAATTAAGGAAAATTGAATCAATTAAAGGTACAGTAGTTGTATTACAAAAGCTATGCATATGCGACGGAAATTACCTATGAGGAAATTATGTACATGTATTTAAGAATTGTACTTGACAGAAAAGAATTGATGGAAGCGATTATGGACAAACGCTTGAGTAATACTCAAACACTATTCAATACAGTACAAACGTGGCACATAGTCTTTGACCAGGGTATAAAGGAAAGTCTGTTCAAGGTTTATGTGCTGTGACTGTACATCCCATTCAGTCCTTATATCAATCCAGCTAATACCTGCACAATACACCCTAGATCTGACTAGTCCCTGTATAAAATTATAGATGCTGTTTATTATAAAATGCTATACTGTAATGTTATACTTAGTGAGGAAAACTTCAATTTATGACAGCTACCCTTGCCAGGATTCCAACCCATGAATGGGCCATGATCCTTCCTCCATTGCATCTTTATCATTATAATTATAATATAATTATCATTAAGAATCCCAATACAGAACTGAGAATGGCAATGTATTATGAGCAATGGTCTACGAAATTATGACAACAATTTGAATATACTGTACTGCATTTAAATATGTGTCATCACTACTTGGGACAACTGTACAGCCATGGCCAAAAGTCCGGCATCACCATTGAATTAAACAGCCTCGAATATTGATGCAAGATTAGAGCTGTTGCTCTCTGTAATTCTGGTTCATAAGATTAATTCAAGTGGTTCATCATGTTCATTCATCTGATGCAGCAGGACTTTGAGCCGTGACTGTACATGACTCGAGTACTAAGGTTCAGCAGGACTTTGAGCCGTGACTGTACATGACTCGAGTACTAAGGTTAGGGGCCAACCTGAGGTAGAATCTGTGCCAGGAGTTATCATTGAGGCCACGACCGAGGGAGATACTGTGTGCATGACCATTTCTTCTAGTGAGGGCTAACACCAAGCTACCTTCGTTACTCACACCCACCTCAATACCATCACCTTCATCACCAGTCTGAAAACAACAACATAATAATAATACATACTCTGAAAACAACAACATAACAATATATACTTTGAAAACAACATAATAATAATAATATGTATACTCAGAAAACAACATAATAATAATATACATTACTCAATGAAAACATAATACAATAATATAGTATACATTACTTAGTGAAAACAATATAATAATATACACTACTCAATGAAAACAACATAATACCAGTAATATACACTATTCAATGAAATCAGCAAAATAATAATAATAATATGCAATGTTCAAAGAAAACATAATTTTAATATTCACTACTCAATGAATCACTCAAATACAACGAACAAATGAATGTATGAAAAGATGCACATTAGTTCATATAATAGCACCAACAAAATAGTTGATTAAAACTGAATGTGTTTGATGCCACCAAAGGATGTTATAATAGTATACTTTATACTGTATATATTGCCCTTAACATTGCTTTTCTACGGTTCATTATCGTAGCCTAATTATGTATTTTCTAATTAACTTACCTGTTTGAGTATGGTACCATGACTACAGGTTCTGAAGCTGAGTGATGTATACCCACGAAGGTTGAGTGTAACTGGAAGCTCCACTCTGGCTTCACCACCAGGAAAGTGACCCTCTCTCAACCCACCTCCCAACAGCAGTCCACTCCCAGCATCTTCAACCTCTGTGTTGTTGGGGCCACTTGAACCCTGCAAATATATAATGGGATTTGTTGCATCTTGTAATTAATTCCTTTAATCAGTCATCAATGAATACCAGTCCTGTTTCTCAAGACTTGTTCTTGTTCATTTAAATGATTGACTATCACACCTTATGGGGTATTAAGGCATCAAACACTTTACAAGACAAAAGTAATTGTTGTATTAGTAGTTGTTGTATTAGTAGTAGTAGTTTTTGTTGTTGTGAAATAGTTGAATTATTGGTGGTATTGAATCACCCTCATTGTTGATGATGATGATGTTGTTTTGGATATTTGGAGGCGGCGAATGATGTTTTCCTTGCTGGAAGACATCGGGGTCCATGTGAAACATGATGTTTCTTTGGAAGAGGTAGAGGCAGGGCGAGATGGACAGCCACCTGCCACCACCGCACTTCAACAACCTGCGGCGCCTCCGATGTCTGACTGTCCCTACTCCCCATGGCGGCCTGGCCCCTCCTCTTCTTCTTCCCTCTCCAGCATTCCCCCTGGTCCTCTTCCTCCTCCTGTCTCCATATCCTGTGGTGGTGCAGGCAGTGGTAACAGTGGTGGTGGTGGCGGTGACGGTGGTGGTGGTGGCAGTGACGGTGGTGATGGCAACAATGACGTGCCGATGATGGTGGTGCCCTCCCACTGTTCGCCCGGTTGAGTGGGCGAGGCAGCATTAACCGGCGACGAGGATGGGATGGTGGCACGTCTGCTCTGCTCCTCCCTCGTGCCTTCTTGCTGCCCATGAGCTACAGTAGAAGAACCAGCCCCGCTCCTGCAGTAGTCATCATATACCTACTTATCCACATGTTCCCGCTTTGATCACACGTAGCGCTCCTGGTCTACACCACGAGATTCTCCACTGCAACTACAGACTCTCCACGACGCTGCACGACAAGCTGGCCTTCCCTATATTTACATGTACTGCCATACTGTGTATTACCAATAAACTGTACCGGTACCATGTATTCTGGAGTCTGTTCACCCGAGTAGAAATATAAGGGCTTTCTTATCATTTTAATACCTTAATAATCCTTTCTATGGTTATACAATATTTATAACCTGGTGTCATATGATGATATCTTATCCATTCTATAGTTATACAGTATTTGTATTGGTGGTTATGACACTTCATGATATTAACTGGTGTTAAAAAAAAAAGTTGCAGGGTTTCAGTTCTGGTATGTTGAGGCGGCAGTGGTGGCACCCCCCCAACTAATCTGACAAGATGACTTGATATGTCATACACCGCAGGTGCTACGCCGGTGTACCCCTGGGACACCAGGAACCTTTCTACGGCCTGCCAAGGGGGCAGAGTGGTGACGTTTGGCATCACATCTCGCTATAAGTTGTGTTTCTATTTCCTAGATGTAGTTCCGAGACATTTCCCTTGGATATGGGGAATTTGGGAATTAGCCTAACCATACCTAACCTAACCTGGACCACAGCAGACTACTGGGACCTAAATGCGGCGAAGAATGAATGGAAACCAACATAAGAAGTATTTACACAACTGATGGAGGCGAGAGGAGTTGTCGTGATGCCAAACTTCACCCATAGCATGTGACATGAACGATTTGTAGCAAGTGGCTACAAAAAAAAATCTGCTCCCGGGTCACTCAATGCCCTCAGAAAAATAAAGAATGATACAAGTCCAATACTACTATGTTACCAGAAATGTGTGTGTGTGTGTGTAATAGGCCTACCATATTCACCTGTATAGTGTTGTCTTCAGTGTTGTCATCTTGGAGGTCGCTGGTTTGTGTTGCAGCCCATTGCAGTCCCGCCAGTAGTAATAGGACCACACCTGCAATACCACACAATAAAAATTAAACATCTGCAACACATTGCATATCTGCAATTCGTGACACACCTGCGACACAAATTACACACTTGCAAAATTATCCAACACAATTTACACATCTGCAACACCATTCATCACATTACACATCTGCAACACCATCCAACACAAATTACGCACATGCAACACTCTCATCACATATCTGCAATTCATGGCACACCTGCAACACAGTATCTAATTTATCACAGGGCATATCATATATCAACACAACGAACTCAGTCTGACACACCTAACTTACAGCACAAACCTACAACAAAACGAACATTGTAATGTTATCTATAATAGAATACAAACCTGCAACATCTGTCACACAACACAACACAACAGAACGCATAGTACAGTGCATGCAACACACACGGCAACACTTGGCACACGTGATATGCAACACAAATACATTACACCACTTGCAACACACCTGTATCTTGCTTCTCACACAATTTGAAGGTCTACCTGTTAAAAAAAAAGTTATGCACTACTCTGTAATAACTCTTTACTTCAACGGCATTTGAGCAATCTTAAGTACCAAACCAAGATCTAAAGAGTGTTTAAACACTGTTTATGGAGATTGAGTTGGGGGGGGGGGGAGGTTAAGGGGTGATATCTTCCAAAACATTAATTTGCGAGTCTTGAACAAAAACACTATAAAACATTTAATAATTGCAATCTGAAATGAAAACCTTGTCGAAACCAGATTATAGTTTTTAGTTTCGTCTCCAAAACACCAACTTTGACTCTCCATTCCTTCGCCCCTTGAGACCTGAGATGGCTAGTTTACCTTTCATTGTGGAAGGGAGGAATTAAAATCACCATAAAGGGGCTGATACACTTTTGGTACATTAGAGCTGCTTAATTCCTCTAAAATATGCCAGGCAATAGGGCCAGATGAAAAACAAATAATGATGACCTGTTGCTTTGAATAGTTTGGAGGAATCAGTTTATTCAGATTTACTATCCCCACAAATTACTAGGGTCGAGTTTAACCACCCAAACAGACCAAGACAAACCAACACATGTGACGTCACGAGTGAAAGGTTAGGTGGGAATGGCACTTTCGCCCTTCGGTAAACTGTGCTTGTTGTGTATACTAATTCCTCTCTCTCTCTCTGTGTGTGTGTGTGTGTGTGTCTGTACTAATAATTCCACTCACTCATCACTCTAGTGTGTGTGTGTGTGTGTGTGTATATATACTAATTTCACTCTCTCTCTCTCTCTCTCTCTCTCTCTCTACTCACCTACTGTGACGTATGCAATGAATGCTTTGGTTGTGTTTCTCATCCCCATAGTAGTAGTTTTTGTACACTTTCACCTTCAATAACACTTCAAAATTTTCACCACCATCAAGTCCAATATAACTGACGATTTATTTTTAGGTATTTTTTTTTTCACACACATATATTATTATTTCACACACATATGGTTTGCACACACGTAATTATTTATTCATTTGTTTACTGGTACAGTATCAATTCTTTATACGAAAATAATGCTGTGCAATTTAGTTTCACGTTTCCATAAAAAAAATTACGTACACTAAATTCAGGATTATATTAATTCGTGTTTATATATAATTCAGGTGATGATATCGTCCTCATTTTAATATATAATAGCTCCTTCAACAAATGCAAAGCAAACTAAGACATATTACTATGAAACCAAATGCCCTAAAACGTTCAGCTGTATTGATGTGCCATATTTACAATGCAGTGGAATCTACTCATAACATACATTAAAAGTTTGGAGATATAATTAGGGAACCAAGATTAAAAATATTAACGTTTTCCAATCACATTGTTTTATAGATGTTGAGAGAGAGAGAGAGAGAGAGAGAGAGAGAGAGAGAGAGAGAGAGAGAGAGAGAGAGAGAGACGTACCCTTGACCCCCTATGACCCCTCCCAACACCTCTCCCAGTAACCTACAATGAGTGACTCAGCATCCTTCCTTCCTCCCCTCCCCTCCCCACTCCCTCCCTACACACACACCTACCTTACAGACTCCCCCTTCTCCTCCTCCTCCTTCTTTTCCTTCTCCACCAGTCTCTATATTCGTTATCCCTGTGTGTATGTGTATGTGTGTGTGTGTGTGTGTGTGTGTTAAAGTGTGGATGTTCGTTTTCCCATGTATGTATAATGTGTATGTGTAAGTCCTTGGCCGTTTGGTGTGTGTATATAGGCCTATATATATGAGTGTGTGTGTATGTGAGTGTGTGTGTGTCCGCTTCCCTCTGTGTATGTATATAGTATGTGTGTATGTCAGTAGTGTCCCATCCCTAAAAGTTCCACCTGCAGCACCTGGAGTTTCCACACTACACACACATCACAGACAAACTTTTCACCATCAGACTTTGTTCATCTCTTGTTTCTTTTTCGCCTTTTTTTCGTGTTTCTCTTTTCGTTTTTCTATTTTGCTTCCTCTCCTCTCTCTCTCTTATAATCTGTTTCTCTTTCCTTCTGCTGCCACCTCTCGTCCCTCTCTTATTATTCTTCTCCTCTTTCAATATTTTACTCCCTCTCCTATCTCTTATAACCCTCTCCTATTCATCCCTCTCATTTGTCATTTACCCCTCTCATACTACCATCTTCCCTCTCTCATTGCACACCAATCCAGGACGTCCTATTATTTGTTATGAATCCTTGGCGTTAAATCGTCAGTATATTAAGTTGCTTCTTTTGTATTTTTGATACATTTGAGCGCCTCGATTCCTTTAAAGAATGCCAGGGAACAAGACCAGAGGTAAACATAAATAATGGTGTCCTGTTGCTTCGAATGGTCAGGAGAAATCAGTTGCTCCAGATTTACCAACACTGTACTTCCCCCACTTATGGATATATATTTGTTCTGTATGTAGAGGCATGAAGAGAGTTAGAGTCAGTGAACTTCTCATGACTTTGTATGAAAGTCTCGGTAATTTCACCTTCACACTTTTATGGGTTTCAAATTACGACCTTTATATCCACCACCCACGCGACGCCTGCATATCACATTCTTGTTCTTACTTGGAAACACACACACACATAATATATGTATCAATACAGATGCATTCCAACCCCTAACACACACATCAACACATATATACACCTTAACACACACACACACACACACACACACACACATCCAAATTCCGTGTACTGACTGATAATGCCTCCTTCTCTTGAGTGTACCAACCAAACTTGTTGAAAGTGTGTGCCCAGGAAGTTAAAAGTGATATCGTGAGGTTGGCTTCACCTTCTGACTTTGGCATCCACTACAGGTCAGCTTGGGTCAGTGTTTTAATAGGGTGGTGAGCCTGGGTCGTAGTGTGTGTGTGTGTGTGTGTGGTTGTGGAAGTGGTAATGTTGTGTTTTGTTGTGGTGTGGTGGTGGTGGTGGTGGTGGTGGTGGTGGTGGGGGGGAGAGGTCCAGAGTCTCACTAAAAAACTATCAGGTTACTCGGTTTTCCTAACATCTCTCTTTTACCCTTCATCCTCTTTCTCTTCCCTTTCATTTCTCCTCCTCCTCATTCTCTCTCTCTCTCTCTCTCTATCTCTCTCTCTCTCTCTCTCTCTCTCTCTCTCTCTCTCTCTCTCTCTACTAGTTTCTTTCCCCCTCCCTCTACCTCTCTCCACTTTTTTCCTACCTCTCTTTCTCTCCCCTTTTCATTTTTTCCTCGTTTTCTATTTTATTACCACTACTCCTATACACTCTTCTCTTCCTCCTCTCTCCCTCTCTTCCCTATATATTTTCATTATCCACTCTTTCTCCTTATCGGTCTTCCATTCTACCTTTTCTCTCTTTCAAATTCTCCTCTCCTTTCCCCTCCCTTCTTTCTCCCTCCGTTTTCCACCCTAACCCTAAGTTCCTCTCTCGCCTCCCCATACATTCCTCCCTCCTTCTCTCCCTTCCTATCCCATTCTCCCCTTTCACATAGCCGTTCCTTAGTCCCTTCTTACCCTTAGCGTCTCTTCTCTATCCCCTTCCCTCCTTACCCCCTTTACCACCATTCCTCTCCACCTCCCCCCTACCTCTCATCCTGGCCCCCTCCCCTCTACTCTGCTTCACAACCCACACAACCACCTCCCACCTCTCACTGTCAGAGTAGGCAACACAGGTTTACCCCACAGTGTGCTCACCTTACACACCTGCAGTAATAACACCGCTGTCACACTCACTCACTCTCTCTGACACACACACACACACACACACACAGGTTTATTCAAAGGGCTGTCAACTTACACACCTGAATTACACCACCCTGCCACACACACCACAACACAAGCACTATACACAGACCGTGAATGGACACGGTTTTTACTTCAGACTGTACACCGATCAACAAAGGTTCGACCGTCCCTCATCACCCTCATCCGTGAACTTTGTGAAATCCGGAACACAATTTATATATTACAGAAACCTATTGTGTTGCGTGATGGGAATGGTATTGACGAGTGCAGTGTTGGATTCTGATGTGTGTATTGTTTACGTCTCCTTCTCTCACGTTGTAAAACTCAGCTTGTTCGATGATAGAGAAAGTTCCCACCTTGTCAACGGCACAATCCAACCCATCCCCTTCCTCATCTCTCCCTCTGCTTCCGTCACTCCTGGTTGACATGCGTGCATGCTTGTGTCGTACCCCCCCCCTCCGACACAGAGATGAGTTCATATAATTTCTTCTTCAATGATACATTCTATGCCAATCTGTCTCTCTCTCTCTCTCTCTCTCTCTCTCTCTCTGGAAGAATGTCGGTGCGTGTGCGCGCTTAATGCCTCTCACTTGTACAGTCGGCGGCAAAAGTCCTGTCAGCCTCACTTGCTTCACGAGGCACGTGATGTTCATAGAGGTTATTAAGTGTAGAAAACGTGTGTATTTCTCGAGTCCACGAACACTGCGTCTCTCGGTGAAGCAGGTGAGGCGACAGGACTTCTGGCGCCGACTGTACAAGTACCAGTCAGAGATGCAGGTGTTAGGTGAAGGTGAAGGTGATAATGATAATGTTAAAACAATAGTAATAATGAAGTAATGGTAGTGTAGCAGTAACAATGATGTAAGGAGTATAGTGGTGGCAATAATGTAAGGAATAGCAGCAGTAATATAAATAGTACCGGTAGTAGTGATAATGTTGTTTAGGGAAAAAACAACAAACAAATGTAAAGGGTAGCCTAAATAGTACAGTAGTAACAGCAATGTATGATCGTTAGAAGCAGTAGCACAGCAGCAGCAAAAATGATAATTATAATAGTGTAATAATATGCGGTTGTGGTGTTGAGAGTACCGGTAGTTTAGCATCTGCTAGTCAGATGGTGAAGCTGCTAGACTAGTATAGGATAGTGGTTTAAGCTGCTAGACTAGTATAGGATAGTGGTTTAAAGCTGCTAGACTAGTATAGGATAGTGGTTTAAGCTGCTAGACTAGTATAGGATAGTGGTTTAAGCTGCTAGACTAGTATAGGATAGTGGTTTAAGCTGCTAGACTAGTATAGGATAGTGGTTTAAGCTGCTAGACTAGTA
Source organism: Petrolisthes manimaculis (assembly GCA_034508575.1). Lineage (NCBI taxonomy): Eukaryota > Metazoa > Arthropoda > Malacostraca > Decapoda > Porcellanidae > Petrolisthes > Petrolisthes manimaculis. The sequence continues at coordinate 3,981 of JAWZYT010002375.1, read as the reverse complement.
TAGGATAGTGGTTTAAGCTGCTAGACTAGTATAGGATAGTGGTTTAAGCTGCTAGACTAGTATAGGATAGTGGTTTAAAGCTGCTAGACTAGTATAGGATAGTGGTTTAGCTGCTAGACTAGTATAGGATAGTGGTTTAAGCTGCTAGACTAGTATAGGATAGTGGTTTTAAGCTGCTAGACTAGTATAGGATAGTGGTTTAAGCTGCTAGACTAGTATAGGATAGTGGTTTAAGCTGCTAGACTAGTATAGGATAGTGGTTTAAGCTGCTAGACTAGTATAGGATAGTGGTTTAAGCTGCTAGACTAGTATAGGATAGTGGTTTAAGCTGCTAGACTAGTATAGGATAGTGGTTTAAGCTGCTAGACTAGTATAGGATAGTGGTTTAAGCTGCTAGACTAGTATAGGATAGTGGTTTAGCTGCTAGGACTAGTATAGGATAGTGGTTTAAGCTGCTAGACTAGTATAGGATAGTGGTTTAAGCTGCTAGACTAGTATAGGATAGTGGTTTAAGCTGCTAGACTAGTATAGGATAGTGGTTTTAAGCTGCTAGACTAGTATAGATAGTGGTTTAAGCTGCTAGACTAGTATAGGATAGTGGTTTAAGCTGCTAGACTAGTATAGGATAGTGGTTTAAGCTGCTAGACTAGTATAGGATAGTGGTTTAAGCTGCTAGACTAGTATAGGATAGTGGTTTAAGCTGCTAGACTAGTATAGGATAGTGGTTTAAGCTGCTAGACTAGTATAGGATAGTGGTTTAAGCTGCTTAGACTAGTATAGGATAGTGGTTTAAGCTGCTAGACTAGTATAGGATAGTGGTTTAAGCTGCTAGACTAGTATAGGATAGTGGTTTAAGCTGCTAGACTAGTATAGGATAGTGGTTTAAGCTGCTAGACTAGTATAGGATAAGTGGTTTAAGCTGCTAGACTAGTATAGGATAGTGGTTTAAGCTGCTAGACTAGTATTAGGATAGTGGTTTAAGCTGCTAGACTAGTATAGGATAGTGGTTTAAGCTGCTAGACTAGTATAGGATAGTGGTTTAAGCTGCTAGACTAGTATAGGATAGTGGTTTAAGCTGCTAGACTAGTATAGGATAGTGGTTTAAGCTGCTAGACTAGTATAGGATAGTGGTTTTAAGCTGCTAGACTAGTATAGGATAGTGGTTTAAGCTGCTTAGACCTAGTATATATAGGATAGTGGTTTAAGTGCTGGTGGACTAGAGAGTAATGATGACCGTTATTGCTTGTGGCCAGACCATCTATAATTATAGCTACCAACACAACAAACCCACCACACCTTCAATCTCCTATCCTACATTCATCCCACACCACCTCTATTCTCACATAACACATATAGAGAAAAATATATCTTACTTTAGTCTCGTATCCTATACATTCATACCATACCTCGATTCTCTCATGACATATATATAGAGAAAAATATATCTTACTTTAGTTTCGTATCTTACATTTATCCCACATCTCGATTCTCTTATAACACATATAGAGAAATATATATCTTACTTTAGTTTCGTATCCTATACACTCATACCATACCTCGATTCTCTCATAACACATATATAAGTAGAGACAAAAATGACATCACACTTTATTCTCGTATCCAACCCGTGCAACCCACAACTCTCATATATATCCCATACAGAAGAATAGGATACCACACTTCAGTCTCTCTCTCTCTCTCTCTCTCTCTCTCTCTCTCTCTCTTCTCTCTCTCAATGTATGGGGGTCGAGAGGAAGGGGGTGAATATTCCAGACACGACCTTCCTTCTACTCTTTCCCTCTTTGGACACACACACACACACACACACGGACAGGCAGTAACTCCCTCCTCCATCACCCCACAACCTCTCCACTCTCTCTCTCTCTCTCTCCCTGCCAACACATCTCCAACCACAACAAAGACCAGTACACACACACACACACACATACACACACACTCTCTCTCTCTCTCTCTCTCTCTCTCTCTCTCTCTCTCTCTCTCGTACCACTATACATTGGGTATTAAATTAAGTATATAACGTCTAACCTCTACGTGTACAACAAAAACCTTCATTATTCTGATAGACTGAAATGACAACGACGCTTTTCTTCAGTCTAACCATTACATTGTTAGTTAATCAGTATGTCAAGTGTTAATAAAATAATATATATATATATATATGTTCCTGCCACAGTCTAACCTATTTATATGTGCTTGAGGTCTTTCCTCATATAATTCTCTCTCTCTCTCTCTCTCTCTCTCTCTCTCTCTACCTTATTCGTACAGTCTCTCCCTCTCTCTCCTCTCTCTCTCTCTCTCTCTCTCTCTCTCTTTCACTCTCTCTCTCTCTCTCTCTCTCTCTCTCTCTCTCTACTCTCTCTCTCTCTCTCTCTCTCTTCTCTACCTTATTCGTACAGTACAATACCATACCCCTCACTCCCTCCACCTGTCTGTCCCTTCTCTCCTTTCCTCCCTCTCCCCTCCTCCTCCTTCCCTCCCTCCCTTCCTCCAACTCTATACCTCTAGCGGTCACCTGATAACCCCTCACGCCACAACATACACACACACACACACACACACACACAACGGACGCATTCACTGTGGAAATAACTGGACTGTGTAGTTTTTTTTTCTTCTTGTTTTACCTTCGCTTGGTTATTCTCACGGCACGGGGAGAAGAGAGAGAGAGAGAGAGAGAGAGAGAGAGAGAGAGAGAGAGAGAGAGAGAGAGAGAGAGAGAGAGAGAGAGAGAGAGAGAGAGAGAGAGAGAGAGAGAGAGAGAGATACAGAGATACAGAAAGAGAGAGAAAAAAAAAAGAGAGGAAAAAAGAGAGATAGAGAGACAGAGATACAGAAAGACGAGAAAAGATCGAAAGAAAAAAAAGAGAGAGAGAGAGAGAGAGAACAAGGTATGGTGTTCTTCAAAGATGATAGTGACCCATAAACCAACCTCTTAGCCCACCCACTGTTATCATCACCACCATCATCACCATCACCACCACTACTAACATCATTATCACCACCTCTCTCTCATCATTATCACCTATCCTTATATATATATATATTAATACACCATTAACCCTCATCATCACTCACTATCATCATTAATTTCACTATCGCCAAAATTTCTAACACATTATTATCGCATTTCTCTATTATTCTCACTATTACCCTCACCATCACTATTACCATCACCATCATCATAGCCACCATTACTATCACCATAACCATCATTATCACCATTACTCTCACTATCACCATCACCATCACTACCGTTATCACCATCACTATCATCATTATCATTCCTTCGTTTTCAGGTCTTCAACTTTTATTCATGGATTAATTAAATTTGCTACTTTTTAAATGATGTGTGTTGGTGTAACTTAAATCTACTTTTAGTTAATGAAATAAAACATATTACATTAAGGGGGTGCGGGAATAGGGGGACAGGCTTGGGGAGGGGAGTTAGGGAGTAGGGGACAGGCTTAGGGGGGTGCGGGAGTAGGAGGACAGCATGGAGGTAGCACACACACACACACAATTACAATATCCAGGGAGGAAATGAGATACAGAGAGAGAGAGAGAGAGAGAGAGAGAGAGAGAGAGAGAGAGAGAGAGAGAGAGAGAGAGAGAGAATTAAAATATCCAGGGGAAAATGAATATACACTACACTGGGCTTTCACTGTTACGGGCCTGTGAAACTGAATAGGCATATATGTATAGGCCTATATATTTCCATACAGTATACTTCATGACTTGGCAGATGTGGCGACATGACTTCTGCCTCGACTGTACTTACTACTCACAAACATCCTAATTAATCACTTCTGTAATCACCCTTGGTTCCCCTTTTATTAAACCACTAATTGGACTATGGTTATACCTGCCATTAACAACCACATAGCATTAAGCAACACAGCCATGAGGGAATAAACTCTTAACACACCATTTTCATCAATATATATATTAATTATATCTAAC
>JAWZYT010002374.1:0-100000 GCA_034508575.1 Petrolisthes manimaculis | reverse complement strand
CTGCATCCATCAAGGTCCTTTCTCCTCCTCCTCCTCTCTCTCTCTCTCTCTCCATTACTATCCTCTTCTTCCTTCCTCCTCTCTCTCTCTCTCTCTCTCTCTCTCTTTCTCTCTCTCTCTCTCTCTCTCTCTCTCTCTCTCTCTCTCTCCATTTGCTATCCTCTTCTTCCTTCCTCCTCTCTCTCTCTCTCTCTTTCTCTCTCTCTCAATTTGTTTCATATCCGTCCCTCAACACTCACTCTAGTTGTCTGTCCACTCTTTGCTTCTCTTTTTATTACTTCTCTCACTCTTTCATGTGTTCTCTTCTCCTTTTTGTTGCTCTACTCTCTCTCTCTCGCAAGTGCCCCCCTTTCGTACACACACACACACACACACACACACACACAGAAAGAGAGAGAGAGAGAGAAAGAGAGAGACATACACACATACACGATTTGTTTCATATTTAGCGTCTAACTCATTCTGTTATTCTCATCATTTCTCCCTTTCCTGCATCCGTCCCTCTTTTAATTTACCCAGCATCAGCAGGAAACTCTCTGACGCAGAAACTATAGACGTCACGTGTACCCTTCCCTCCCCAACTCGATAGCCAATGAATACTGTATCACAACATGAATTAAGAGTGAATAATATTAGCCTCACTCTTGTTACATCTCCCTTCCACGTTTACTCTTCTATTAGTAGCAACAGTCTTAATTGACGCCATGTTTCAGATTGACATCGATCATTTATTGGTAATTTGTAATATTTTAGGATTTATACTCCTTCAATGTTATTGAAGTGTAACTGTCTACTTTTTGGAATTCTTACATAAATGGGATATTAATTTATTTTTAAAATGTTTGCTTATTGCGAGTTAATGTTCTGCCAGTGAGAATTTTTTTGTTAATACATTTGTGACTAGGAAAATAATGTATATATATATATAATCATTGTAGTAGTGTATTCATAGTTTTAAACCTTTATACTAATACTTAGTTGTGTGTTTCAGAGTGATGGCGTGGTGGCAGAGAGTGGCGGTGGCGGCGTGGCTGCTGGTGGTCGCGTTGTGTGGTGTTAGGGCGTACGACCCGTTGGTGGTACAGACCTCCAAGGGTGCCGTCAAAGGCGTTACACTCCAAACCTCCACTGGACGCCAGGTCGACGCTTGGTACAACATCCCGTTTGCCCAACCACCAATAGGAGAGCTACGCTTCCGTCACCCACGACCCATCGACCGTTGGCATGGAGTGAAGGAAACCACCTCACTACCAAAGTCATGCATCCAGCTGCCGGATACTTTTTTTGGTGACTTCAGGGGAGCAACCATGTGGAACCCTAACACCGAGATGAGTGAAGATTGTCTTTACATCAACGTTGTTGTGCCCAAACCAAGGCCACGAAATGCAGCGGTCATGGTGTGGATATTTGGTGGCGGGTTTTACTCGGGCACCTCCACGCTTGACGTGTACGACTACAAGATGTTGGCAGCAGAACAGAACGTGATCGTGGTCGCTCCACAATACCGTGTCGCTTCCCTAGGCTTTCTATATATGATGAACTCGGATGTCCCTGGAAACGCCGGTCTCTTCGATCAACTAATGGCCCTGCAATGGATCCATGACAACATTCGCTTCTTTGGTGGTAACCCTGACAACATAACTCTCTTCGGCGAGTCAGCTGGGGCTGTCGGCATCAGCATGCATCTCTTGTCACCACTCTCACGAAACCTCTTTAGTCAGGCCATTATGCAGTCCGGGTCAGCCACAGCTCCTTGGGCCATCATCAGCAAAGAGGAGAGTGTCCTGCGTGGCCTTCGACTTGCTGAGGCCGTGGGTTGTCCACATATCCGCGAGAACCTCACCCTCGTCATTGACTGCCTGCGTTACACAAATGCGTCACTTCTGGTTATGAATGAGCCATCATTTGGAATATGTGACTTCCCCTTCGTACCCATCATCGACGGTGCTTTCCTTGACGAACTACCTAGCAAATCTCTCAGGAACAACAACTTTAAGAAGACCAACATCATGATGGGTAGCAACACTGAAGAAGGATTCTGGTTCATCATGTACTTCCTTACCGATATCTTCCGCCGTGAAGAAGAGGTCAAAGTTACTCGCAACCAATTCGAGGCTTCCGTGCGAGACCTTCACCCGTATTTCAACGAAGTGGTGCGACAGGCCATCATGTTCGAATACACCGACTATCACGCCAACGACGAGGGTGTCATGTACCGCAACGCCATTGACAAGATGGTGGGTGATTACCACTTCACCTGCAACGTCAACGAGTTCGCTTACTCCTACGCTCAGGCTGGATCCAACGTGTACATGTACTACTACAAGCATCGATCCTCACAGAACATGTGGCCCAAGTGGATGGGTGTGTTGCACGGCGACGAGATCAGCTACATCTTTGGCCATCCGCTGAACCCCGAGAAGGAATACACCTTGGAGGAACAGGAACTCTCCCGCCGCATGATGACCTACTGGGCTAACTTCGCCAAGACTGGGTAAATAAGGTCATATTTTGCTTCCTCTTCTCTGACACGAAAAGAATCGGGGGTGTTGTTACCTATGAGCAAAGCAACTGTACAAATTCGGTTTTGTATACACAAGCTGGTTTCACTGTTACTACCAGTCTTCTGTAGACACAATTTTGTTTCATCGTCATAGTCGGTTTAATATGTACTCTTTTTTTACTCTGTCTGATTATATTCGGTTGATTATTTACTGTTGTTATTGGTCTTATAATCACGTTAATTTTTATACTGTTGCAAGCGGTCTTGTATACACCATTTTTAATGTTACTCTCAGTCATGTTACAGTCACTCGAGAATTTGTTATCACGAGTTTGTTTTATTATTAATGTCGGTGTTGTACACAGAAACCCGAGTGAGGGCAGTGAGAGCGTGTGGACCGAGACCTATTGGCCAGTACACACCACCCACAATCGCGAGTACCTCGTCCTCTCCACCAACTCCACCTCAACCGGCAGGGGACCCAGACTCAAAAAATGTGCCTTCTGGAAAAACTTCACACCCAAGCTGCTGAGACTTACAGGTGAGATGTGGACGAGGAGGGAGGCCAGGAGAGGTAAGGAAGGAAGGAAGGACACAGGTAACTAAACAAGAGCAGTAATAGCTACAGCAATACAAGGTGGTATGATAGAGTAATGGAGGACTGCAGATGAAACTGTAGAGTAGCATTAGAACAGGCTAACCCTTACCCCTTCTTATTTAATGCCAGGAACCAGCGGAACGTGTTAATGCTTTTGGTGGGGAAAGTTTTTATGTGAATGTGTGCGTGTGCGTGTGCGTGTGCGTGTGCATGTGAATGTGTGTGTGTGTGTGTGTGTGTGTGTGTGTGTGTGTGTGTGTGTGTGTGTGTGTGTGTGTGTGTGTGTGTGTGTGTGTGTGTGTGTGTGTGTGTGTGTGTGTGTGTGTGTGTGTGTGTGTTTGTGAATGTGTGTGTATGTATGCGCGCGCGCCAAATAGTAGATTTCTCTCTCGCCGATGCACTAACAAACAAAGATGGCAATTAGGCCATTACCATTAACGAGTAACGCTCAAGAGAACTTCGAGTTTTAATTAAGAAAAAAAAAATAATGTCACTTGATAAGACTAAATTAATAGTGACCAATAATATACTGTCAGTTGGAACAAGTAAAATAATATTCCTGTGGACATCAAACTTCCAACATTTAATCAGATGGAGCAGCTTCTTTCTTTTGACAACATCTATTTACACAGTGTTGGAGTTGTAATGTTGAGGTTGTCGTCGTAAGCAGAGTCCGTGAAGTTTTAAAGATGCTTGAAATTACACGAGGAGAGGGACAAGTCTGAGCCAAGGGAAGTAAGGGTACTTGAGGGGGACTTCTTCTACTCTTAGGCCTTACAACACACTGTATGTCATTGTGTGTGTGTCTGTCTGTCACACACACACACACACACACACAAACACACACACACACACACACACTATTACACACACACACACACACACACACACACACACACTATTACACACACACACACACTATTACACACACACACACACACACACACACACACTATTACACAAAAACACACACACACACACACACACACACACACAACGAGTTATACATATTCTGAGTGCCAGCCAGCAGATCTAACGACCGCTGGAGCACAACTGTAACGACCCACGCACAAGTCAAACATTGTTCCAGTTTCTGTGCTGAGCGGCCGTGCGAGCTATATATAGTCCTGCCAGACCTGTAGCAGCGGCTGGCGTTTGCATTGTTGAAATTCTTGTCTGGTGGCGGACGCTATTACCTGTTGTGTCTCCCACGGCGACACCAGCTATCGATCTGTAAGGATGGCAGGTCCGCTACACATCAACCTCCTATTAATAATTTAGAAATCATTTTCCAACTGATTTTTTTTTTTGTACGTTAGAAATGGCTTATAATGCTGAATATTTGATTCAGTATATGTATATATATATATATATTGTCTGTTAGTAAAAAGATTATTGTAATTTTATTTTTTATTATTATGCGGTGTAATTCAGATGTAGTTGCGACTTGCTTTTTCAATAATTTCAAACATAATAATATCTATCAATTACAAATACAATAATCATGGGTAAAAATGGGATATACCCTGTACCGGTATACAAGCACTGATATCGAATATGTAGAGATTCAGGACCACAAGGTTGTATATATAACAGCAGGTGTAGTGTTGCCTTCTCAGACCTTCATTATAGAGTGTAGCTGCCCTTCTCCTCATGTTGTACCTCGTGTTGCCCTCCTTCCTACCTCACCCCTCCTTCCACCCCCACCTCACCCCTCCTTCCACCCCCACCTCACCCCTCCTTCCACATTGCTCTGAGATTCATGGCCCTCTTCCCCTCCCCTTCCTCTTCACCAAACCTTTTTTTCTCCCTAAGGGGCAACTGATAGTCTGATACACGTTACGGTAAACTGCACCCACGTATACATAGCTCAAGAAATAAATCAAATGGTGCTATTTACAGTATGACCCACATGAAAGTAATAAATATGTGCTTCAGAAAATTTGGTAACTACACTGAATATTAGACTAATGGCATAAAAGTCTACGGAGATCGCCCACCGCGTTTCACTTACAACCCCCATTCCCGTAATCTTCTCTTCCTTTACAGCACAATCTGATAAGAGGGAAACAACACATATCTAGAAGATTTAATTTTAACTTAAACCCTCAGGAAAACATTAGTGTATCAGTAATGTATTCCTGTGGTAAAGCTAATGAAATGACAGCACATAATTATCTCCTCTCATAGACAAAGTTAATAAGTAACAATCATTCTAGACTTTTACATGAAACTTCACACAATCGAATTACCAAACCACCTCTTAACATTTTGCAGTATCTTAGTTGGTAGTATTTACAGTACCTTAGCTGCTGGTGGTACTATCTATTGCACGTGTAGTATTAAGGACATTGGCTAATAAAACCAATTTGCATATCCAGCGATGATACATTAAAAAATACATATGTTTTTTTAATCTTTCTTTTGTTATATATCCATGAGGCTTTGTCCAATACCCCTGGCCTTCGTTACACAGGGATTAGGCACCAGTTGATTAATTTTGCTAAAAGATTGAACAAAAATTGGAGCGAAATCCGATTAGGGAGACGGGTCATATTACACGGTGCTGTGGTGGTCTGCTAGAGGCATGGATACGTACAGCACGAAGCACGAGTATACGGTACGATAATATGTACACGATGTAGGATCATAATACGTGCATCTACCGTGTGTTACCAATAATTAAGAGGCGAAACTAGCTACCGCCTCTTGACGGGGTAAATTGGAAGCCTAGTGTGGTGGGAAGTTTGACTGATGTGTGTTTGTGTGTGTATGTATGTATGTATGTATGTGTGTATGTATGTATGTATGTATGTGTGTATGTATGTATGTGTACGTGTGTATGTGTGTGTGTGTACGTGTGTATGTGTGTGTGTACGTGTGTATGTGTGTGTGTACGTGTGTACGTGTGTGTGTGTGTGTGTACGTGTGTGTGTGTGTGTGTACGTGTGTGTGTGTATGTGTACGTGTGTGTGTGTATGTGTACGTGTGTGTGTGTATGTGTACGTGTGTGTGTGTATGTGTACGTGTGTGTGTGTATGTGTACGTGTGTGTATGTGTACGTGTGTGTATGTGTATGTGTACGTGTGTGTATGTGTATGTGTACGTGTGTGTGTACGTGTGTGTGTGTGTGTGTGTGTGTGTGTGTGTGTGTGTGTGTGTACGTGTACGTGTACGTGTACGTGTACGTGTACGTGTACGTGTACGTGTACGTGTACGTGTACGTGTACGTGTACGTGTACGTACGTGTACGTACGTGTGTGTGTGTGTGTGTGTGTGTGTGTGTGTGTGTGTGTGTGTGTGTGTGTGTGTGTGTGTGTGTGTGTGTGTGTGTGTGTGTGTGTGTGTGTGTGTGTGTGTGTGTGTGTGTGTGTGTGTGTGTGTGTGTGTGTGTGTGTGTGTGTGTGTGTGTGTGTGTGTGTGTGTGTGTGTGTGTGTGTGTGTGTGTGTGTGTGTGTGTGTGTGTGTGTGTGTGTGTGTGTGTGTGTGTGTGTGTGTGTGTGTGTGTGTGTGTGTGTGTGTGTGTGTGTGTGTGTGTGTGTGTGTGTGTGTGTGTGTGTGTGTGTGTGTGTGTGTGTGTGTGTGTGTGTGTGTGTGTGTGTGTGTGTGTGTGTGTGTGTGTGTGTGTGTGTGTGTGTGTGTGTGTGTGTGTGTGTGTGTGTGTGTGTGTGTGTGTGTGTGTGTGTGTGTGTGTGTGTGTGTGTGTGTGTGTGTGTGTGTGTGTGTGTGTGTGTGTGTGTGTGTGTGTGTGTGTGTGTGTGTGTGTGTGTGTGTGTGTGTGTGTGTGTGTGTGTGTGTGTGTGTGTGTGTGTGTGTGTGTGTGTGTGTGTGTGTGTGTGTGTGTGTGTGTGTGTGTGTGTGTGTGTGTGTGTGTGTGTGTGTGTGTGTGTGTGTGTGTGTGTGTGTGTGTGTGTACTAACAGCATACTCCCTGTCCATTGCTATAGCTGCTGCCATATTGCTATAGCTGCTGCCATCATGTATGTGTTTATGAAACATTTTGAATACATGCTTTCTAGCTTTCCCTTCCTGATAGGGTCAATGATTAGCTGAAGCTTTGGCTCAACAGTTTGGGACTAGAGTAGCTGCCCATGTTAGATAAGCTTTACTCAGCTTCCTCCATATAATCCGAATAGTTTTTATAATATAATGTATTTTCTACTTGAAGCATTTTTCATGCCTTTATTTTCTATACACATGCATGCTTGCTAAAATTATATATATTATATATAAAAGTGAACGGGTCACCCACCGCACTAAGCGAGCTACAAGGATCACGCTGAGACTATATAGTAAACAACAGTGGTATATATATATTACAGGTAGGGAGTTAATATAGATAATTAAATATAGCTGTGTGAGCCTCCACGTCACTACGTCTTGTATATGTGTTACGTTGACACACATAACATTCATCTCGTTCATGTGCACAGTACCGTACCTGTTCACCTTGGCTACAAAAGTGTACTGTAGTTACACAAGTATCTTAATTAGTCCTGCCTGTGTAGCATAGCAACACAGGTATATACACTGTAATGGCACTGAGGTCTTTAGTCGCACTGCATGTCAACATAGTTTGTGGTGTTGTGTGACGATGGTCCCACACCCTGTTAACTTGTGTAACATGATGATAATTATCAACAACAAGTATCCATTACCATCCCATTGTAAAGTAAACTAATACTGTTGCCAGTTGTTGTTGTTGTTGTTGTACTAAACATCGTGGACGGAAACCGCCAGATCTTTCGGTGAAGGACATGCCTACAGTAATTATCGGTCGTAACACTGCAAACCCCACACCTCTGTCACACCCGATAACGTTAGTACATGAGGTGGCGGTGGAGTAGCAAACGACATTAACATTCGTGGTAGTGGTGGGGCTTGGGAAGGAAGGTAGGGAGGAAGGAAGGAAGGAGGACTCATCATCAGCAGCAGCAGGAGGGAGCCAGAGAGAACCTTGTAGCGGGCGAGGTGTGGGGGGTCACCCGTCACGCTCCGGGTGGACGGGCTCACTTAAGATTCACTACATAAGACCTTCAGACATCAGTAACCTGTCACGTCCTATATACTACTATTAATATCATTACTAACGTCCCGGCCAGACCACATATCCCTCAGTCACAGCAATAGGCGCGGGCTTCAATTAAGTCAGACATAGCCATTCATGATTACACGAGCCAGCCATAAAGTCATCTTTATGACCGGGAAAGCTTTCACGTTTATTTCCATTGTCATTGATACTACGTAACACTAATCATTCACGATGCTTTGAGATTCCTGGCGATACGACTTGCATCAGTGCGTCATTTCTTTTGCATTTCCTCATTGTATTAGTAAGAATCATACTTTCTGCTGTCAAGTCATAAAACACAGACTTAGAGTATCACTGTATCCAAAATTTCAACAGTCCTATGCTGTGAAATCTAAAAAAAAATACGAAAAATAAACAGTGTTAGTTTGTAGGTGAAGCCTTGCACGGTAGGGAGGGATGGAGGGAGGGAGGGAAGGGGGTGGTGGTCTTGAGTGAGCACCGCCAGCCGGTTTAGGGTCAGCGGCCCCACTCAGACCTTCACTTTGGCAGGGGAGAGGGGTGAATGCGCATGCCCTAGTGACGCCACCTTGGAGGGCACCTGCACCGTTCACCCACTCGGTCCGTTTAGTTAAGAAGAACGAAGGTAACGGTGGCTGGTGCTCCTGTCTGTTGGTACTCCCCTTTACTGCTTACATTGTACACATCATTACTACTAAAGTCAATAATATTATATATCTTGTAGCCTCAAACTATTGGAGCCCCAGTAAAATATTTGCAAGCAGGATTATTTCATGAGTGTCTCGACGCCATTCTTAAACGTCCAACTAAAAACTGCCGTAAAATATTAATCCTTCATTAGACATTATTGCACGCTCGTCACCCTTGTACTATTATTACTATTACTACTACTACTACTATTACTCTTTGATCACTTAGCAAACATTAACGTAAATACGTAACTTGTTTTAGTCTAAAAATACATTACTTAGTTGTAACTCTTTTATATCCTGTTTAATATTTTTACTTAATTATTAATACGTAGGCAAACTCTGTGCTGTCCCCCCCCCCACACACACCCCATACCCCCCACACACGGGTGAAGCCATGATCGAGACCATGGTTATATCCCTCCCTATTTCTCTCCTGCCGACCCCTCCTACCCCCACCCCCACCACAATCTCTCTCCCCAATTCCCTACAGAGACTGCTTGCACATCCCTCCATTCTAAATTTCCTACATAAAATCCTTTGAGTCCTTAGTAGATAATTATGTATAAAAAACAGACCTAACTCTGATACCCAATAACTATCATTAAACTAAAATGTCTCGAAGCAATCAGTCTTTTATGTAAACGTGTGGATATAAAAGTTGGAGCCATGGGTCTTATAACACAAAGCAAAATGTTCTGTATCTCAACTGTCTTTAAAGAAACCCTGTGAGGTGATTTACAAGAAGTTCCTACACCCCAACTCTACCTCCTACCGGTGTTACCCTCTGGAATAATATGTCAAGGTCACAGTAGTAGAGTATTTTATGTTTTGTTTTAATGAATGAACTGGTTACTCATTTTGAATCCACATATCCATCCATCCATTCATTCATTCATTCATTAGAAAAATTACTCGACTACTGACATTTTGCCACATTTTGACAAAAGGTTTCACTGCTCGGAGTTGAAAACAAAATAAACTGTTCTTGAGAAGGTACAACACACGTGTGAGAAGATCAGGAGGGAACACCATGAAGGATATAATATTTACCCAACCTGGCAACATGAAGTGTGGCCCAGTGTCAGTGCAAGGTGTGACCACAGTGGATAATATTGCACTTCCACCTCTGCCTTCCCTTCTCACCTCCACTCATGTTGTCTCCGGGAATGATTAATTTTTTATTTACACATCGAGTGTAAACATAAGTGTAGTAATGACCTTTGGGAACATTTTGTATGTATATAAATTATAAAGTATTAGATGATATAATATAAAAATTCTAGACGACTGGCGTACCAAGGCAAGCTTTAAACTCCACGGACGATTCCCAGAGAAGTCACATAAATGGATGACGTTGAGGTTGTACAGTAGCAGGTTCCCGGGCCATGATCACCTCTTTAGTAACTTTAATATACAGAAGGCATAGTGCTTGTGCTTGCTTCACCACAACAACAATAGTAGAGTTGTACCACCAATTGACAAAAAGTTCTTCTCTTCAATATTGCTTCAGTGTGTGCCTGTTGCCTGATGATTTGGCTGTCACCTCACATTAATATCAGCATGAACTAAATCCTCTAACAAGACCAACAATGACATAGTTTTGCATAATATTTCTTTAGCTATAACTAAGATTAACCAGACTAGGTGTACGTTTCTTGGTAGAGGGAAAAAAGTATGATAATGGCAAAACGGAAGGTGCAAAGGTCAAGTTTTCTCAGGTTACCAAATTTGTAGTCCTGTCGATCCATTGGTATTCATGTAGTAAGTCACAGCTTCCATGATTTTACTATGAATAAATGAAAATTCCTTCCGTCAGTAATGGGTTCACAGGAAACGGAAAGAGATAAGCCAGAGTCACACTAATGAATCCATTCGTTGTTTACGTCATCGATGGAACTGACGAATATATGGACTCGTACAGTTAACAGTCTTTTAAGTGATACCATTGGTCTTATGCCAGGCTAATCAAAAATTGTACCAGTACTGTAAAAAGAAAAAACATCAACATTAAACGCAGATGATAAAGCAATATAATAATTATGGTCAGCTACAGTCGGAAAAACAAAAACAAACAGATCATAAAAGAGAAGATCTCAACAACTCACAAGACCAGACCCAATACAGAGAGGCGACCTAACCAGATTACCTGTGTGTCTATATCCACGTCATATAAACCCAACCAGATTACCTGTGTGTCTATATCCACGTCATATAAACCCAACCAGATTACCTGTGTGTCTATATCCACGTCATATAAACCCATGCACGTCACGCATACTGTTGGGTACCGTACTTGTCACCAGTGTAAGAGAAGAGGGATTCATTAGCTCTCTCTTCACCACTATCTCCCTCATTATATTACATTCAGTCTGCACTATACTGTACTCAGTGTGAGGCAGGGCACCAATGTACTTCACCTCACACCTCACACCTCACTCTTGTCCCTGGCACTTCCTTTACACCTGGTTCCCTTCGCCACCACACCTCACCTCACCTCACCTCACCTCAAGCCATATGTTCTTCTTCACTCTAGCTGTGCCTCGCAATGGCTTTCTTGGTTAATGGTTTCTCTGGCCATCTTATATTAAAGCACCTTAGCAAAGCATGATTTTTTCTTCCTTTTCCCTCATTAAGTATTGATGAAAGTATTCTTGAATTAAAAGCACGATCAATAATAGTATATCTATCTCAAGTTGAGAGTATTGGAGTGTAATTGTGAACGTGTTTGTTGCAGCCAATAAGCCCACCATACCGGAGCCATGTCCCAGTACCACCAGTGGAGTGGGTGTCATTCAGCTGGTGTTGGCGGCCGCCCTACCTACGCCCATGTTGATGGTCTACTCTTCCATGACTCGCCCGTGATGAGCACCAAGTTGTTCACACCAACAACAACAACAACAACAACTACAACATCAACAACAACAACTGCACGAGCGCCTCCACTTGTTACGACCGCTGAGCTGGAGAGTGGTTGTTCATAATGAAGATGAGAAGTTGGTGTCTAACGCCGCTTAGAGCATCCTGAAGCTACTGACAAGTTGCTGTTCGCTGCCGCTTAGTCTGTCTCCGGGTGGACCCATACTGTCGCCCTGCTACTAGTAGAGAGCTATTTAGCCAGAATATGTCGCGTTAATTCAATTTTTACAGAACTTCATTAGCAACGGTAAAGTATTATTATAGATTGGGTTAACAGTAGTTTTTGAGAGCTACTAAAAAGTATTAAGGTAAAAAGGGTAGTAATGGCTGTTGGACACCATACAGGCGGCTGTGTCTGCCTTGGAGGTGAAGGAATGTAATGACTCCATACCAGACTATACTTAATAATGGTCAGTAATGGGCTTGTAGGGGCCTCACTCACTATGGCCTTCAAGGAATAGCCCTCTGGTTACGAGTTGATGGAATAACCCTCAGGGTTTGATATATGGAGCGCCTCAGGATCAAATTTTACACTTGCTATATTATTATCGTCTAAGAAAGCGTGTATGTTTAGTATAGGCTGGACTGCCTATTGCTATTTAGTTGTACTACTGTGGTGTAGTGGTGGGTGGGAGGGAATGTCTCACTCCACCACCCAGCCAAAGGTTCTCTATGTTAGTAAGATTATCCACAACTGGACCTTCTTACTCACGTGTAGAATCATCACTAAGTATTATCACTGTTAACCACTTTCTTTACCTATTTTCTTCTCAGCTTCACATAGAGCTTGCATGGGGAAGAAGACAACTCACCTTTTAAATGCAACTGTTTCTCCAAGCAACAGCACTTTCAAATTTATCTGAATGATTGATAGAGCTAAGAAGAGGCGAGCTGGGGCCTACCCGCTCCTCATGAAAAAATAATATATATATATATATATCTATATATATATAAACTACAATATATACTCAATGTATGCGTTATATATTCATACATACTATATAATATATGCATGTATATATACACGCATACATACTGTACACACAACATCCGGAACTTTGCTACCCCATACATATCTCTACAATATTGCTAGTCAACAGAGTGATGGGTTAAGGCAGGGGTAGGTTGGCTTCACGTCTTAGTAACTAAACACTCACACCTTCCCTGTCAACCCGGACCAGACGCCAAGTCACACAAGGGCCGTATTCAGGAGTGGGTGTTGTCATGGTATTCCAAAAAGGTATATCATCAGAGGGTGTTGTTATGGTATTCCAAAAAGGTATATCATCCAGTATAGGGTGTTGTTATGGTGTTTCCGAAGGGTTTATCATCATAGGGTTGTGTGTTTCGTTCGTCATCTGTTGCCAAGGTGTACTGGAAACCAACCACCTGTTGGTATTGAATGTTCTGCCTCAAATTTCGTTCAAGTATCATAGAAATGAATGTATTGATTTCTTCAGAACTGATTTACAAGATTCATACATATACTATTGTCATTTAATTAACATATAACTTGCCAAAGAAAGCAATCACCTGGAATCAAAACATATGTGTATAGAATGACACTCTTCTTGAATACGGCCACTAACACAATACTACTATACATCCACCATCATACTACTACAGGATACACTATAATAGTCCTGCTGCGTCCTGCCAAAGTGTCTATGTTTTTCAATGTCTGTGGCGTACTAGCTGTGGCAAGGGGGATCGAAAAGTAGCCATTTTGGCGGGAAAAGTTGCTGACTTCAAAGAGAGACACTTTACTGGAGTGATTCAACTCTGTTACGCCTTCCCTAAGTGATTCTATGATTCCTGATGCTAGTGGAAGGTTCAAACACGAATAATAAGTCAGTTCGCAGTCCATAATCTCCAATTCCACTCCGTTGAATGGCAAAAAATAACACGCGAAACACACCTCTTGTTGACTTTGTGCTAAGTGAACGATTACTTAAAAATCTATAAACTTCTACCCGATAAAACGATGGCATGATGTATTATCATATCATGGTTTTATTGCCTATATATACATATATTCTTCGTAATCACAAATAACCACTGTCATATAAGAGAAATCGTAACTTCAGATAATCATTTTCATATAAGAAAAATTATTATACATAGGTACTGATAGTTATTGAGAGTGAGTTTAATGTTTGATTTTAATGTAAGTGGCATGTTCGAAGCCCGTAGGGATGAAGACCCGACATCTGACTGTGATCACCGGGAGACAGTGCCAGTGAGTGCCATGAGGACTGTATGAGTGCCTGTGAGGGAGCCAGGAGGACAGCCATGGGGACGATGAGGTGGACGGACTGTATAAGGGTGCCAGGGTGGTGCCAGGGTGGTGTCAGGGAAGTGTAAGGGTGTCAGGGTAGTAGGCTATAAGGATGCCAGTGATAGGGACAGCAGCAGGAGTTAGGTATAGGGTAACAATGGGTAATAGTATAAAGGGAGGAAGATAGCATGGTTGATCTTGGCCACTTGACTGTGAGGCTACCACGGCTACAAGAGGAAGTGAGGCTACCAAAAGGACTACAAAGGAAGGAAGGCAGGAGAATGTAGAGTTACTAGCTGTACTACAAGGGAGAGGCATGGCGAATGTAGGGGTACCAGATATGAAAGTACCGGTACTAAAATTACTGCAATGGAAGGGCAAAAGGAATGTGAGGTTGCCATTGAAGGTGACAACAGACAGGACTGTGAGGAAGCCAGGAGTGTGAGGCTGCTATAGTGAGTGAGTGAGTGAGTGTGTGCTGGGAGGGTGCTATCGCCTCATCTCCACGGGTTCTCGTCTGTAAAACTGGAGATCACGTTCATTGTTAGTTCAAAATGTACATTCTCTAGTGAGTCTCTCTTCGTTTCGTCCCTGGTAGGCAGCCCACCGAAATATTACTAACACTTAAGGATATCTCTAACGTCAAACTCTCTATAGATCTCCGGTAACAATGTCGACTGCTTGTGCGTGTCATATAAAATAAAAAAAACTATGTACAAACGTTAGGAAGAAACAATTATAGTCGCCTTGGATAATCTCTCCTCCTCATCCCAAAAACCCTCAACCCAACAAAAACCCAACCCTATTATTTCCTGTGTGTGTACTCTTAAACTCGGGCAGGTTCAAAAACATTGCATATCAAACACAGAATCAAATGGTATAGGAGAGGGAGACAGCAGTGACCACCAACCAACCAACCAACCATGACCATAACGAGACACACAACAGACTCGGGTTTCACTGGGCTGTTCGCACGGGTAGCTTAGCGTATAATTATAGTCATTCAAGGCGGGACTAGTTTTGTTTATAGTGGGACTCGTTTCCTTAGGGTCCTCGAATGGATGAAAGATGAGACAGGCAGAGTTTATTTGCTTGTCCGTCCGTGCGTGCGAGCCCTTGGTGGCCACACACACACACACACACGTAACAAACAAACACACTTTCACACAACATCCACACTATTTCACTGCACGTTATACACATGCTGGGTCACACAATCACTACAAACACACACACACACACAGGCTGTTACTATGACAATACGTGGGAATGAGTTTCGAGTCAATGGGTTACAGAAAACAACAACAACTATGGTCACACACACAAACATACATACACACACACACACACACACACACACACACGTCTATGTAACCATCTCGTGTGTATCCTACTGTACATATGGGATTAATCTACACTTTTCTTTTCTCTGCTGAGACGTACTTCGGTTTAAGGAAGTACAGGTAATGTTACGTGTCTTGCATGTGTAAATAAATAAATAAAAACAGTATTTGTAGCCTCTTGGAGTATACATATTATATTATAGTACTATTAAAATACATACATTGCAATATTTACAAGTAGGTTTTTCATCACAAGATAATATTCTTTGCTCTCTCTCTCTCATTCTCTTTCTCTCTCTCTCTCTATTTTGATTTTCATTTGTTTTTATTTTGTGGTGTAGTGTGCGACCTCAGTTAGATCTCGCTCTCATGCTATTGGTGCTTACCTTGACCTTGACCTTATGCATGCCGGGGTGTCTTCACGTTCTCTCGCTGATCCAATAAGTAGTATAATTAATTAAGTAAGGCTCATTATTATAAAGGGACTTACGAACCTTTGGTCATCATTATTATCCCGGTGTGTGTGTGTGCCAGAGCAATCATCAACTCTTGTTATTAAATCATTATATTATACTCTCACTATACTCTTTTAATTCTCGCTCAACCCGAAGAGAAAAAAAAAATATTGTAACTCTTGATAAATTCCAAACTGTTTGTTGAACGGATGATCCAGAATTTGGCATCGTCTCACATGATAAACAAAACAAAAAAAAAGAACAAAACCAACCAACCAACAATCGAGCCACCAAAGGTACATATTATGAGTTTCAGAGTACTGTTGTAATGACACTGTACTTGAATACAACCCTGAGACTCCACCACAACACGCCAACCACACCACGCTAGATCTCAACCAACCAACCCACCAACCAACCCACCCACCAAACCACCAACCCACTCACCAACCAACCCACCAACCAACCAAGAACCGGGACCTTACTGGACCACGCGAGGAATAATAATAATAATAATAATAATAATACCCCCACGGACCCCGGCCCACACCCACCCACCCACTCACACCTAGAGCTACAAGATGACCCCCTTCACAAATTATTCTGATCGTTTTTTGAATCTCCATTATTGACCTAATCACTGCCGAACAGACGATGCGATGTGTGCTGCCGACATCATCCTCCATCACCACAACCAAACCAACCAACCAACCAAACCAAACCAACCCGACCGGCCGACCGTGGCGTCTCAGTCTCAAAGTTAGAAGTCTCCCCGGCCGACCGACACACCCGACCGACCGACCGGCAGATCAGTCAGTCTTACAAGGCCCCATCCAGAACTCTTTGTTATTGGCCGGCCTTGAGTCTGTCTGTCTCTCTCTGGCCAAAACCTCTTATAGCTCGCGCGCAGGCAACGTCTGGAAAAAGCTGCACTCCGCCCCTCCCAGCGTCAGGCAAGAAGACCAGACCAAGCCAAGAGGAACGTCAGTCAGTCAGTCAGTGCTCTAACCTCCTTATTCATGATTATAGAGGTAACAGGGAAGCGAGAATAGAGTGAAAAAGCTACATACACCTAGAACATGGATACAAAATCGTGAAAAAAATAGAGATGTGTTGGTGAGATTTGTTGTTGTTCCTTACGACTGACTGAAGAGATAAAGTTCGATACAGTTGTTATCCATTCAGTGTAGCATTCAACAAGATAATTATTTGATTAATGTGTATCGCAAGTATAATTATGTACTCACAGTGTTCAAGTTAATAATTACTCATATGAAGTTTGTTGGGTAAAAATATCGAGTCTCTGAAAACCTGGTAAAAAAATTGAGAGCTTCTGAAAAGACGGAAAGTGATGAGCAGGACAGCAGTGAAGCTGGTAGTAGTAATATTATATGAAGGACGGACCTATGTATACATTAAATAAATTATATAAACAGTAACTATGTATACAGTAACTAAATTTTGTATACAGTAACTAAATTGATGCTGTGTAATGGAAATCAGTCATTGCTACAAATAAAGCTGCTATTTCTTTGTTAAATAAGGCTGCTATTCGTTTGTCAAACGTGGCAGTAAGTTGGAATGTCTGTGGTTGTATCGAGGACACATTTCAAGCATCACCATCATTCAGTCACCCACAAGCATACAGGAAGGTTGATAATCGATCCACTTACATCCTTTCTATGTATGACAGTCAACCATGCTAAGCACATGCTAACTTCTTCAATATCAAAATGCTTCAGAAATTAATTCTTAGTCAGAGCAAAGACTGGGACGAATTATTTCATCTCGTTATAATATTGCCAAGGCTATAATCATATGAGAGGTACAGAACATACACGTCCTTATGGTTACAGCCAAAATACATACATACATACTCGTGCCCTGATGTTCTGTCCTTCTGTATCATGGACCCGTGCACTGTAACAATAACTGAAGACAATATAACAATCGCTGAAGACAAATGTACTCGTAAATTAAGAAGAAAAATGTAAATCGCAAAAGACAATTAATATAACTGAGGTAAATGTAAACAATCCCTCATGAAGATAATGCAACAATCACTAAAGATAATATAACTGAAGACAATGTAACAACCACGCATGAAGACAATGCAACAATAGCTAAAGAGAATGTAACAAGACAATGTAACTGAATACAATGTAACAATAGCTAAAAAGAATGTAACAAGACAATGTAACTGAAGACAATGTAACAATCACTCGTGAAGACAAGAGAACGAGCGAGCCCTGTCACTGTGTAGTAGTATCACACCAACCACTCTTACTTACTAATGACCTCCTCCTCTGGCTGGTCTCTCGGAAAAGGACTGAAACACAGATCAGTAGGCACCCGCGGGCCCCCATCAGTCAGTCAGTCAGTGTCAAGAAGGTGGTGGCGTGGCGTGGCGTGCTGTGTGTGTGTGTGTGTGAGTCGTGCTAACACTCACTCACTCACTCATGCCCTGTGCCGTGCGTGAGTCGTGCCTGCACCATGCACTCACTCACGCCGTCTGCCGCCACCCCTACTCACCCCTCGCCCCAGTGTCCCAGTGCCCGCCACCTACTACTGCGTCCAAGCTTCACGTTGGTGGACAAGGGAGGGGAGGGTCGGCCACATCAATTATTATTAACCTTTGGCTTATATGAATGAGGTTTATTATTTGTACCACAGTGTCTCATCTATATCTTCTACGCCAATTATATATATATATATATATATATATATATATATATATATATATATATATATATATATATATATATATATATATATATATATATATAGTATACATACATATATATATAAATACAATATATATATATAATTTCGCCTTTATAATAACATCCATGATAATCAAATATGACTCTGCAAAGCACTGACGCATTCCTATATTGTTTCCTAGAGTTAAGTGTTACACCAACTTTGTTTCATACACTTGTAATCATCATTAATCATGTCAAGGTGGGATTCTCTTGTTGATAAAATGAAAGGCTACTCATTCCTCCTAACTGTACCAGAAAACAGACTTCCTCCACAGTACTATTAGGGGAACTATTTCGTGGCATAGTTTGGAGGAATCAAACACCTTCCAATTCACCAACAAAAGAATCTCCCCTTAACGAACTCAGACATTTTCGTTCGTTGTTGTTCTCCATTTCTCGTTACGTGTATCTTAGTGCGTATCTAAATGCGATGCGAAACTACGTGCTAAATTTTATAAATTCTAGCCAGAATATAGTATTATATAATAAATATAACGTCGTGTTTACCACTAACTTGAGTGTGGCAGGGAAGACGATATGTGAGGACTTCACTTGATGCTGTACTCTACTGTAGTGTCTTCAAAGTAGATTTATATACACTATACACACACACACACACAACAGCAACAACACACACACACACACACAACAGCAACAAAACACACACACACACACACAACAACAGCAACAAAACACACACACACACACAACAACAGCAACAAAACACACACACACACACACAACAGAAACAAAACACACACACACACAACAGCAACAAATCACACACATACACAACAGCAAAAACACATACACACAACAGCAACAAAACACACACACACACACAACAGCAAAACACACACACATACACACCGTCACATCCCAAAACAACAACAACAACAACAACAACAACAACAACAACGCCAGCAGCAGACCAAGGCACCAGAAATATCAATGGGCCTCGGTTCTATTTTGTCTGATACTTTTAATTAAGGACCCTGTGAGCGTATATGAAAATTGGAGGCTTCTGATTCCTCTTGACAACGCCACGAAACAAGCTCACTCCTTCCAAATAGGTATGTGTGTGTGTGTGTTTCGTGGCAGTATTTGAAGGACTCGTATAATTCCAATTTTCTGACTACATCATAATTTATGCAGGGTTCCTTAACAAGCCATCGCCAGTTCAGACAAGCCTCCTTTTCTTCCTTCATTCTCTCTCTCTCTCTCTCTCTCTCTCTCTCTCTCTCTCTCTCTCTCTCTCTCTCTCTCTCTCTCTCTCCTTCGGTTCCTCTTCTACAGACGATGTAAACAGTGTCATACCGAAACGCTTGTCAGGTAGGAGGAGGACTTTTAGGAGCGTTAAATTATTGAGAGGGATAATCTGAATGAGAAAAACAAACAAAAAAACATCATTAGACACTCTTTTCCCCGCCAAAAACATCATCATTATATACACTCCTTTCCCGCCAAAAACATCATCATTATTGGCACTCCTTTCCCGCCAAAAACATCATAATTATTGGCACTCCTTTTCCCGCCAAAAACATCATCATTATTGGCACTCCTTTTCCCGCCAAAAACATCATCATTATTGGCACTCCTTTTCCCGCCAGAGGTTCTTACAAATTTCTGGATAATTTTCTGCTATTGGTGGTAAATGAGTGGTTAATTTGGCATGAAGAGAAGAAAATAAAGGACTACAGGAAAGGAGAAATGAGGGGGAAAGAAGAGAAGGAAGAGGAGGGAAGAGAAGAAAATGAGGAAAGAGGAAAAGGAGGGAAGAGGAAAGGAGGAGGAGGGAAAGAGGAGAAAAGGAGAAAAGATAGGAAAAGAAAAAGAGGAGGAGGAGGAGGAGGAGGAAGAGAGTAAAAGGAGGAAAGAGAGGAAAAAGAGGGAAAAAGAAAAAGAGGAGGAGAAGAGAAGAAAATGAGATAAGGGAGTAAATACAAATACTTCAAAACACTCGGGTTGATTTAATTAAAGGGATAAATAAATAAATAAACAAATAATCTCTCGTGATGTAATTGGAGTCTACGGAGTCCTCCAAAACAGTGCAACAAAACAGGAAAGGCAGTGTTTTTCCTGTTTCCTGGCATAGTGTGGAGAATCAGTGGAGTTAAATGAGTCCTTCAAATATTGCCACGAAACACCAACACCACCACCACCACCTGTGTCTGTGTTTCGTGGTATAGTGAAGGAGGAATCAGAAGCCTCCAATTCCCATATTACACGACGATCACAGACAGGGTCCTTAAAAATTCTGGAGCACCCTGATTCACCCTAAAGTATGAAGGGAAACAGCTAGGACCACATTAACAAAAGTAAGGGTGGCCTGTTGTTGCTTCGAAAAGTTTGGAGGAATCATTTGCTCCAGATATACCAACACAGTACTATTATTCCCTTAATTAATGATAACTGGAGGAAACTAAAAAATGAAATAAATAAATAATTAATAAATCAATAAATGAGCAAATAATACAAATAATAACTGAGGGAATAGAATAATAATAATAATAATAATAACACTAATAATAATAATAATAATAATAATAATAATAATAATATTAATAATAATAATAATAATAATAAAAATAATAATAATAATAGTAATAATAATAATAATAATAATAATAATAATAATAATAATAATAATTTTCTGATTACAGAATTGGGAGGTCATAGGTACACAAAGGGAAATTATTAAACTATTCATCTATTATTATTATTAGGAAAGTCTGTTTGTGTGTGTACTGTACACTCTATCAGATAAAATTCTCTCTCTCTCTCTCTCTCTCTCTCTCTCTCTCTCTCTCTCTCTCTCTCTCTCTCTCAAGATGAAGAAGAAGAAGAGGACAGGTGTGAATCGCCATTAATTAACTAAAGGTGACTGTTGTTAGTTTCTATCTTAATAAAAATAATAAAATAATAATAATAATAATAATTCCTCCTCGCGTTGATGATGATGATGATGATGATGATATTTCAGAGACTACTACTACTACTAACTACTACTACTAACTACTACTATTACTATTATTATTCCAGGAAGTCCTTGCTCTATGTCTACTCAAATAATAATAATAATAATAATAATAATAATAATAATAATAATAATAATAATAATAATAATAATAATAATAATAATAATAATAATATTCCACCGACATACTATCACAAGACTTAATCTCTTGAGAATGGTATATGTAAAATTATATGTATATCGTAGTAACATCAATAAAGTTTTTACGATTCATGTGTTTTTTTGTCATATATATAATTATATATTTTTTTTATTTAGAGTAGGAAAGTTTGCATATACATGGATAATATTATAAAGATATTTAATTACAGATAATACTTCAGGAATAGCGTAATAATGATAATAATGAAAATAATAATGATAATAATAGTAATAATGATAATAATAATAAGTAGTAATTCTTTTTTGGTACATTGGAGAGCCTTGATTCCTCCAAAGTATGCCAGGAAACAGGACTAGAAGAGCAAAAATAATGATGTTCTGTTGCTTGGAATAATTTGGAGTAATCAGTTGTCCCAGAATGGTCAAACATTGCATGGCTATTTTCCCTTTCCCATCCTAACATTTCTTAGTCTATACACTCCTTCCCTCTCCATGCATCTACCTACATACCTACTAACCCTTCCACAAATATGTATTTATACCTTCCTCTCCATTTTCCTTGTTCTCCCATTCCCTGTTCTCCCATTCCCTGTTCTCTCTTTATAACTTTTGCCTTCACCATCTACGGCGGTCACACATAATGCATAATACGACAGGCTCTGACGTCACAGACACACACACACACACACAGAGAGAGAGAGAGAGAGAGAGAGAGAGAGAGAGAGAGAGAGAGAGAGAGAGAGAGAGCATCAGCACCACACACACCAACACACACACAACCTTCCTCCGACTGAGCCGAGCTGTGATGGAGACAGTAGTAACACCATGTGAAAATTGGTAGGCCTATATTGCAGGATTCGTGGAATGACATAATATAATTCGATTACCGGTACACGAAGATGAATGAAGCTGCCGAGATAATATAATTCTAACTATACTGGAGGACACTATAAACAAAGGAAAGGGGTGAGAACTTGGTGATAAATACATAAAAGACAAGAACATTTTGTGGTGTTGATGATGGTGTAGTAAAGGTATGTATGTACAGTACGATGGCTCTGTTGTAGTGTATCCATCAAGTTATTGTATTGGTTACCATGAAATGCAGTAGTGTATCTGTCTATAGTAGTGTATCTATTGTGTATCATCATCGTAAATACCACCATCACCACCAATGTTCCTGCCTACTATACTACAACTCATTAGTAAATATATCTTATCCGATGAGCATTTGGGTGTTGTTGTAAGTTTGGCAATTCTATAGAGTAACAACGGAATGCAAACTATTACACTTGGAATTAAAATCTTGACGTGGATAAGCGATGGTGTTTGTAGGTTTGGCAGGCAGTTCCAGGGCAATTATTACTAAACACAAAATAGTCCATCCACTAAGATAAAAAAACAAAACAAAACAAAAACTACAGGGTGTATAAGTGAAATAGGTCTAACTATAAGTGGATATGCGAGTCAAGTCCATATACTTTGCCACGTCAGAAAATAGAAGCAGGAAAGTGGGTATTTATAACTTAGTTTATAATAGGAGTTTCCTTATGAGTAAACAGAGTGGCATGACGAGGGGGTGAATGTGGTGGTGATGTGGCACGTGTTGGTGACGAGTGGGACAAGGAATAGTTGGATATATTTTTTTTCATGAGTGTCAACATAGCCCCCTTCCCTCTATTCAAGCACACACACACACACACACACACACACACACACACACATCAATTGACAGTGAAGTCGTAAAGGTGGCTGTGTATGAAGTGTGTTAGTAACAGTAATAATGTGATCTGTTATGGTGGTAGCAGTGAGTGAGGAGTGTGAGACAGGCAGCAGTGTGTGAGACAGGCAGCAGTGTGTGAGACAGGCAACAGTGTGTGAGGTGTGTGAGACAGGCAGCAGTGACGAAACAGATATGTTACGTTTCAACAGGACCAAGTTACTGGCGATCCATCTGCTTCTCACTACCATGGTAAACCTTTATCCTGTCTACAGTGTTTATTTTCAAATGAATATCCAGCACCAAAAGGACTCATAATAAATTCCAATACGTGCGTGTCGGTCTCAATTGTCTTATAACCTTGTGTGGATCATTATTCATAAGGGCTACAAAAATATGTAAACTGAGGCCACGTAAATTGAAAATTGAGGGAGTCGTTCGTAAACAACGAACCTTTATATAGTAGATTATGTGACAAACATAATAACGATACACAAAATGTGATATATTGATGCTTTGGTTTTCCTGCAGTGGGTGTTGGTTTGGGTGTTGGTGGTGTTGGTGTGGCCAGGCCAAGGAAGACATGAAGGACGTGATGAAGAAATTCTGACGGTCACGAACAGAATGATGGGGCCTCTGTCTTATGATGACCCAACGCTCCTGGGAGTGGTGGTCAAGTCCTTCCTCCATCCTCCCTCCACCAAAACACCTACATTGATGGCTGACCAATACAACCATCAGGCACTTAAGTATATGAATTACAAAGCTGAATTCTCCTACATGTTTTGTCAAAAGGTCATCAAAGAACTGTTCAATGACGTACGAGGAGGGTTCTTCGTGGAGGCAGGTGCCCTCGACGGTGAGTTCCTTTCTAACACTCTACATCTGGAACTAAAGGCGGACTGGACGGGACTGCTGGTTGAGGCTGACGGGGATATGTTTAATCAACTCTTAAAGAAGCGCCGACGAGTTTGGGCCAGCCACTCCTGCCTTGCCATACATCCACATCCACACAAGGATGTACTCAGGAAATTCTTGCATTATAAAGATTTAAACAATGAGTTCGCTAAACAATCTGCCAGAGCTCATGGGTCGCTGGTGGGTATTTCTGGAATGGAAGGTTCGACACTAAACAACGCTGCTCCAGGCCACCAACTGTACGAGGGTGTACAATGTCTGCCTCTGGCCACACTACTCTTGGCCCTCAACGTCAGTAGAGTGGACCTCGTGTCCCTGGACGTGGAAGGGGCTGAAGATGCCGTGTTGCGTCACTTCCCTTGGGGTCGTATCACCGTTGATGTCTGGATTGTAGAGCACATGTTGCCTAAACCAACCACCTCCCCTGCTACACAAACAAATACTACTCCTCCCTCAACAAGTAATGTTACTTCTCATGAACACAGTATGGATGCAGAGTTTGTAAGTATGTTTGAGTCACACGGGTATGACCTGTACACCTTCAGTAAAAAGTTATTTATTCCCAACTATGTGTTCATATTGCGTAACTCAAAATACCACCGAGCCATGAACAAATTATAAAGAAATGTAATGTTTGTTTGTTTTCTCCTAATGTGCAAACCTTTACCACATGACCATTCAATAAAAAAATAAAAAAAAAAAATTACCTAAACACAGCAAGAAATTTACTAACAAGATGCAAATATTCATCTGTAGTACACACACACACACACACACACACACACAATGAGGTGTTAGTACATCTAGTTTGATGATAGTATTAATTGCAAGTCATGACAAAAATAGAAAGGATATCTGTGAAATATTAATGTGTACAGTCCCTTTTTGAGTACGTTAGAGAGCAGAGACATAGAGACAAGAGTATTTACAATGCTGGTAACTCTGGAGCAACTGATTCCTCCAGACTATTCCAAGCAATATGCCACCATTATTTTTGTTAATCTAGTTCTGTTTTCCATCATACTTTGGAGGAATTAAGATACTCTCATGAATCCAGAGTATTCAGAAACCCTCTAATCAAGAGACTCTCCCTTAATTGTTTAGCTTTTCAAGTACGGTAATGATAATGAAAACCAAGATAAGTTACCACCAAAGCTTTAACAAAATGAGTCACTTATCGACAATCAATAAATACTGGAATGTCCTCCAAAGTCGTATATATAAATAAAGTCTGATATGACGTAGCTAACATGTCCGTAACAAAATATACACCAACCAGAGAGAGAGAGAGAGAGAGAGAGAGAGAGAGACAACAACAAACCCCCACCCGTATTCACTCACTCAGGCAACCTCATGATACATACACACACACACACACATACATACATTAGCCAGGGCATCAAAAGACACACATACCGCCCAAGCGTAAAGGCGGCGTCACTCAAGGCACTCATGTCGTGTCGTGTCATCAAGTAGACATCAACTCGTGTTTACATGATCTGTGCAAATGGAAAGTTAAGGACCCCCAGTGATTCGTGTACAAAAAATAATAATGGAGGCTTCTGATTCCACCTAACCATGGCACTAAACAAACTCCTTCCTTTATGGGCGGTGTTTCGTGGCAATAATTGAAGGACTCATTTACCTCCAGTGATCGTGTATATATAAAAAAAAATAATGGAGGCTTCTGATTCCACCTAACCATGGCACTAAACAAACTCCTTCCCTTATGGGTGGTGTTTCGTGGCAGTGATTGAAGGACTCATTTACCTCCAATTTTCTGACGACAACACAGCATCCCTTAACACCACAATAAACCCACATGTCACCGAAATGACTTGAAAATCAGGTGTGTGTGTGTTTTTTTGTTTTTTTTAGAACAGACGGCCTCAATAGTTTTTTTTACTCGGCTAATAAGGAATCTGTTGTTGTTGTTGTTGTTGTGGCATAAGTTTGGAGGAATCACAGACCTAATTCACAAACAACAGAATCTATCTACCCTTAATATAATTAGTTTAAGCCTATTGTATATCCCTGTGTCAAATGTTAGTTTTGGTAAGGGCTTTATTACCTTTACCACCAGAGAATAAACATTACACTCCAAAAGAGAGAAACGCACATAATAAATAAATAAATAAATAGATAAATAAATAAATAATTGAATAGATAAATAAACGCAATATACAAACGGTACTTCGGAATTTTTAGCACACAAACAATTAGGCTCGTCACCTTGGATTCAAAATGTGTAAAATACAGTAGGCTACAGTCTCGTACCATAATAAGTATTCAGAGGTCTGGTTCGTATAGCATCATGAACTATTAAGGCGTCTTCTATTAATTAATGACACGAGCTCCAGTATGTTTGTATGAGACAGGATAAGCGCTGTAGCCTAATTGATTCACTGGTACACTCGCAATCCAAAATGTGTATCCAGGTCTCGTTGAAGCTACGAATCATTTGACATACTAGTGAACCTTATCTTGATTGATATTAAATTTTGATTGAGCTCGTTTAATACTCAATCAGGCTATTCGAAGCAAGCCTGGATACATATTTTGGATTGCGAGTGTAGGCTACTGTATATCAGATGATTCTGAACTTCAACAAGATTTGGCAAAAAAAAAAAAAAAAATCTGGAGTAACTGATTCCTCCAAACTATTCCAAGCAACAGGATATCATTGTTGTTGTTCATCTGGTTCTGTTTCTTAGCATACCGTGGAGGAATCAAGGCTCTTTAATATACCAAAGGTAGCCTATTATACATTCGTGATACGTAATCCCTGACCAGAGACGAACGGCAGGCACCACACACACACATACCCTGCATTCGAACTCAGCCTCTATAATTATGTGCACCGAGTGATTCGAAGCTTTCTGCTCCTCACACTCTGGTCAGAAATTATGTATCACGAGTATACACTATAAATACTCGCCCAAGGTCACTGAAGCTTTTTGGCGTCTAGTTTTCCTCATTACTTACGTGGCTAGTGACAACAAACTTTCCCCTTTGGCTATCTCTCTCGGCCAGCAGCTTCTCAACACACACACAAAGAATGTGGAATTACTTCAGTACACACACACACACACACACATACAAAGAATATGGCATTAGGCTACTTCAGTACACACACACAGATTATGGGATTACTTCAGTATAGAGCATCATGCAAAATTCTCGACGATGGCATATTGAAAACATATCATAATACAGTACACAAGCTGACAACAGGATTGATATACCGTACCACCGTATAACCTATCCACAAAACCGAAACAAAAACTAAATAAATAATCTCCTTAGCATACCTTTAAGTGGATCCACCACAATAACAAACCAAAATATAATTACACATAATCCACACGCTCACAATACAAGATACCATTATAACCTAACCACGAAACCAAACAAAAAAACTGATTATAACCTAATCATCTTGGTATACCACCGACCTAACGCAATATCAAAACACACCGTAATACCGTACATACATACACAAATAAATAAAATCCACAAGCTACAATTATAAGATCAACGAACGGTAAGGTAAAGAAAGAAATGTCTGTAGAAATGTAGGCTGCAGATGAGCAAATAGAAACTGTAAGAAAAAATTGTCTGTAATCTGTATATGGTAACATCTTCACCACCACTCCAAGTTCAGCCAATCACGTCCCACCTTACATACATACACTGGTTCTAAGATACGATCGAGGCTTTACTACAAACATCTGCTATAATTATACAGTCATATTTTTCTTGCACTTTCTACTTGCTCAACTCAGTAACTTAAAAGATAATTATAACTACTCACCACAATGATAAAGCTGGGTTTGCATATGTTATTCCGGGGTCCTATTATAGTCTATTAAATTGCTTGTGTATTTTGTTGCTCCTTTGCTTGCTTGTGCTTGTAGTAGTGTCCCAGCTGAGTGATGATGATGATAATGATGAAAAGACGGTATTAATCATTAGTATCAAACTTCACTATAATCAGAAGAGCATGGTATTTGCAGATGAAAAAAATATATATAAATGAATAATGGTCAGTTATGGCTATATGTCAATCATTATGCCCCTTCAATGTCATTCTTACCTTCATCAATATCCACTTATAGCAGTATGAGTAAATAATTTGTGATTGTAACTGTACACTGTGGACAAACAAGAAATTATTTATCTATTTTATCTTACCTTAATGGCTGCCTCCCTCCTGACAGCTGAGTGATCGAGTGGAGAGATGGGATAGATTAATAATAGCTTCTGTGGTTCATTAGGTGTTCCTTTTGCCTCTATAATAACTTAAAACAATACTAAACCCCTCTATACTGTAGTAACCATAGATCAACGAGGAGGGAGATAAAGGGGAAGGAATAAACTATAGGAATTGATGGAACATGACACTTGCGCCGTCCACTCTGTAATTATTCACCTCCTCTAATGTCATTGTTGTGGCAATGTTGCCACTTGCCAGTGGGTGGTCTGCTTGACGAAATTCCCCCAAATTTAACATCTGAAAATCCCTATTTTACCTTTAAAATGTCCTATTTACTCGTGAAGATAATCGTATATTTGTCATCTTGAGATTTCGTTTGGTATAAATTTTGATACCTCTAATTCCCCATGCCTAGGGAAAATTCCCCATATTTGGTAATACTGCAATCTAATATTGACAGTCCTATAAAATTTGGCTAGTTACTTATCTCGAGTCTCGTTGGTAGATAATTCCACTAATGTTACGTAGTCTTAGATGGGAATTTATGTGAACAGTCTTATTCATTTGCATCGGGTGTAAAATAGGTATTATCAAGACTTGTGAAAAATAGGATTAAGGAAAATTTGATGTTGTAACTTGGAACTACTTAAGTTGGCGCATCATGGCTGGCTGTGGGTTGTTGATAGGCTCAATTTAATTACTTACTGTCTTATTAAATGGTTGTTTCATTTTGCTTTTCGTTTACTTCAATTTATTAATAATTTATGTATTCGATACGATATGTGATTTTATTCTATTATAATGTTAAATTATCTTCATTCACACACATAGGCTACTACAAACGGAATCCACAGAACATTGGAATGAATAGCAGAATGGCGGTGATGGTAGAATCATGGAGGTATAATCTAAGAGGAGGCGGCATGACGTCACAGAAGTGAAGCCAGTTTTCTATTGGTCGGCTGTCCTCCCTACCCCCCATTGACTCAAAACATTGAACAGCTCATCACGTCGGACCATCAATTTCACCAACATTCTTTGCCATTTTTTAAGATAATGCTGGCGTGTTCAGCATATGGGTGTACCCAGAGAGACAGGAGTCTTTCTACTACATTTCATATGTATGTTAAGAAAGTCATATAGAAAAATATACGACAGAAATTGACAAATCAACGAAGTGAATTTTATCACCTGCCTCGCACACCGCGACACGTACCCATGTCCTGTAGAATATTAATACTGTACATATAAAAACTGTAAAGCCAAGGCTATTATAGTGTTGTGATATTAACTATTAATGTATAACCTGACGTATATATAGCATTGACAGGGTTATAAAAGATAAACTGGCTCCATGGGGGGACCTATTTGTGCCTAAGTTAGGGTTGGCCTGAAGGATAACTCGAGTGTTGAGAGATTGTATTATGAATGTTTTAGCATATTTCATAATGTTTTAAAGATATTTAATTTATAATTGTGTTTACTATGTAGACTATTTGGTTGTTGAGAATTTAGGTGTAAGTTAAAAAAAACCGTAGTCTAAGTTAAGCCAATGTACGGAAAGAGTTTTTATAATTGTGAAATTACTGCCTGGGACTGATGAGTAAAATTAATGTTTCTGTGTAAATCAGAGTGAACTGAAACTGAGGAAATTATGACACACTTTATGCAGTAACATGCAGCCATCATGGTATGATTCCATGTGGCTTATAAGTGGTAAAATATGTTTGATACAAGACAACACACCTGCATGAGTGTCAACTCAATTACATGACAGTTCTGGGTGTTACACTACACATCTCTTCACTACACATCACATATCTCCAGTAGGCCTACCATATACACATCTTCACTACCCTATTCACATCTTCAGTACACTATACACTTCTTCACTACACACACATCTCCATTAACTTAATTATACACATCATCACAACACACCACATCTTCACTACCTTATTACATATCTTCACTAAATTATACACATCTTCACTACACTATGTAGGCTACATTTTCACTGCAGATCACACATCTTCACAGCACACTGAGGTGGCTACAACGCAAGGAAATTTAAGTGAAAAAAGATGTAGTTTGTTGACAGGCAGACAGTAAAATATTATTACTATCTGCTTGTCAACAAACTATAACTTTTGCTCACTTTCCTTCCTGTTGTAGGTATCTCGCAAGTAGGGAGGCATACCAGATTCACGTGTGGTCATCTGTACTTGTTGTTATTTCTCTGTAACGTTATAATACGGTCTGTGGGTTGGTGTGTAAGCTATCACCTTCTCTTTTACTATACTTTTTGCATAAAAGAAACTATTAATTCATTAATCAATTCATTCTTTCATTCATACTCCTAGGAAAAGTTTGCGAGCAGAGGTAATGCTCTAGCTGGAAACAGCTATATTTAATGGGTTTAAGTACTTTTGATAATATACAGAATTGGATAATTTTATGTAGTTATCATATATGGAACAAATTCAAGTCTCTTTCTGGCTATGATTATAGGATATATGAGAAAATAAGACCATAATTATAATGGGAGTAAAGCGGGCGAGGCAATGTTTTGAGTCAATGGGGGGTAGGGTAATAGGCTCCGCCCCTTGCTTCACTTTGGGTGTACAGGACGAGCGGCTCATGCCGCCTCCTCTTAGATTATACCTCCATGGGTAGAATTCACTGAGAGTTATTTAGGGGGTGTGGTAGTGTTGGCAAATCTGGAGCGACTGGTTCCTCCACACGTAACCTACTATTCCAAGCAAAAACACACACCACAAATATTTCGCCGTTATCAGCTATGCAAAGACCACTCGTGTGTGTGTGTGTGTGTGTGTGTGTGTGTGTTTTGTTTTTTTTGTATGGCGACCACCAAAGCGCCCGTGTACAATATTCCTCATTGGACTTATATATAGATCGGTTTATATAAAAGTATGTTGTATCTCATTAATGACGCCACAGGATAAAATAGAGACATAATATTAGGCTACATCGATTTTCTCACTGCTGATCCAAAGGTAGTTGAAATATTTATATAATCATAATTCAGGTTTTCTTGATATATAATAACACGATAGCCTTACCCTTCTTAATTCCTGTATTGTATCACTGATCGAACAAAAAAAAAAGATTATATTGTTATCTTTAGAAATATTATATAGATTGTAAGGTTTAAAGCTATTAGGCTACTCCATTGCATATTTGTCGGGAAATGGTGGTTGGATTGAGGTTCTCTCACTTCTCTGTCACAGCCACAACCAGTTGATACTACTGTCTAGTGAAGAGAGATACACTTACCAGACGACGTACTGAATATCTACTTTCCCATAAGTAATCATGATCTAATAACGAAATCCTCGACACAAATTTATAATCCTCGACACGAATTTATCGCCTATTGGTAAGTATAATGTACAAATATGTAAGAAATACTAAAGGTCCAGGTAACCTGATGTTCTTTCTTTAAAAAGTTGGTTTTCGGAAGATAATGAAATAGTATTATATGATTGAATTAATTGTAGGAACCAAGGAGTGTTGAATGATAAGGACATTGCTCGTTTTTATCTAAGCATATCCTTTATTACCGTCCAACTCATTCGTTTTCTCAAGATTAGTCTTCATAGAAAACATACTTTTATATTTAACGATGGTATTATTTTCTATCCGCAATATTGGATCAAACAACTTCATGGCCTTCAGCGGCATCGTTCCCAGAGTGTTGGGGTTGTACTAAAGGTAAATAAACAAATAAAAAAAAAATGTAGTACCCGGTATCATATTACATACAGTGACACTTGAAGTCTTCGTTCACAGAGTAGTGGACTGAAATGAAGTTAAACACCAACATGACAATATAATATAATGCATGTTTGATGGAGTTACCTCTCGAGGGGAAAGAGTAAAGTGGAAAGTATTAATTGATTGAGAATAAAAGAAGAGAAGGGACAGCAAGCAAGCACGAAGTAAATACTGTATAATGAAAGGAGGTCTCCACTTGAGGCCACCTGTTGACACCCATTAGTTCTTGTTATACGAGGAAGATTATTGTCACTCAGGGTCGTGGTAGGCTACAGGTTTAGCATGCCATTACTCTTCTACATAGTTATATACCTAGTGCAGCATACGTACAGTTGCCAAAAAAGGTATTGCGACAAATCTTGATAGAACTTTAACCATAGTAATATCCACAACTATTTGTAGGGACTATAAGCATGTATAACAGAAGGAAATACACATGTCCTTCTGTAATACATACTTATAATCCCTACAAACAACTATAGACATTAATATATTGAATGTTGTATCAATAGTTGTCGCAATACCTTTTTTTGGCAACTGTACATAATATAGGAATTTTTTCTAAACCCATGTATATCCAAGTTTCAGTTCAAGTTGCTAAGAGGATATACTTCAGCAAATCACCATTAGTATCACTGAGGTCGTCTGTTTTCTGCTGGTGTAGTTTGGAGGAATCGGTACGTAGCCTACCTTCCATTCCATAAGCTGATGACGTTCATTAATCATCTTATCATTTGGGTGCATAAGAATGATATTGAGCAACTTACTGACAACTTGTAAAACTTATAATCTTAAATTGTTATATACAAGCCTAAAAAACAAATAACAACCCAACGAGAATAGGATTAGTAATGTCTTCAATGGATTCTTGACTGACTGTCCACTGGTGAATCTGGCATCCTTCCCTGTATGGAGTAAGAGGCAGTGAGCTCCAACGAGGGTATAGCCTACCAGTGCCAGCCAGCCAGAACTCATCTCAGTGCCACGTACGGGAGGGTCCAAGGTCAGAGGCACTGTTGTGTTGCTACTGTCGGCCATGAGTCAGGCAGAGCAGGATCTTGAGGCTGTGTGCCACTGTGACCTCACTCAACCCAAGTTTTGAGATCACAGGGACACACACACACACACGCAGTTGCATTCAGAGACCTTGCTTTTGTACACACACACACACACACACATACACACAAACACACACACACGTGCATTCAGAGACCTTACTTTTGTAAACACACACACACACACACAGTTACATTCAGAAATCCTGCTGTTGTACACACACAAAAATAAGAGGAAAGAAACAATTCAACTCGACGGAAAGGACAAACAAGTGACTATATACATACAATCACCAGAGATATTTGACGGCAACAGTACACAAGTGCAAGAAAAAGAAATCATCAGGTGGAAATTAACTGGTCCAAAGTCACGTCCCTTCCAACAACACAACACAACACAACACAATATATCAGACTCCAGCCATCAGGGATCAGAGTATGAATGGTGGCAGTAGACGCGAGACACCGAGGTTTAGCGAGGACACAAGACTCTTCTGCTTTATCCAGGTGAGATTCTGTATTCATGTCGGTAAGGAGGAAGAGGTTGTATGCTTGTTGTTTTATATATTTTCTTTTATTTACTTATTTATTTATTTATTTATATTTTACTCCCGCATCCCCTTAATTGTCTATATACCGAAGGTGTGTGTTTCATATCATATAGTTTGCAGGGATAAAGTAGTTTCCACGTCACACGGTCATAACACATACATGGTCTACCTAACGGAAAGTAAAATATGGAATTAAGGAACAAGAGTAAAAGTATATAGATGTAGGAAAGAGAGGACGTATCTGTGTGGCTTCAAAAGGTATACACTTGGACAACTACAAGTATGGTTTCAGGATGTCTTGACGGCTGGCTGGCTGGGTGACATTAGAAGGGTGAGAGGATGATAGTTTTGGGTGTGGGGCCTGCAATTTACCAGTCAACCAACCAACCAGCCAGCCAAGGTCATTATTAAAGGCTATACGACACTCCTATACCCAAGCTCTGTGGCTGTTATATGGATGTATGTACTTGTATGCATGCATGTATGTATTTATAGTTGGACACATGAATGGGTGGTACAGCACAGGTAAAAGATACTTGTCCCATTTGAGTAACCAGTGTCTATTATCAGTTACTTGCTTTTTATTACCATCCTCAATACTGACTTCTGCCCCTGATGTCTCCTATAAGGCACTAAGGAACTTGATATTGGGAGAAATGGACCATCTTTCACTTGGGCTGTACCACCCATTCATGTGTCCAACTGTACAGTCACGAATCATAATAAGTAACAAGGTGTTGTTGAAGTCTGGAATCATTTGACATACCAGTGAACCAATTACAAAGCTCATCATTTCTACATACATATATCATAAACATACATACATACATTATAATCATACATACATACATACATACATACTTGCTGGAACTTTTTAATTTATATTCCATCAGACAAATCGAAGCAGACCTGGATACTAATTATGACCTCACGTATGTATGTAATGTTTATATGTATATATGTATGTATGTCACAGGATGAGTATGAGACGTCACTTGTCATGGAGGGCTCGGCAGGGGAGTCAGCGCCTGAGGGAGGGGAGTCGTCGGGTTGCTGTAACCTGTTGGGGGGATTGTACTACCCTCAAACTCGTCCCTCTCAAACTGACCTTCTTCATCATCATGGGAGGTACTGGACATGTCAACTCCTGCATTTTCTCCTACGCTGTACTTGGTCATATTGGCTTGCTACTGTATACTATTCACACACACACACACACTGTCTTAACATTGACTCGTATATCTCTCTCCCCCTCTCTGTGTGTATATATATATATATATATTAAAATAGTAAGTTTCAGGACATAACTCGGTGGAATAAGTATCCATATAATATGACCCATTGAGACTCATTGACCTTCAGCGACCCAGTGTATGTCCCCCTTCATCCCACTCCTGGTGAAGGCGTTGGGCTTCAAGTTGCTGGAGGCTGGTATCATCTTCGCCATCGGGCCCCTCATTCCCATCGTGGCGCCTCTCATTGCCAACCTCATCGCTGATAAACTCGGCAACTTCAGGGTGAGACGCCCCTCATTATTATTTACACACACACACACACACACACACACAAACATATCGATCTGACCTCACATACATTTTAAACACATGCATTTCACACTTATACACACACACGCATCGAACTATTAACCTCACATACACTTTTCATGCATACACATGACACTCACCAAACACACAGGCATCGAACTAATCTCTAATTCATATCACACTCACAAGTAGGATTGAGAAGTAGTGACTGCCAAAAAAAAAAAAAAAAAAAAAAAAGCCCCCTTCTGGCCGTGTAATTCCAGCCTAACCTTATCTCAAATTCTGTTCCAATGCAGTGTATCCTGGTGTTCACGGTGGCCCTGAGTGGGTTTGTGGCCCTCATCAACATGGCCATACCACCAGCACGCACCACGCCCTCTTACTCTGACACACTCTCCTTCGGCATCACCTGTAGTCCTGACTTCGTTCTCACGCCCCAACTTTCAAAGGAAGACGAGTGTGATTTCCTTGACAAGACGGTAGATATTTCATCAGTGGAAGCTAAAAACTGTGGGTACAAGTGCAGCCCCAGAGCCGTCAGTATTCCCCACGAGGTACTCAAACACGTCAAGAAACTCAGACTGAAGCAGGTGGTCAACGATACTATGTACCACATCTGCAAAGTCAAGCTGAACGAGGACAAAACTGAAGATCAAAAATGCTTCAGAGTGAATCTCAATAAGTCTTTGGCTCACGAGAACATGCCCAAAGCTTTCCAGATACACAACTTGGAACTTCCGTTGGCAAAGAAGACGATGATTAATGACGGCTTCCCTGTCACCAACTACACGATGCGATCCAGCGACCTCAACAGCTTCGAATGCTACACAGGCAAAGTTCCCAAGAATGTCAAGATACCAAAGCTCACCATCAGCGAGGAAACGCCGCCCCTCAAAGACGAGATGGCAGTGACGTGTGAGTTCCACTGCCACGCCAGCATTGCACACAACCTCACCTGTAAGGACCGAGCACACAGCGTGGAACACAACGTGGCCCTCAGCTTGTGGTTCTTCGTTTCCATCAACGCCCTCAACAAGTTCCTCATCGGGTTGACCTACACACTGTTTGAGGTGGCTGTGGTGGCCGTCCTCAGAGAACACGACAACGACTATGGCCTACAGAGGATTTACGGTTCCATTGGTGGTATGATGTTCGCTCCACTCTCTGGTTTCCTCATTGACTACTTCGCCAAGAACAACTACAAGGATTTCTAGTAAGTCTTGATATCGCGAGTCTATAACACTTGGGGGATAATTTTGAAACCATAGCAATGAACTGACATGCACATATTTATATGTATGACTGCAGTTGGTGTTATTTATAAATTCGTTATGGTACATATTGTTCTTATTACTTGCACACTTTTACTTTTGAATTATAATTGTTTATTCGAACATCATAACTATTACCCCTTATCATAAAGAGGCTTATAATTACTTGTCTTTCCTTGTATTCACGAATTAGGAGATAAAATTGTTACATGTACAGTATCACCACCAGCTGTCGTACAACTACCTTTAACTGTTGCCATCGAAATACTCTTGAATGTTTTCTATAATAAACAAGCTCTATTTACTCCCCAAGAACACAATTATTTAAGCATCGTGATATTTGCAGAAAGAGTGCTGTATGAAATAATTTAAGATATATACAATTTAATCGAACAGTAACAAGGAAGCGATACA
Source organism: Petrolisthes manimaculis (assembly GCA_034508575.1). Classification (NCBI taxonomy): domain Eukaryota; kingdom Metazoa; phylum Arthropoda; class Malacostraca; order Decapoda; family Porcellanidae; genus Petrolisthes; species Petrolisthes manimaculis. The sequence continues at coordinate 62,775 of JAWZYT010002374.1, read as the reverse complement.
CACATATATACATATATACATACATACATACATATTTATACATACATACATATACATACATACATACATAGTGCCGTTCTATACACAGTGTGATGTTCGTGTTGTACTGCGCCTTAAAGATGTTATGTGCCCTCATGTTGGTCAAGCTGCATCTGGGCTTCAAAACACACATCCCCAGCGCCCGTAAGAACAGATGTAAAGTGCTCACCAACCTTGAGGTACTGCTGCTCCTCCTCATCGTCTTCATTGCTGGTGAGAAGCGTGTTATTGTGTTATCTCTGTCTGTTTGTTTGTCATGACTGGATTTCATTAGTGCACGCATGGATATAAGAGTCGTGTGTGGGGGTGGGGGATGTGTGTGTGTGTGTGTGTGTGTGAAAGAGTCGTGTGAGTGTGTGTGTGTGTGTGAAAGAGTCGTGGCTGTGTATGTGTATGTGCTATACTATACACACATAATCAGGCGAGGATACACAACCTTAATGACATAGACAATAACCCCTTATTATGAGACAACTTGACTGACTCAACAACAAAAAAAAAAAAAAAAAAAAAAAAAAAACGTGTCTGTGATTGAGTGTTACAGGTATATGTGTTATGAGTGTTACAGGTATGTGTTATGGCTTCATCAAGAACTTACTACCGTGGCACTTGGACACCATGAAGGCTCCTAAATGGTTCATAGGCCTACTGACAACTGTGGCATCCCTCTCCGCCCTCCCCTTCCTCGGTTTCTCAGGGAGCATCTGTAAGAAGTTTGGGTATTTCCAGTCCATCGCCTTCGGTCTCGTCTGCTACTCCATCCGGTTCATTGGTGAGTCAGTTCAGCATCTTTGTTATCGTTTGTTTACTTACCTTTGTTTGTTTACATTATATTTTATTTATTGATTGATTGATTTATTGATTCATTTATTATTATTATCATTATTATTACTGTATCAACATTATTATTTTTAACATTACTATTACTATTATTATTATTATTATTATTATTATTATTATTATTATTATTATCTTTATTTATTTATCTTTTTTAAGCATGAGGGATAGCATGACTTAGCGACAGTCTACATTGAGTTCATTTAAATACATTCTCATATATTACTGCAGTCGTTTCTTCCCTGTGTCTCGTATATCATCCTCGTTTAGTCATATATTTTCATTGTTTTGAGAGGGAACTTATATATTATCTATGAGAGGTGAATTTCTGCCCCATCTTTATTTATATTATCGACTCGAAAGTTTATTAAATTCAAGTTACGAAATCCATCATGCAATCACTTAATTGACAAAAAAAACACAAAACAAAACATGAATAAAATAAAATACAACGTGTGTGTTTCTTCCCCCACCAAAAAAAACAAAACAACAACAACAACAACAACTAAATACCGTGCTGAAAATCTTACGTAAGGTACTTTTGACTCATCACATAAGATTTTACTCGTCACAGAGAAAGGTTATATATGTTGAGACGAGGATCAATGAGGGAGTTTGATGAAGAGTGATGGCATCGTCTTATAAGCCACTAAGACCAACCACCAATCCTGTCTGAAGAACACACACACACACACACACACACACACACACACACACACATTGGCATACAAGTACATAAGCTGTTCCGGCACACACACACACACACACACACACATTGGCATACAAGTACATAAGCTGTTCCGGCACACACACACACACACACACACGTTGGCACACAAGTTATAAGCTGTTCCAGCACACACACACACACACAGCCTAGTACACGTTATTCACACACACACACACACACACACACACACACATTGGCACACAAATATACGCTGTTCCGGCACACACACACACACACACACACACACACACCACTGGGGCCAAAAAAGTGAGTATGGTGCATTATGTTCATTTGGTCATGTGGTGGAGTGCACGAATCCTGCTGTTGTGGTTATGACGTCACTAAACAAGCCATGATAACCTCACACATTAATGTCCACCACTTCTCGTCATTCCGGCTCTAAGGAAATGTTTTGCACGCACATATATACACTGTTTTGTAAGACTCTCCTTCCCTACGACTCTCCCTACGACTCTCTTTAAAGTTCTACCCAATACTCTCCTCAAGACACTCCCTAAGACACTCCCTAAGACTCTCCCTCCGACTCTCTTTAAAGTTCTCCCCATGACTCTCCCTCCGACTCTCCCCAAGGCTCTCCTCCAAAGACTCTCCCCAAGACGAAACCCTAATAAGTGTCAATAAGAAGTTATAAATGGTTTAGTGGGTGTGTATATATTGGTAGAGATAATATATACCAGCAGGTGTATTGTGCTGTCAAGTAGGACTGATGAGGCAGGAGGAGGGGATGCCACTTTGCTCTTCCTTTCATCACAAGGTTGTCTGTGTGTGTGTGTGTGTGTGTGTGTGTGTGTGTAACGTGTACCAGACTGTGTGTGTGTGTGTGTGTGTAACGTGTACCAGACTGTGTGTGTGTGTGTGTGTAACGTGTACCAGACTGTGTGTGTGTGTGTGTGTAACGTGTACTAGACTATGTATGTGTGTGTGTGTGTGTGTGTCTAGAGAGGACCTACCTCTTATCATTACATAACCCACACTACTCACCGACCCACCCACGTGCATGTTTTTGTTTACATCGAATGAGAATCCAGCCAGACAGTGTAAACCTCAAGGGAATTTCTCCAATGAGAGGCTGAGCTATATAACGTCTCCACCATCTGCTCAGCCAATGAGGATTAATTTAGACCATCACGCCCGGCAGGATGGAGGCGCACCAACTGCACCTCCTGTATGTGTGGGTGTCATCTCCAGCTTCCTTCACTATATAGCTTCCTCACACGCCCTCTACATATTGACACATGCTTCCCTATACTTTCATCTCACCTGTCCTCATTGATAAGTATAGGTCGGACTTTTATTCTCACGTGGATGAGTACTGGAGGGTTGGTTTTTTTTTTCTGTTATAATACTTTCAGAGTTTTTTTTTTTTCCAATAGCCTAATCACATTTACTGAACTTCTGACTCTCTCCATAGGTTTCATGCCTTTATAAAATCCAGATCAACACCAACATACACACACATCATGGCTTGTAAACCGTAATGACACCAGCGAAGGTGTTTATATGACGTGATTTTCCGATAGACTTATTACTACCAATCCAGGAGAACAAGTGATACACACAACCACCCATAAACTATACTGGGGAAATAATATCAAGGTATGGATTCGAACACATTAAATCACTGAAGGTATCATCCTCAATCTTACTAAACAACACTGAATCATTCCTGGTTGAGTTGAAGGGAAGTGTTGAGGTGTATGGAAGTGGCTTCCCCATTGCCTAACATTCTTACGAGGGTGCAGCCAGCCTCGTATCCCTTACTATAGGGAGGTAGTGAAGGACAGGGACCCAGCTTTCTGACAATGATCCCACCAAAGGATCAAATAGCCTCGGAACTGAACCCTTTGCCCGTCACGTGCCCTGCACTCCCACCTCTTGAAAAAAAGGAAATGGGTATTGATTATTATTATTATTATTATTATTGAAGGTGCAACAGAGTAATCAAATCAGCAGTTGTTATGGAACGTCATGAGGTCAACAAACCATTAGTAACATTTTGTATTTGGAGAGAGGAGACACGCCCCTCAGGGTTACCACTAGAGACAGTCGCGGTATGAAGACTGGCAGAAATCATCATTTGTCATTGTTTACATGCAGCGGGAGAGACGGAGGGAGGGAGGGTACTTGGATGGATGGGTTTGGGTGGGTGTTACTGGGCACGGCACCGGAGTGACACACCCACCCATCCCATGCAGTCTGTTGGTATCATATTACACATAAGTAGCTTTAATGGGGCGACACACATTCACCTCCATGCAGCAAGCAACGAACGTCTGCCACACCCACTCTCAGATGCAGCGTCTGTTCCTGATTTACTGAAACAGATTTATTTTTTATGCCTGTAAAATTAATAATGGGGGAAATAATTTGTTGGTACATTAGAGCGTCTTGAATCCTCCACCAGAGTATGCCGGGAAACAGGACCAGATTAACAAAATATATTTATGTCCTGTTGTTTGGAATGGATCTTAGAAATCAGCTGCTCCGGATTTACCAACACTATACGATCCCTTTAATTAACAGTTCTGGGTGTTAATTATAAATATCACGAAAAGTCAATTTAGCCTCGAGATGTCAGGCACATGACCTAAACTCTGTAGGATCACTTCTCTGCACCACCAAGGTCACAATTGAAGTATAGGACAGTCATGTATGAGTCTCCCACAATACTCACTTGCAAATGTAGACTAAACCTGGATTTAATAGCTTAATTGAACTTAAAGGGGGAAGATGAGCAATGCAATAATAATAATAATAATAACCTCTCGTCACGAAATGGAAATGTATACTACCAGATTATGAGTCATGTAGCTTGTATATACTTAAGTTACCAGCTGACACTACCACCACCACTACCATATTCCCACCTGGTGTTGTATACTGTATATATACGTACAGTACAGTACAATGATGAGCCTCCAACTCCGGCCAATCTGGTACGAGACAAAACGCAAACCACTGCACCAATTCAGACTCGAACCTTGTACTCTTTGGTCAGTAATCTCAGCCTAATCCAAAGTTACCACAACTCTCTTTTTCGAAGGTCGCCTCGCCATACTGTTGACCCCTTTCCCTAAACAACCATTAGATTTAATATTGTGGGTCCATTGCCACACAAAGTCAGTTTAGTTGCATGCTTGGCGAGACTGAAAATCAACAACTGACCTCTTCTCCCATGCACCCGGCCGCTATCATGAAACTGAAGATCCAGTGAAAGTTTTATAGCCACGCGCTGATGAAAAGCAATACAGCCTATTCATGCGCACATTCACACACATCCTGCAGCCACACATGGAGGGGGGAGAGGGGGGGGGTGATGCACACACTCATGCAGCCACATACACATGCTTGCTCTTAACACTCGTCAATAAACACTGGTAGCAGAGTGCATAGCTTTGAAGGACGATCATGGAGAGGAGGGAGGGACAAAAATAGAGAGGATGATAATACGACCTTGAACAGATGAAAAGACGAAATTGTATAAATATGATGGACAACTGGGTGTATTAATTGAGATTATGAAGTACAGTACTCGGCAATGACTCCCCCCTTCCCTCTCCCAGCTTTGACAATACTCTGTGCTGGGCAATGACGATGACAGTTACGATGGCTTTATATAATGGAGCCATTCTACTAGAGTACATGTTATCGTCATCGTTTCAATTGGTATATCAAGTCGCCTCAATCAAGTGGTAACGCTATACTCTGGGGTCCACATTCTTTTATTGTATACGGTGTGAGGCTACTTTAATTTTCAGGATAGGCTACACTCTATTCGTTAAGACTAGATTTCTATAGGCTATAGATCAACCAACTAATAGCAAGCCACACTGGAATATTATACAGAAGAGTAAGTGCATAAAAACAACTGAATGATAATAGCAATAATATATACATACCGTAATCTCCATCAAACTATAAGTCTCCTGCTAGGACCCCAAGACAACTACCGTGACTTCCTGACCTCGCGTGACGTATATAATTGCTCGTCGAGTTAACAGGGACTGGGGTCTTTTGAGTGGTGACTGTGTGTGTGTGTGTGTGTGTGTGTGTAGAATGGGACATGGGGAGCGGACTTGTTGCGAGTTACTGCACCCTCTTCCTCGCCCTTCTTTATATCCTATGTAGCTACCAGTTCTTGTAGGTACGGATTGTAGGTCTTCGATAGCATAGCATTATTTCTATACTATAGTTCCATGCAGCAGCGTATAGGAAATCCCTGTGACACTGTATGAATGATGAGGCTGACTAACAAATCATTCGTAGGAGTGAATGGATGAGCGTTGTGGGTACTATCCCTAAAGTTATTCTACTATATAATAAAAAGGCGTTTCTGGTTTTAGCACAGTAGTTGACTAGTCGTTTAATATATGGAGCACATGTTCAGAATTAATTGGGGTCACAACAACAATAAAGAGAGAGAGAGAGAGAGAGAGAGAGAGAGAGAGAGAGAGAGAGAGAGAGAGAGAGCTATTAGAATAATGTACAGTAGATTTAGAGTTTAGGATAACCTAGCAAACAATTAAACGAGGAACACACACACACACACACACACTGAGACACAATGGTAAGGGAGGGACATCAAATAGTGTAACTACATACCATCCCGGGCCTCGAGAGATCATTGAGTAATAAGTTGTGTAATGGAGGGGACGTGCTACCCTCAACTGGTATATATCTCGGGACTCACAACTGTAGTGGTAGTGGGTAGAGAGAGGCGCTATAATAATAAATATAACAAAAATAATTATAGTACAATTATAAGAACTAGTACCAAGTATATCATTATCATCTAATTTATCCTTTTTTATCACCCCTTAATTAACATAATTATTATAATGCCTTCGACAAATTAATTAAAGTGTGTATAGTAAACGATAACGAGTAGTGAAAAAATTCAATGTAATGCGTTCTCTCTTCCTGGATGGGACTGGCAGCAAGCGAAGGGGCCCACAGTTTAAGATCCACACGGTCATCAAGCATTTGCCCTTGTTACTATGATATGATTCTCTGTCTCTTGTCTCTCTCCACAGACCAAGAAACTGTTTACAGCAGATATGTAATTCCTCCTCCTTTCGCTATACATTCCATCTTATGTTAGTCAGTAGTTGCAGAACAAAGAAAACCATCTAATATATATATCAAAACTTGCATTAACGATACACCATTGTTACGACCCTTCGTAATCAGTTCTCTTTATGAGGAGAAGAGGAGGAACTAAACATCTTGAGTGAGCTTGAAATAATTCTAGATAGCAAAATAAGTCACAGATTTTCTTGTAAATGTGTACTGTAAAAAAGCAGAGATACGTTACTTATTTACGTTTACAGGTTACTCTCTGGTGAAGAAGTACTACTGGGTGGCGCCCTTCGAGGTTCTGGAGGGCGTGACTACAGGATTGCTCTTCACGGCTGCTGTGGTGTATGGTGGCCAGTTGTCCTCCAGGTCCAACTTGGCCACACTACAGGGTATCCTCGCCACCTGCCACTACGGTCTTGGTATGTTCTAATAAGCAATGTCAGACTCTTATCTAACAAACAGACCCCACAAGCCATCCCTAAGTACAGGAACTACCACTCCTCATCCTCTCATCATTGGCGTATATATATATATATATATATATATATATATATATATACGGTACATTAAGTTGTCCGTGGGAAAACTCGGTCTTCTCATATTCATAGACCTTTTCAGATGAATGCAATAGTTCATTTATAGTCTCAAAAAGAAATAATAATACTCGCATTAAAACAGTGTTGATTTATTCAAATGTTGGCGTCACCGCAAATACACTTTCATCCCTCTCCACAGACAAGTGTTTAACCTCCCTTGAAACTGGGTTGAGGTTGTGATACTATTTTCAATAATGCTGCATTCTCTCCTCTTCGTCTCCAACAGGTAAGAGTGCAGGCAGTATGCTGGGCAGTTTCCTAATGCATCACTTCAAAACACCAATAGCCTTCCAAATATTCAGTGGACTGTCACTGATCTCGGCATTTTTCTACTACCTGGTTGGAAAGCTTGTCATTCTGCCACGCCACAACAAGATAATGCAGCGAAGGAAAGCAGTAATGAAGATGCCAATAGAAACTATTTCTCGTAATGAATACAAAAAACGCAACAAGCTCTACTCGCTACCAGAAGTTGAAACTTACAGGTTATCCTCGAAAAAGAAGGGACAGTCGCCCATGCCACCCAGAGAGAATGATGACACTACCGTGGAAGAAAATGGTAACCTTAACCAGACTCAAATGACAGAATTGCCGCCTGATGAGGTATCAGTTCAGAATATCACAGCTGAAGACATACCGACAAATGAAGTATCTCCTCACAATTCGACTGCAACAAGTGTGCCTGATGAAGAGGGATCGGATAAACTCCCACCCGGTGAAGATAAACCAGAGAATTCACCTTCTGAGAATTCACCATCCGAGAAATTATCGTGTGAAAACAATGCCCAAGATCTCCATGGGGAATTATCTGATCAGAGATTACCAAATGAAAACAAACTTCAGTCTCATCCCACCGGCGACTCAATACCAGATGATAACCTTAATCCGTCTTCCGATGAGGCTTCAGCCCAGGATGGGACTAACATGGAAGCCAAATCTGAATCGTAATTTTCTTTTTGTACTAATAATCCTATAATATCATTGGTAAGGTATAGGGATGAATTTTATCATTTACTTCCTTCTCCATGTTGTACAGTAGGTCTAAGAATGAGAGTATTCATTAAATAAATGGGTATAAGATAAATTATATACATGCATCCAATAATACTGTATTATACTCTACATCCATAAATGTCAATAGGAACAATATGTGATAGTTCTTGTGAAATTACAACAATTCATTGAGGCTGCAACTGCAATTTTACTTGAAGTTATCATAAAAGGATATTTTGTGGGAAGAGTTGTATCTCTATCCCATCATTTAATTGAGCTTGTCTTCTGTAATTTTGCAATACAATTGAATAATTGGTTGGAAATCTGATACTATTACAGTATTTCTGAATGTAAGTTGACAAACTATAGATATTAAATAACTAAATTTCAAGCTGTACATATTCAATACAATATATATCTTCTTATGTCAAGGGTTTCCCATACTGTACCTGAAATTAGACCACTCTCATGACATGATGCTTTATGAGACTTCTAGATTACACCGAATTAGATTAATCCTGACTTTAGAATAACGCATGAAAGGTGACACCCACTTCACTCTGCTGGTATAGGTATATTCCATTGCAAAAAAGATGGGTTACACACCTTGATACCTATCACAATAACAACTAACTCTTAGAGCCCAATCAGACCCAGTTTGCCCTCATAAAGAACATCATAACATTACCCGAACGTAGCCAGACAACAACTAAACAGCCAACCCAAGCTCACCAGAGAGCTTTCTGACACTGCTCAGTACCATGACAATACAGTGTTGCCAGGGAAAAAGGAAGGCTGGAAGAAGCATTCCCACAAAGCCTACTCCTCCAATCTTTATTTTTCCTTCCTTTTTTATTTCCAAACCATCCAGTATGGGCATTATATAAATTCCCCCAAGGGGGAAAGTATTGTACACAAAACATAGTAGTGATTTTTATTTCACATACAGTACTGTACATTTCTAATATTGTGCCAAACCTGCTAAATGATTCCAACAATGTATTTCACTGTTGTTGAAAACTAATAATCTTACATTAAGTGGGCATTTACTCCATGTGATACAGTACAGTACTACACCAATGCTGAAAAATTCCACAATAAACTCCCAAAAATACATATATCGAAACTTATCAATAAACACCTTGACCATGCAGATCTGAACCCGGCTTATCTCCCTTCAACCCTTTTCCAATAAATCGCAATATTAAAAATAAGCCAAACAATAACCTAAAGTATATATACTTTAATTAAAATTGTATACTGTATAACCATTAAAAAACTACTCTGCAATATTAACATACAGAACTGTACTAAATTTCTACATTTCTCATGAAATAAATCTACTTTAGTAACAGGCTCATGAAACATATACAGTACAGTATTTAGACATTTTCAAAACAAAAACAGTGTTTTCCTGATAAGAAAGACATTATCTCATGCAAACTAACAAGACCATACAAAAAACATGTTTAAAGCATATGCAGGTACTGGTATACAGTAAATACAATACTATACTGTATAGAGTATATATTATTATATATAGTAGACCAGTACTCGTACAAGACAGTCACTTCCAGGAGTGTTATTTCCCTTATCATGATGAAGCAACTAAAGTTGGTTTAGTTTTTTGTTCATTATCCATCCATCCTTTTCCCAGAGTTGTGATGCCCTCATAAGGACCAGTTATATCAGTCCTTATATAATAATAAAAAAATAAAAAAACTGCCAGCATTGGAAGCTTAAAAGCTATGATGGTGGTGGATGATAATGATATTTGCTTTTCATCAGTCAATCAATTAATCAAATCTTCACAACAGTCATAAACAATGGCCATCACCACAAAACAAGGATCCACCCCAATTCAATAAAATTAAGACATGAGCATTGCACAATTCCTTACAATCTCCCAAAGTTGTTCCAACAAAGCAACTTCATGCTTAATCCTCCACTTTCACAGGATTAAATTTACACCAAAAGTACAACAATAGAGTACAAATTCTCCAGAACACCATTTGAAATAAACAAAACCAAATCTTTGCGTCCGATATCCAGAATATCCAGCCTCACAACATTTTGTACTGGACTACAGGAATGTCCCCCAGAAATTCACAAACATCCTTCACAGTGGAACCAGAGTATGCCTGCCAGACTGTGATGCAGCTACCATACCTCTCTTAACAAAGTCTAGAACACTGTAACCAACACAACACTTCCTCTGCCCATACTGCAATGAAGCAACACACACTGACTTCCAAGTCCATACCTTACTTACGGAGGATGTCACCAGTTTCTTGCAGGTTACTTGATTTACAACATTGTCAAGTGGGGTTGCAACAATATCAATCAAACATGGTTCTAAGGCAAAGGCCCTTCTATTGTTCCCATCACTGCCCTTCAGTACTGGTCAAAAGCAAATCATTATGTTACCACCACCAAAGAAACCCAATTAACCACTGATAATGGCAGAATAAGTAATTTAATTATAAATGCAAATACAAACTGCTGCATACAGTTATTAATTAGTACTATTTATAAAAGTAAATAAGTGAAAATCTGTGCAATAAAATTTTATGGGGAAAATCAATTCTTCATAACAAGTTGTGATATACTCAGTGCAATTACTCATTGTTTACCATCATTAAATGTATTTTGCAGGTCAAGTAACCAGTGGCAGCACAAAATTTTGAGCATTTAGACATACAGTACTGTATATACATTTTTACCTGTCCATCATCTTAAATGCTTTCATATCATTAATCAAAATCTGTCATTTATCCTTCTAAGCACATTAACAATGAACAAAATCAATTCCATGTAAACTACATACAGTACTAGTGCTACAACAAAATATTGCTCATTCTTACATACACATGAACTTACATTAAATAAACTTTAAAACCAATAACATTTATACTGTACTTACTGTATAACAAAACCTTTTTACCTCCTTGTGATGCTCTCAACAGACACCCATCTATAACCCACTAATTCTAGGATTAACTCATTAAAAATGGTCACTGCACTGATTAACTACATGATAATTTTACCATTCAATGGAATAATGCAAATACTAGTGCTAGGCCATACACACCACAGGAAAATCCCAAACCTAAAGGGTTAAAAGGTGTGGGTAGTGTTGAAGAGTAGTAAGTAGTGTACAGGAAGCTGGGGTATCACCATCATATGTGGACCTGAAGTTATACAGATAGCCAAGGCACAATGTTTACCTCAAAAGTCATCATGAGGTATGTTTAATATGAGGTTATCAATGAGTTTCAGCTTCTGATGCATTTATGTGCCCAAGAAGCTTTTCATTGCCATAGCATATGCCCATGAAATACAGTAATGTAATTTGTAATATACTAGACAAACACATTAGCAAAAGAACTTAAAAAAAATACTGTATCATATTACAGTATCTGTACACTCTTGATATAACAAATACTAAACACTTGTAATCACCACGTCATATCATGCTAATTGAATACCACCATTCATTACCATACAGACTACAGTACTTTAAATGATCTACTGGGCCTGCATTAAATGAGAAGCATTAGATGGCAGAACAGAGTAGAAGAGTATGTAAAGAAGAGAAATGTGAGAGGAAAGTAAGACTTGACTAAGTAAGGAGAGAGTGTTGAAACCGGGAAAACTGGAGATACTTCTGCCGTGGCCATTCCCTTGGAGGGAGTTCCCAGAGGGAACGAGGCATCAGAGCTATAGATAGATAGATAAAATGTTAGTGATACAGGTTAATGGATTAGCTTCAACATACCCCTCCTATTTTTAATCTAAATCTTAGCAACAGTTTTCCTCCTCCTGTGGCAGTTAAAAGAATTGGTGTACTGTAGTCTGCTGCATGAATTAGTGTACTGTAGTCTGCTGCTACGGTATTCGCCTTCCCAAAAACAGGTTGCAAAATTTTACTAGAAAGCATGAAAGTATGGTATGTACCAACTTTATATTAAAATTAGATACAACTATAATGGTGTGAAAATGACCTCAACTTCCACTCAATATTTGCAATTACACCATTTTTCAATTACTTTGCACTACATGGTATCACTACCTGATCTAAAATAATGTTTATTAAATTATTGCCATTATTATAAGTATTTCTTTTTTTAAACAAATGTGTATAATAATTGTATTTTACCATAACTATACATTGAATCATTGTTGAAGCCATTATTGGCACAATAATAGTCTTCTCTAATCAACACATATTTGTGAACATAGTGTTGCCAGAGTAGAAAATGTCATTACAATACAGTACATTGTAAACAACACCAATCATTTGGATGGATAATGCAATGTACAGTACCTGCATTTCAAACTTTAAGAACTTTTTAGGATTTCATCTGGATACATAATGACTATCTCTGACTATAAAAATTATACTATCATTCAAACATCGGCACTAAACATAAATGAAATATCTCCCTACTTAATAAGTTTCCTTTTTTAAAGTCATGACTATTAATTAAAGGAAGCACTGCAAAGTTAAATAATAAAGTATACGCTTCTAGTGACATATGGTCTCTGGAAGATGATCTGTAACACTATATTAAATTTGACTGTGCTGCAAGCACATGAAACTTCTACTATCAGAGCATCAATAATTTTTCTTGTTTGCATCAACAGCCTCTGCTCACATTTGTATTGATAATACTAACAGCACTTTAACATCTTATAGTAAATTCATGATGACATGCAGTATACAGTAAGTGTTAAAAAGGTTATTAGGTTGTTGTTGTTGTAGTTCCCCAGACTGTCTGGCCGAGCAGTCCTGAGTACTGTATTAGGTAAAACTGAATACATGTTACATATGAAAAACTGAAAACCTTATATTGAAATAATTAAAGGTTGACAAAAGAGGCAGATAATTATTATAGTACTTTGACCAACAAATTCCTTAATTGGTCATGTCATATTCTCTCTGACTGATTATCAATCAAATGTTCTGTTCCTGTAGAAAAGTACAGAAAGAAAAAAATTTCTACAGCCTACTGGGCCCCGAGCTCTCATAAGGCTATAATCATGGAAGATGCGACAAAAAGAGATGGCCATGAACTAAAGAGAGAGGAGGAAAATACAGTACTGTAATGAACATTAATTAAAGGAAGCCGATAAAAGAATATAAAATAACTAAACACACCAAGAATTGAAAAAAGTTCTACATAAAGAGAAAGATAGGAATTGAATGCAAAATTTCAAAGTAATCAGAAAAGAGAAACGAAATGTGGGGAACTTAACCAGACTACAATGTAGGGATGCATCCCCAGTGGCAATGTCAAATAACAGCACATTTAGAACAATCTTCGAAAGTTATTTGATTAAGTTTCTGTCAGTTATATGTTGCTCCAAAATTATCTAAAATGCTGAATATAAAAAATAATCATCTCTTCAATGATCATAGACTGGCTTGACAATCCAAATATCTAAAAGCATTTTCCCTATGAGTTTTCCTGCACATAGCCCCAAGTGAGAAGGAAAGTATACTATGCATACTGGGCTATATAGTCTGGCTAAAACTGCACAGTTAACAGTACAGAAAAGAAACTGAAAGAAAACATATTATTGTACTGTACATTTGCAATGAATTACTCTTGAGATAAATATTTCCATTATTTAAAAAAAAATTACATACAGAACAAGTACTGTACTGTACTGTAATCACTTTACTTTACTCTGTGAGTAAACTGATACATTACCATATATTTTAACATAGTGGTACATCAGCAAAGTTAATATACGGGTGAGAAAATAAGCATACACAAAAATACTTCACATTTTCTAGACTAATATTAATTTCTTATTTAAACTTAGCTCCTGGTAACGGTAAATAGAATTATCAAGCCAGGTGAACAATGAATCTAAACAGCAAACTCTGCTTGGGCAAGTCAGCCTCAGGAAGTCGGGTGGTGCTATTATTAACCCTTGGACAGTGGCTGAAAACCTGTGCATTATTGGTAACCAAAGATTTCATACCTGTACTTATCTTGACAGAGAAGCACCCCTAGCATTCAAAGCATAAAAATACTTCAATTCAATTATGCAAAAACTAATACAGGCCTTTAACCCCATAAACAGCATCTTCCGTTTTGGGTAACACATATCAGCTGATAAAGACATCTCAGGAAGCCCCACATTTTCAGAGGGTTGAATGAAGAGAGGTACCACACCATCCACTCAATGAACTTTCTAGCCTCATTATCAAAACAGGGGGGTGGGGGAGAGTTATGGCAAGCCCTTCATTAAATATTTCAATTTCATAAATGGGTAGGTTTCTTCAACAGACTAAAGTTGTCTAGATTTTTCACTTCCTTGTTTAATGACCACTGTAAGTCAAATCACAGTTTGGACAGATTTGGAGGTGTGGTACGGCACAAAGGTGTTCAATAGCACATCTAAACATTGTTCAAGTAGAGAAAACATAAAGCTAAATCTTTATGCTACAGTAATTAGTGACTTATATCAAGATGCAAAAGTTTAATCACAATATGGCAATCACACATGGTTAATAAAGTTCCTATAATAGATTTGAAAAGCATTAGCTTAAGTTAGTATTCTAGTATTTTCTGCACAAATGTATGAATATCACTGTGAAGGAGAATGTCCTGTAACTCGTTACTGCACACAATCATGGTAGGGAGAGTATCATCCTTTTGTAACCCTAGTGGGCTACAAGGTCTAGTTCAGTAGAATGAATCACTACTATTACTACCACTGCAAGAGTACAGATCTAATAGATGAAAATATGTACACATAACATACAGTTAAAGTACAGTCAACTATCTTATAGAGTAAAAATGTTGATTATATCAGCAAACATGAGCAAGTAATTCCTATGTGCATGCAATAATTCATACATACAAAGAAGAAAGTCTGAATATACAGTTATTATGATATAAGTGAGAACCTTACTAATCCCATCTCAGTCAATTCTGGTTAAACACGAAATTTAACATTACTTTATTTTTAAAAACATAATCACATTGTTTATGTAAACAATGTACAGTATTAGCTGTTTATAATGTACTTGTATACATGCATCCCTGCTACTTTAATAATGTGAGCTTCCCATTATCCGATGTCCAACCTACAGGAGCACTGTAACTGAATGACATGTTGGCTCTTTTTCATGGAAGAAAGACTTATTGCTCTATTATACAATATGCTATTTTCATACAAGAGATATATACCAATTGAGTAAAGTAATAGATTAAGTTTTCAATTAAATTAAATTAGATAATGCAAAAATTTGTACCAGGCCAGTTAGAACAATTGATACTTAGACGGTAAAAATTATAAGTTTTCAAATTGAGAAGTATTGCATTGCTTCTAAGATTTGATTTTTAGTGACTGGCCTGAGAAGTTACTGAAAATAACAATCTTATCAAACACTCCTTTTTAAGATTACATTCACACCATGAAGGATTTGACACTGGATAACCTTATCATTTTGAAATTTTAGTATGCAATCCTAAATCAAATGGAAGCAATGTAATGCTTGGGTCTCCTGAAAGCAAGTGGCATTTATCATAAAGAGGTAACAAAATAAATTTGGAGCAACTTAAAATCATATGTGCCTTGCTTCTAAAGTTACAAAAATATGTATATTGTACCGTTTATACTTTACTGTATATTCTATATATTTACTAAACTCAAATCACAGCCAAATACTGATTTCAGTAAGGTTTTCTGAAATAAGATATTACACCATAAAGTCTTCTTATACCTTGGTAAGGATGTTCTATATGAAGCATCATTACCAACACATTCCACATTGAGTCTTTGGATACCATACACTCAACGTGTTACCAATTCTAACTAGACCACGAGTCTTCTGATTAAAAAAAAAAAAAAAAAAAAAAAAAAAAAAAAAAAAGTAGTTCCCTCTATTACTAAGCTTGTCAATAAAGCTACTAATCTTTCCATTATATCTAATGACAAAACTGCGAGACAGACACACTGCATATGAAGTCTATGGATGCCATACATTCAAATTTGAGTTGCCAAGTCTAACCAGACCACTAACAAGCGGACTCCTGGTTGTGAGACCTCTAATGTATGTACTAGGCCTGTGCAGGGTAGTTACTGATTAGCATAGATCTACATTATAGATCAGTAACAGGTTATTAAGTGAAAAAGAAAACACTATCATCATACTTTGCAAGGCCTAACTCCCAAAACAATTCTAAACAAAAATAATAAATACAATCTATATATATTTTGCCGTCATCAGCATACAGGTCAAATGATTCTTGGGTACTCTCAAAAACATATGATAATGGTTCTGTATGGTACATAATATCCACTACAAAAGTTTCTCATAATGTTTTAAATCATGACAAAACCGACAGCAGACTTTCATGGACTACTGACCCAAACTTTGTACAAGACACCACCAAACACTGCTCCTCAACAAATTTGCAGCTTCAATACCAATACCATAAAAGCAGAGTAGGATAGCAATAATGTCAGCTCTTATTACTTCAAAAACTTTTCCAAGTGATGCAGGAAATGGCAAAATTACATTAACTAGTTAAAAGCCTGTAAGCATTAAATAGAATACAATCATCTTTATATTACCGACCTTAAATTAGTACGGGTACACAATTAGTCTTAAATCAAGTATTTGCTAGCAGCCATGAGTAGGACTTCAGTGCTGTTGGACAGATATCCTTTCTTGATTTCACTGGGACTTACATTCTAGTGTGTTTCAGTGCCATAACTTTTCTATACCCTGACATAATTAACATGTATAAATATAGCAAGCATCATTCTGTATCAAATGTAATCCCTTTCAAAAAACCAACAGATTCAACTATCATAAAGATTCAGTGATATTCATATCTTGAAAACCAAATTCCAAACATAACATATACTGAATCTTCAGTTTTGTAGCTATGTACCAAAAGAGGTTCACACGTGTTTTTCCTATGAATTATTTTTATCTCAGTAGAATGTTTCTATTTCCTGAATGACATTATTCAAAATTAAGTGTTACAACATATCCTTATTTCACTGAAGCTTCATAAATTTTAGCGCGGGTTCATAGGGTTCATAAAGTTTGTTTGGAGGAAGTCAATGTTGAAATCAGGTAAGTGTTCTGGGTCAGGCAGATTTTCCAGGTCGAGGTAATCATTGTCGTTGTAGGGCATCCTGTGAGGAGAAAGAAACATGTCAGTCACAACACTCACTGCTGCCATAACAAGTATTACTGCTGCTGCCACCACCATCACCAAAGCCACCATAACTGCCATTCTTCCTATTCTAATGGGCTTTGAATATTGTTCAAAACTGCTCATCCTTAATTCATATCATATGAATACAGAATAAAAATACTGTATTTGCAAGTTTTAACAGTTTAGAGACAAAACTATCAAAATTTAGTTAAGTCAGTCTGTCTTGAAACAGATAAACAAATTATTAACTTTTTTTTTACCATATAACAAAGAAACTAATTTCTAATAAAAGTTGTTCAAATGTCCTCAAGACCTCATGAAAGATCAGTGTCTTCAGCTAACCATTAAAAAATAAAGTGGGAAATCCAGTACAGTACAATGTGAACAAGGCAGTACTGGTTCACCATTCTGCAAGCTTCTCAGAAGGCAACACTCTTGTTTGCATACTACATAAGCCTGAGAGTGGTGAAAATTTCAAGGTAAATAGCAAGTACATAAGCAAAATACAAGTGGTTGTAGTGAATTGTACAGGTTGGTGTTGCAGCCCATTACTATATATAGAATAAAGGATGTATAATGAAGTGGCAAAATGCTGGCTAAGGGATGGCACCGGCAGGCTACAGTTGGATTCTTCTTTCCATGACACCAGCCTAAACCACCTCAAGTTCAATAGAATAAGGAAGGCAGCTCGAGGTTTGTGATGGTGGTTGAAATGAAGTGATCACAGGTGTTTAGTGAAGCTGGGCTCAATTGTGCCACAGGCAACTATCATCACCCAACTTGCAACAGCAGCCTTCATACAAGTCAACAGAGTAGTAAAAATCATCTGCAGCTCATTGCTGAAAGGATAGATTAATACAGAATAGAAAATTCTGATTTTTTTTTTTTAAGCTTATATATTCTTTACATTTGAAGCTCTGTTGACTTGTCTCTTTAGTTTTGTGACTGACATTTCTCTATCCTCTAAGCATGTGCTGCACATCACTGTTACAACACTGATAATATGTTGACCACTCTCACAACACATTTAAATTGCTGACAAGAAACACATGTAAAAGTAATAAAAAATTTAACTATCACTCATGCCACGGACACACAAGCTACCCTCACTGATATTAATGATGAAAAATCAAGGGGAAGGTTAGAAGAGCATGCTGTAAGTTCGATTTTTATTACAAATTACAACTGACAGTAGTACGTTACAAAGGGATCAATCAAAATGACAAATCATCAAACAGAAATAATGCAACCATTATGACCTAAAGGCCTTCCTGCTAAGTTGCACCATCAGAGACCTTACATAAAGTTAAGCAGCTCACTGTTTGGCACTAACAAAGAATAACTGAACAAATTAACTTATTTCCATTTATCTCAAGAGAATGTATGAGTACATTAATTACAGCAGTTACTGCTTTACTGTAGTGTCTGTAACTGTGTTAAATATAAACAACAATAGAGCACATCTATACTGCAGTAATATTATACACTACAAAATAATTTAAATAATTACTCCTGAAAGTCAGTTGTATTGGTATGAATATATACTGTAATGGCATTCACAAATATCAGTTACAATGACAGATGTCAGAGCAACAAGCAAACAACCACATACACTCATACAAGCATACACGGAGAAACATCTATGGCTGAGATGTTGTCTACATCAGTGAAAACACAGTTGTCCTAACCACACACCCCGACACATGCACCTGCTCCTCAACTACATTCTCCCAGTCATACTTTTTAGTCATAGAAATAATACAGTTTTCATTTTCTCCTTATAAACTAATCTGGACACCAGCTGTATGCTGAAATATATATACTCGGTAGCAGGAACACACTCACATACTCAGTGAATTCAATATAGAAATGGGTTTTATCAAGCTATGCCATATAGCCCACTTTCAACTCAGTAACATTTAATACATACTGTACTGTATTGACCCACCTCTAGAGCGAATATAAGTTCATGAATAAACAACCAAATTATTAACTTTAAATTAATCTATTTTAACGAAATCTTCCTACCTTTCCACCATTCATAGTCAAATTTTCCATAATTTACAGCATATGAATACTGTACTGTATATAAGAGAGCAGTGCACCATCACAGCATTAGACAAAATATCCAATAACAGCAGTTCAGATTTAAGGGGGTAGGATTTGGTAAGGGAGTTAGTAGCTACTCATTCCCTTAAACTGTGACAAGTAACAGTTTTGTCCAGTATGGAGGAATCAGTTGTCTCCATCTAACACGCAACATTTTAACCCCCATAAAACTGCATATGAACCACAGGTATGTGTCAGCCACTCTCATAACCTCCAAACTGCCTTCCCTGTTCTATAGCTGGTGCAGATCACTACAACATTACATACAATATGCAAATAAAGCAAAAAAGCTGGCAAGCTAAATATAACTATTTGTGTATTTATAAAGAGAATATTTTTCTACTACTGTAGCAAAATCAACTCACTGTATTGCAAAAATCATAATGTATGCTATGAAGCCATCAATCACAAAAGTGTGTAGAGATCTTGGTTTTCTCAAAGGATCACTAAGGTACGTAAATTAATACTATTCTACAGGTACATTATCAGAATAACAGAGCATGCCTCAGCTTCTCTGGCCAAAATTGATGACGAATCTTCTTGGTTTTTCAGTTAATTGTAATCTTTCTTGAGGATATATACACATATACTTCAGCAGAGGTACTATCACAAATTAAGTGCAGAAAGGCTTAATGAGTACAAGAGGCTTTGGAACTAGACTTGTAACTAAATCAATTGTTCAAATATCCTGTATCCTAAATTCAATATTTTTTTTAATCCACAAATATTCTGACAGTAAATATTGCAAGTTTATATAACTATGGTGAGGTACAACTTCAGTTTAGCATCAGGGGTAGTTGATCTGTTAAATATTCTGCTGCAGCTCACATTCATTTACAGTTATATCCATGCTTTATTACAACCGTTAATAACTCCCATAAATGTATACTTCAAAAGGTTTCATATCACTGAGCCTTAGTTACCAACATAATCTATTGGTCATAACTATGCTAAAAATAACATCAAACCAGGTGAGATTTGTTTTCATTATTGTACACACAGTAGTATTTCATTACACATTACATTGACCCATTGAAAAAATAAGATACCAACATGTCACACCCAATATTTTGGCCCTGGAATAATACCTCTTCTCACTCAGCCAAAGCACTATACTCATACATAAAAGGTATATATCACATTTAAGCAGATGGAGTATGAGTGACACAAAATGTATCACTTCTTATGATAAATTCATAAACATTGTGTTGATTGATACAACTACCAAATGGCAATCTGCTCTAAAACATTAACTTGAAAATAACTAATCAAATCACTCAAAGCATATCATCCTTCCATCAAAGTTTGAAATAAGTCTATGTCATTCTGCTGTAAGGCTACCATGTAAATATATTTCTATCCTGCACCACTACTGGTAAATTGAAAAGAAAGAAACAATGAAAAAATTAAGTACTGTACTCTATAAACTTCTATTTCATGCAGTCCTCAAAACTGTACTGTGGGTACAGTACAATATAAACAAAAAAATTCACTGGTAATAAGAAAAGTGCTGAATGAGACAAACTTTGTGCTCATCTGTTATAAGAAACAGAAACAGATCATTGCACATCATTAAAGGAAGTCAAAGTGAGCCATAGATGACATGATCTGTGTGCCTCAATTAGGTACTTTCATTGTAATTGAAATGCACGACAGGTAACTTATAAAGTAGCCATTATCTTATCAAAGGCTTCAATACAATTGTGTTTATACATATAGCATATGGTATACCTGGTAGTAGCAATGACTTGATACCATGTGGCTGCTCTCAAATATCAGTGCTATAACACCTAAAACTACAGTACAGTTGCCTCAAAATATTCCTTATCCCAGATAAACCTTAGAAAACAGATGCTGAAGTTTCAGTCATTGAGGAATAGTTATTTTCATGTACTGTATGTAAAGTATGCATTAATACCCAGAGAGAGAGATTCAAGTCATGTAATTACTACAATGATGTCTTGTTTTGACAGAAATGATCAAAGATAAAGAAATCCTGAGACAACTATAACAAGAAGCAATAAATCAAAAGATAACCTAAACATAATCATAACCTGAAACATACAAATCAAACACCTACACATTTTCTTATATGGTACTTTATATTCACACATTACCATCACATGTTAAAACAATAATTTATAATTTATAATTCCCAGATTGGTTTTCTTAATAATAATTACATTATAAAACACATCAACCAACCCACCATACTGTATAATGTCAATACTGTAATGTAATTCTAGCGCCAGGCAACTAATCCAGATTTTCACAATACTGTGGATACAAATATAAGACCAGCTACAAGACCTTCGCAGATGGAATGCATCAAGAATTTGAGATCAATTAGCAAGTTTCTGGCCAATAATACAATAGCATTATAATATTAAGTTAGCTTGCTTACATTGTATTAATAAATTAATAATACTGCAATATAAAAAATTTGGTGCAATTAAAGCCAACACAGTTACTTCATCTAAATGTTTCCACTAAAAATGTATATTTTCAGCAGTAACAATAGTACAGTAGTAGGAACTTCTGTAGCATACAGGGTGTTCATAAATTATTAATGTACTGTATATGGATGAATTGAGGGGAAAAAAAGTATGATAATATTATCAAATATTATGTTTTCATTTCATTTGACCAATATAAGAATATGATTCTTCAATTTCATCAAAACTCAATGGATGTAGCAGTAAGAGGGCTTGTTTTTAATTCTTAAATTCTATATGATTCACATGATTAATAGGGCAGCTATTACTAAAGTACAACTTTACCTTATGATAATAGCCTTCTTGACACAAAATTTTATAATTTGACATGAAAAATGTGTGTGTGTGGGAGGAGGGAGGCCAGGAGGGGTTATTTTTATAGTACACTGTCCATCGACAGGTTTCATGCTAAACTATTAACATCCTCAGACTGTCGTGTGTATGTAATAATTTTTCCTGTCTGAGTCATGCAAGATACCATTAGAGTGTATGTGTGTGTGTGTGTAGTAAAATTTGGTAATGGAAACACAGTACAGTAACTTAAACAGAAAAATTAGTGGTTCTTTAAGAACTGCATCAGGGTCCGACACATTACCCCTGTGAAAAGCAAGGGTCGACTGTATAGCTGATATGTCGTTCAACTTTGCATACTGTCTTCCAACATTCTACAGACTGTACTGTATGTAACAGTATTTCAAGAACTCACAATGCTCTAAAAATAACTGTACAATACGGTATTTACCTCGTTAATTCAGGACAATTTATATTTGATTAACTTGTTACCGGGTTAATAAGACACATTATTTTATATTTTAACAACAAATTCGATGTTCAACTTATTTCTGGAGTACTAATGTACAAATCATAGGTAAGGAGGCCGGTAATAAGTAGACAATAATGAGAAAGCAGTCAAAGATATATATAACTAATGAGTAATCCAGGTAAAAATTAAGGGAGTTTCCAAGAGAGAATAATGTCAAATCCATTTGAATTAATTGAATGAAGTGGGAGACAGTTAGAATGCTGCTACAACATATGCAAGATGGAGGATGGTCCAACCAATTAAGAATTAGTAAAAGTTTAATATAACCAATCCATAGTTGGGTTAAGACAGTCTACCACCTACAGTCGGGGCTGCTCGGCCAGACAGCTTGAGGAACTTCAACAACCACCTACAGTAAATGTAGCCAATGATTGTCCCATGGAGAAGCAAACAAAGAGGCAATACCATTTGGCAACATGCAGCCAAGGCCACCAGACACATACTGTAGTTGACTTAACTATAGGTACAGTAAAGCCTCAGTAAATTGGTCTTTCTTTAATTTACCCGAAAGTCTGGTGAGGCCAATTACACTCGAAATTTTCAAACTTTATTCCAGCAAAGCCTAAGTGTCCTTCTGTTATGCAAATAATTTAAATAGTAAATCCAACACCAGTAACTACATTTTTACCATTCTTTCCCTCCCAAAGTTAATAAACTGCTAAGAAAATTTTAAATTCTATATGAGTAACAATAAAAATAAAAATTTTGAATACATTGCTGTATTGTAAGCGAGTACAGTACAGTATATTGTGGTGAGTTAGCCAGTTTTCAAATTACTGTTAAGGGTTGGTGTTGCATATCTAGTGATGCCCTTGGCTTTTATGTATATGCTCATCTTCATTATGTTATTGTCGATTAAGGCAACCACTTTCCTGGATTGATAAAAAAAAAATAAGTGGAATGGCTAGATAAATGGTATTACTGTAATAACATTCTGGACATGCAGAATCCTTGAGAGGAAAATTCAGACACTAACACCGGGACATATTCTTTGGATATGTCTCTATAACAAATGCTGTAAAATTAAAATGCTAGACAGTAATAATAGTAATAAAAATAAACAACTTAGTGCTATACGACCATAAGAAAGTGTGTGTTGTTGTGGCATCAGACAGTGATTGAATTGCCTTTCTTCTGTAGTGAATAATTCTGAGCTGAGATCAGGAGAAAAATCCAAATCTGGAATTAATTCTCTACTTGATTACAATGTAATGGCACCAAAATATTTGCTGTTGTTTTAACCTAATCTTCATATGTAAATGTATTCATATGTGAAACTTCACATTTACTATTGGCATTTCATTTCCTGTCAGCTGTAGATTGTAAAGAAGAATGACTCATTTATTCTATCATTCTTAAATACAATCATTAGCTGCTCCTTACAGCTGGTAGGTAAAAAACACATCCACTGCTCTCCTATACATTACTGTTATCATTATTTTCTGAGAGTGAAGAATTGACACCAAGAACAAATCTTCAGCATTCAAATGTACCAGCACTTAGTTGTATGGTCCAGTTTAGGAAGGAAATACCTGGGTTAAAAATCACACTGATGACAGGAAAACTATCTCTAATTCTTTGGGCAAAATCTGGCATAAGATGGGAAAATTCCAGACACTAGCTTTACTAAACTTTTGGCTAAATTGTACTATTTACACCCATTTATTGAGGCTTTACTGTGTTTTCAAACTATAATTTCTTAATAATAATAATAATTTAGTAACACTATTAATATTAATAATAATAATAATCATAATAATATTAAAATTATTCATAAAATTTATGGATACCCTGCATAATGCTAGTTAATGTATCACTGATCATCCTTGTGTATTATATATTGCAATAAAACCCATTGCACTCTATTAAACTTGTGCCAGATACATAAATAGGCCAATACTTCATTGCCCTACAGTACATTTCCTACAACTGAAAAGGAACACTTTAACTATCTGATTCCTAATCACAATATGCAATACTTCCTTGCCATATCTTTTCAAGCTTACTTCTACTGTGCTTGCAATGTATATAAAAATTATTGAACATTAATTAATATTACCGTATGTAAAAAGTTACAGTAGACTCCTTATTATAATTTAAAACTTTCACTAACACTACACGATTATGAAGCATAATAATCATATACTGGGTTAGTCATTTTCATCCACAAGAGGAGCACCATCCTCTATGGAGGCATGATACTTCTTTCCCATACTATTTTAAAATGCTTTACAGGAGAATAGGAAATAATATCCTGGAGGAGAAAACCACCTCATGTACAGCAAATACAGCCACTTGGGATAAAGTTGTATCTTCTTGCTAATGTATTAATCTGATCTCCACACAGCTAATCTACCAAATGATCTTAATATTATCCTTTGAATATAACTATTAATGAAGGCAGGATAAATCCCTGGTGTGGCTACTTTGTTCTAAGTTCAATGTGTTAAGGTAATGGTAGCTTGAATACATTAAGAACAATTATTTCCTACATACTATACAGTGGGCAAATACTGATATAACAGGACTGAGGTACCACAGACAGTATTTATTTACTACTGTCATGAATAAAAATGAAAATCCATAATTGATTGTGAAGAAGTTGGTAAACATTAAACCTTGCTGTGATACTACTGTAGGTGTGAGTTAAATATGAATGCAATAAGCCTTGATTTTGGTGTTTGTATCACATTATTTTTTATTGAAATGAATTACTTTTCTTATTCAAAATAGATAATATCAATGCATACTTATACTTAAAAAGACAAGACACAAACTTCCTCAACTGTGATCATGAACCCAATTTTAGATGCTCATAAAACAATGAACATGATTTTGATGCTGATAACAGTCCTGCAGGATGTGGGATGAAAGTACTTTCACTTGTAGTATACTGGATTGCACATCCTTTTCAGTGCACAGACATCCTACCCAGTTATTCACTAACAAAACTTCCTGGCACTTAAGCAAATCAATTCATTAAATAGCATAAAAGATTTAAAGGTAAGCCATAAGAATTTACTTAAATATCAAATATTGCTTCAGATTTACATACTGAAAAACTATCTGTATAAATATTGCACTGCAGAAATAACTAGAAAAAAATTATTACTAATGAATCCAATTCAAACAAGTTGATAGAAAATTAAAGGAAAATTATCAATCTAGTACAGTATACAGTAAAATAATGCAAACTTCTTAAGCAATTCGTTTACAGCCAATGCTATCAACACCACTTACAAGACATGAATATTCATATAAATTATGCATTGACTGGTCAATACCCCTTATTTCTGGATACTAAACAAGTGTTTTTATCATGGAATGCCCAAATTTTACTTCTACATTTTATGTAAAGATAGAATATGGCAAGACAGTAAGTATACTTTACTTTATGAAGTTGAGGATCTTCAAACTTGTATTATGTAAATATAAAGAGGAAGTCATAAGACAGACTCAATCTTTGCTTGCCTGTACTTTACCTACAGCAATAACTGGTATGGGTGATACTACAGCAGTAACTGGTATGGCTGTGCCAATTAGGTAACATGGTAATGACTATTCCAAACAAATTCATGAACAATGAGCATAATAAGGATCATGAATTCATAACTTAAAATAGCAGCACTGGTCAGTAATGGAAATTCTTAATAAAATAAAAAATAGCTCTCGAAGTAGTTACAAAAGGTTACTAATGATAATTTAATATAAAAAAATTGCAATAAAAAATAGCCTCTTTAACATACTTGAAATGCTGAATTCTAATATTAACGTAAGATTATTAAATCTTTCTTATTCATACCTCAGCATAACATAACTACCATTCTGTATACGCCATTAAGGATCCTAATGGAAAAAAATATATACTTTTCTGGTTACAATCTATGTTCTGTCCGACTATTATTTTCAATAAGGCCGCTCTAAACCCTGACACAACCATCAACACCACCACCCATGTAGTGCTTCAACAATTTTGATTCATTCTTCAAATGAAGAAGTCAGTCAAGTGTAATACTTTACTTCTAGCATAATGTAACTACTGTACAGTAACATTATCATGAGTTTTCAATAAAAACATGGTCCTCTTTGATTACGCTACAGCTGAGCAACATATTATCTTATAGTTTTGGTCAGGATAATACTTTGCTACTTCAACAAACTAATAGCAGGCAAAATGCAAAGGCTGCATATGCTATAGCTTCACCGGGTATGTCAATATTATATCCAATCTAATGTATCCCAGTACCTTTGGATCCTTGGTCACTAAACTGAATTACCATTCAGTCTCACATTAGCAATCAACCTTACACTATGTTAAGTCAATTATTGTGCCCAAGTTTTCAAGGAATAAGTGTTATGCACAAAACCTGGCTAGGATTAGGAAGTACCGGTATAAATTGAACTTCAAATTGCGCATAAGCAGTTAATGTACTTACAGGCATCAAGATAACTAATATCATATTGTGTCAAGGCTTGAAATATAATTCATTCAGTATATTTCATGAAATAACTTTCTTATAAATACTAAGTAAAGTGCTATTACTGATGCTAATCCTGCAATATTTCAATTTTTGTAAAATTCCATTAAACTTTTATAACAATAAACATGGTGTACCTATTTTCTCTACAGAGCTTTTGATACCTAAACATAATTAACACATGACAGTGCAATTATGTAGGTATTTTACTTATATTGAACAACCATAAATTCATATTTCAATTACAAAATCAATAATGAACCTACTAACCAATACCAATTTTATATATTCCTTAAATACAGTACCACTTCTAAAGTTTGATCCTGTCTGGACACTAATCACTTTCTAAAATTTTTAAACAGTCAAAGATTTGTCATCAACAACTTGCGACAAAGCAATAACTACAGCATGAATAAATCAATATGGTAGCAGCAACAATTCAACAATTACAGCAACAGCAATAAGAAAAAACTCCTTCCATAGCAGACAGGACAACATGTAATACAGTTGTAATTAGGACCAGAGTGAATTGGTGATGGAAACAGTCAAAATAATAACGAAGGCTAATGGCAACGAAAGTCAAGAAAGTCACTAGTGCTAAACAGTATGGCACACAATCCTAAGACCAAACAACCATGATATTTCTCAATGGCCATATGGCAGAAACACAAATTAAAATACCGGCTGTGCCATACCCAAGGTACGTAGATGATGATTCGGTGCTACTGAATTGCAATATGGTCCTCAGAAGATTTGTGGAGAAGTTTTGAAGAGGTGTGTGAATGTCACTAATTAAAGATGTCAGTGAAAACAGTGTTGATGAGGGAGATGGAGTGAGTGTATGATAGGCGAGTGGATGGTAAAAATCTCACAGTAGTTGAAGAAATCAAGTACCTTGGAATAATATTGGATGAGAAGATTGTGTGAAAAGCAAGTGGAACACAAGGAGAAAATTTGCAAGTGCTAAGCAAGCACTTTTTAAAACTAAGAGGCTGGCAGACATATACTGTATATGCTTGAAGGTGTTTATTAATGCCTTAATACCCACACTATCATTTGGTTAGGACAGATAAAGAGCAGAAGAGATGGATGTGCTGAGAAATGTGCATAGAGTAAAAGAAAAATGGACAAGGTATGAGTTACATAAAATTGTGAAAAGTGTGGTTTGAAAAACATTTGATCGTCAAGTACAGGACAGTGTTCTGGAAATGGTATGGGTATGTGGAAGGAAAGAATGAAACTAAGTGGTAAAATAGGTGTATGAAATGGAGTTAAGGGACAAACAAGACCTAGAGGATGGTAAATATGGTGAATATTTATGAAAGAAAGCATGGACTAGGAATGGGCGAGGCAAAAAATTGTGAATTATATACAGGAGTGGAAAAAATTCACTTGGAGTGCATGTCTGGGCTAGCAATCACATTTTACTTTAACAGTTCATGGAACAATTTCTTCCACCAAGGCTAAATGAAGGGACTTTCATCAGATACAAGAACTTGTACGGGAAGCTGAGAATTCTGTAGAGTTGGATTAGAGGGGTGAACATGAGTATAAGCCCTTTTCTTGGGAATTGTCCCTCTTTCTGTCATTCATTAATAAAATTTTCCATCTCTGATCCTGGAGTTCCATACCCCTTGATAAAAGGAAACTAGCGTATTGAAGATGACACATTGCATTTTCATATCTAGCCTGCCTATGTTCAAACAGTTGTGTTAATGAAGTGGTACTGCATTTACATTTGCAGTTAATACATAAAAATAGTTAATAAATAATGTTTTTCTCTATGGTAAAGTTTCAGGGTCTTTCTTTAAGATTAACATCAGATGTTATTATACTGCTCAGTGTGATTACTAAATAGCTGAATTAATGCATTTTTGAGATGAGTGCTACAAATGCCTTGAAGTATTTCCAGTACAATAACTCACCAAAGTAAATGAAATAATTTTCCTCATTAAGTTAATATTATTAAATATTGTAAATGCATGATGAATCTTACTTTCACATTATTTCAAGCATATAAATATAAAACATTACAACCTAACACATGTACATATAAAGACATATCAATAACTAATCATACAAACATGCAATAACCACATGATAACAAACAAGTTACCTCTCCAGGAATAACGAGAACCATCACCTGTCCAGACATACACCTGGACATGACCAGGTATTGCTAAGGCAATAATCTACGTCTGTATATCTAACTTCCTACTATAATGCTAATCAAGTAGATGGCACTGTACTTTTATATTATTAAGCTCTGCACTCTTCTCCTGAGTGGGGTAACCTGTTCATTGTCTCAGGTTCTAAACACTTAACAAACAATGAAAATATCACATAAATAAACTTTCTCTATTTGGTATACATAAAGGAACATTTTAGGAGATTCTAATAGTAAATGAAAGTGTCTTTTCATACAAAGTACCGTACTGTGGCAATAATGGATATTCATGTTTTAAAAAAAATGTAGCACAAGATTCTTCACCCAATAGGACAAGTATGTCATATACCTGTAATCATGTGAGAATTAAATACTGCGAGAATCTGGAAACACCACTGTACATAAATATAGAATCTTTAGACACTAACCCATCCCAGAATTATTTTTGTGCACTGATGTGAAAAAATTCTGCTCTTAACTAGAATTTATTGACGGCACCATTTGAGCATCAAGTTGGATGGCAGGCTAACAAGTATCTAAAAATCACAATACACTTTGTAAATTCATGACTAACATATGAGTTCACTTGCTGCACTGCCTACTGTTCATCGACTCGGGATCATGGCAAGCAGTTATAAATACTGTTATATATCACTGATGTCATGTAATGTACAGTTTCTTATTATGTCTCTCCTATATTTTCTTAGGATATAGTCTAGTGAGGCTGCTGTGCAATAACTGCCCAACCAGCACCCTCAAGCTGGGCTTCTTCATAGCATTATTGAACGTGCGTGTGTCTTGATGAATCGACTATGAGAAATATGGGCTTAAAGGGTAAAGTGGGCCTGGGACTTGCACTGCCTCCTTGTCACATCCTCACTCATCCAACTGAAGCTCTCACTATGCCAATGATCAGTACTACTTCCAATCCATAGCAATATACATGTGTGCAATTATTGTACAATTACTGCTTGTGCATGTACAATTTCACTTATAGTTTGGTTGAAAAGCAGCAGCATTAATGTTCTGTAATACCTCAATGAAGGCCTTAGGTGCAATCCTTAGTCCAGTGCACTACTTAGAAAAATATACGATATCCTCTAAATACATAATTTTCAGCAGCACACAAACCTGGGTATTAAGATACAACATTCAATATGGTATCACACCAAGCCTTACTGCAACATATGATATGTAAAAGTAATGTTTATATCTGAGTGAACAATGAGTTAAGCACATTCAGCTCAAGATATCTAACTGCAATGATTAATAATTTAGCCTGACAGCATGAGCATTTACTGCTGTTAATTTTGATTGTATCTTGTGCATGCGAGTATTCAGAACTTTTGACGCAATGGATGGCATCAGGGAATTAATGACGAGTGTCACTCCAACCTACGGGAAGTCTGAGAGGACATTGGCTGCGTCAAATAAAGGAGAATCCAACGAAGGTTTTTGGTCACTGTAAAGGAATTACATTACCATTCAGAAAAAATTGTACTTAAAAAAATATATCAACATTTAATCAGCTTAAAGTGTATTTCATTACTTCAGGCTATAGCATATAAGTTTAACTTTACTTTATAAAAATATAGGTATAGTATAGCCTATATACAATACTTTCATTAAGCAGGAAGCCTGGCTGAAGTGAAATAATGACAGGGTATCTTCCCTATGGATGCAATGGCTTGGGGAGGGAGGGAAAACTGGATAGAGCTGAGTTTTTAATAAAATTTAGAGATACGGACACCTTATCCTCAAAAGACTATACAAACTGATACAAAGATAATTAACTCTGTACAGTCCAGTTTATTGGACTAATGACCTCATATTTCTGTTTATGTCACCCACTAATTATTATCATCAATATTATAATTATTATTAGAGGATATTCATTGACATTACCATAGTAGTATATTCCTCATCCCCTGTTTACATCACTGAGAACCAAGTGGTATCAAAGCACAGATTCATGCCACGTTTTGTGGGCCACCAACCTCTTCAATGAAAGATTGAGACGAGGATCACATATATCAGTGTTTAAGAAGACGACCCTCATTAGCATCCACCCATTACATCCACTTGTCAAGATAGACCATCAACAAAATTCTCCCAGACTGTGTTTACAAGTAATATGTCTATACTGCTCTAGTCTGGAATGTTTCTCAGTGATCATTAAACACTGTGGCTTTAACACATATGGATATGCAACTCTTTGTAGCTATATGACAGTTGTCTTGTATTGGTTGATAAACTACGATCTATTCAATAAAAGAGAAATCACTACTGTACTAAACATGGCATATCCTTTAGTTTATTGTTCTTTTTTTCAAGTTGTAGATGATCTGAATATAGAAGTTACTACAGTTACATACATACACTGATTAATTATCAGTATAAGCACAATATATTACATGAATGTCTCTTTCAGTATGCTTTGCACCAAGTAACAACTTTTGTGGC
The DNA here is from genome assembly GCA_034508575.1 of Petrolisthes manimaculis. NCBI lineage: Eukaryota > Metazoa > Arthropoda > Malacostraca > Decapoda > Porcellanidae > Petrolisthes > Petrolisthes manimaculis. The sequence continues at coordinate 30,751 of JAWZYT010002374.1, read as the reverse complement.
TGTTACCTAACACACATTCCCTTTCACACCAAACATTGTATTGCATATATTTGGATGAAAATAGATATATGGTAGTGCTGTAAATGATACAATATGCTGGAAAGATACAACCTCAATATATTCCTAGTTATCAAAATTAATGAAGAGTCTAATGGCACTGTACGAATTTATTACAATTAATGGAAATCCGATTGGAAATATACAGGTAAAACTTCACAAGCTATAGTGGACCCGATATAGCCAAGAACAGTCAATCCTATTGTTTATTCATCTTTTGTCAGTGTCAAGCTTTATATCATACTGTTGACATGATTACCTATACAGAAGGGAAAGACAGACACAGACACACACACACACAAACACTCACACTGCTCTCGAATCTCCCCTGCCATGTTCCCATAATACACAAAACTGTTCCTAGATACCTGTACTTGAATTCCCTCCACTCCCAAAACTATCTCACACCAAGTCTCAGTTGGCACTCTCATCTTGTAAGATGCTGCAAAGTCAATAACTAATGCTTCTGACCTCTCAAAAACTACCACCAAGCTACCTATCCAGTATTATCACAATTTGTCATTATGAGTACTGTATAGCAAATAAAAATGTCTACAACTATCCAGAACATCATTTTTTTTTACTTATACAGAAAAATTTACCCCACCACTGTCATGCAGCCTTCAGTCACTCTTGAAAAAAGTTCAACACCTGACAGTTAACCCAGGTCTGGACAATGACACACCTGCTGCCCTACATTATTACAAAGGCCAAATGGAAATTTTGAATGCAAATTCCCTGCTGCCTTGAGGGTTATAATTTTTCAGGCATAGGTAAGACCTTCTACCTAGTGTATACCCATCATTGTTATCAACAAAGGCATGTGTCCCTAAATCTACATACCAAATACACACATGGGCTTGCATAGACACATCCTTCAAACGTGAAAAAAACAAGACTACTGTATTCTTGATTGTCAAATTCTAAATACGACATTCTTAATCTATCAAATTTAAGAATGCTGTAGCTGCACAATTAATGTTTGCAAAATGGCAATGTCCATGTCCTATATTACCCCACTCAGGGGTGTAGGAGCCTAAGGCTGGGATACCGTGGCCTGGTCATTTAAGAGACGGGAGACTAACCCTGTCCCAGAGAAGGCATTACATCCAACTGAACTGTGAGACTCCACTCAGGTGCTCTCACCCACTCAAATAATTTACTATAAGGATACTGCAAATTTCATAATCTGAAGTATTACCTATATTTAACTGCAGAAGATGTATAAAGTAATATAAGATGTCTGAGGATAAGGTGACAGAATGTGGGAATTGAGCTCAAAAGAACAAAGCAAGTACAACAACTGATTAGTGCCTGATTAGTGAGCAGGAGGAGGATGCATACGTCGTGCTGCTTGCCTTTATCTTACACATAAGCACTGAGTGGATAAAACAAAGTTGTCTTCACCTCACCACTATATCTAACATGAGAAACTTAAATAAAAACTTGCCTCTCGTTCATTAACCAAAAGGTAAAGAAGATTTATATATCTCCAAGAAAATTCTTGAAGCAAAAAGAAAATGAAACCTTCCACCAAATTACCATTTCATGGATGTGACTAATAACATGCCTGATGAAAATTAAGAAATAACTCCTTGTTCCAGCACATATATTAGTACTGTATTGTTGTATTAAGTGAAGGCTCTGAACCCTGTAACACTACTTAGCCAGCATGGATTAGAGTCCTGACTTTGTCGGTGGTGTTACTTCTAACAAGTGTTCATGCATTAGTATCCTGAAAATAGGCGAGTGTTGAATGAATGACTATTGAATGGGCAGCAAAATCCTCACACATATACTGTCATGGAAAATGTGTGTTGAGATTTATTTAATCCTCAGTCTTAGCTGATATGTTTGACTGCAGTACATGATGACAAAACCGTGCTGAGAGTATAAGCATATTTGTACTCGTCATATTCCAAAATAGTGTAATTCAATCAAGTTCCACAACCAACAAAAGTACCTGGTACAAATGAATAACTTCTATACTACCATCAACCCCTGAACCTTGAAAGAAAATAAAAAATTATAAAAAAACAATGTAACTAGAAAATTTAGTTCAACTTCCACAGCAAATCTTCAAACATATTAATTTAAATCTGCTGAAAAGAAATAAATAAACCTCCCTTATCAAATCAGTGAAAACAAAAAGACACACAAGTTAACATGCTAAACAAATATATAAAATAGATTATTAATGAACCACAGATACTCAAAGAGACACACTGTCAACAACCACTCTCACATACAACAACCACTCTCACTAGTGGTATAAATGATGAGGAAAAATCATGGGTGGAAAGTGCACTATGATTGTGATATAGTACAAGAAGTGATAATGGTGCTTGTAATGTTAGGTATGTACACATACCAATTCCTCTAATCTATGGAATGAAACATACTACCTCAACATATGTGTTTTGTACAAGTTTGGAGGACTGAATTCATAATCTTCAACTAACTAATAAAATATTGGTCCCCTATACTCATGCCAGTACAATACCCACTCAACATTCACAGTGGGTTTGAGTATCCATCAGAAATGAGAAACCTATTATTATGCAAAATTATCTATTTTTCACATTAAAAAAAAAATTATATATGTGATACATGAGGTACACATACATTGAAATAATTCAAATAGAATAATGTTTGGTACACATCAAGTTAGTTCATTTGTTTGCACAGCATGTGTTCATGCCAGTAACAATGTTTGCCTTGCTGCCGCCAGTTACACAATGTTAAGTTACAAATTTTATCACCACAGTCTGAGGTATCATACTCCTCTACTCCCATGGAAAACTTTCCTTTGTGTCTGTGCTTCTAGAGGTGTGTACTGTGTAGTATATACCATACTACATTTACTAAGTTATGTGAAGATCTATCAATCTTAGTATTTAAGCTGTTTGGCCAGCAGTGTAGTGCTATATTTTTGGGGTTGAAAGTTGAAATTCACATTAAATATTTTTAACATAACTCCTGCGAATGTTGATGGACTATTGTACTGCTATTCTTTATGGAAAACTGTAGTTAACTGTCTTACTGTTTTGAGAATCTGTGAGGAAATATAGGGTGAAAAGTAGGAAAGAAAGAGACAAATGGTTTGAGAAACAGCAGTACATGAGAATGTGTTAGGAAGCAGTACTGTGAAGTAAAGGTATAGCATGCAAGGTGTTTAGAGTTATTTCTCTTCAGTTACAACCAATTTATAATAAGGCATACAGATCAAGGCTTCAAAATTTGACTCATTGACTATCTATCAAACATACAACTTTCTTGAGGAACACTGTAAACAATTGTTGTATATAAAAATATAACTGTCTGCTTGATCATACAAGATAAAGCCTCCCTAAGGAAGGTAATTCATAAAATATAAAGGAAAAATGCACATGACAAAACGTATTTCCTTCACTGAACAAAATAAATGAAATTACAGTAAATTAATTTTAACATTACACAAAGGTGTTTCATGGGAATTGTGTGTGAAAGTGATAGTGAGTAAAGTGAACATGTTAAGCAAGAAGAGAATGTTCAAAGCAGACCTTTTGTAAGGGGGTAGGTGGAGTGGCAGAGCAAGTGTATGATAGCAAGAATAGAATGTGTATGATAGCCAGAATAGAGAAACTTTTGAGCCATTACAACAGTGTGACAGTAAAAAGACAAAGTATAACCGGGAAAAGATGGGCTGTGTTGAGTGAGTTACTAAAGCAGATTAGTAATAATTTGTCAGTAGTAAGTGAACAAGGCAAGAAATGTGATAGAAGAGACTGACACTGAAATGTGTAGAAGAGGAGGCTGACAATGTATGAGAACTCTTACATGTCTAAAGAGAAAGAACATAGAGGGGTACTCACGGAGGGACACCATCAGCAGTATTTGAGCCGACAGAGGGAGGATCTGCCATGCCACCATCATGCATCGGGTACATGGGCTGGGGGGTGTTGGGGTATGATTCCAGCGATGAAGCTCCGGACCACCTGTAATGCATCAGCTTCAATAGATTCACTTTTCTGTATCTGAGAGGGTATGTTCATAGCCCTTATCAAAATTGTGTACCTGACTGGTCAATACATGACTCACTTCAACAAATCACAATTACAGCAAGAAAAAAAAAAAGAAAAAAAATACAGTACAGTCATGCACATCCACTCCTATATTACCTTGCATGGCTAACACCTGACCAATCTTGCAACTTGAACCCAGTCACGAGTTAAAATCGCAGCTAAAAAATCTAGAATTACTAGTGTGGATGTTAACCCGATATCAAGGTATGTTCAATCATCATTGTTCCACCAAAATGTGTCTGAAGATCATAAAGGCTCCAACATATGGAGCAGAAAAGATGTAATCGTACTTAGTGAAGATGACTGTGTTAGCACATGTAAAAGATGTGGAGGGAAATGAATATATAGTAATTGTTAATGAATATATGTAGAGGCTCAGGTAATGGATCTATTGTAAGTTAGATATAGCAACTAAAGTTCAAGTGGCGAAAGATGACTAGGGGTAAAGTATCCTGGGATTTGGAGAAACCAAAATAGCATCATAAGATGCCAGTTTTGGATCCTTAGATTGGGAGTAATCTACCAGCACATACTACAAATAGAAATATGAAAGCCAAGGAAATTAACCATATATTTCTTCGAGTGTCTATTATCGAAACTGCAGGGTAACACTAAAATAATCTGTAGATATATTGTAAGTAGTGAAATGTAAATCTTGACTCATATACACCCATCAATTGTACCCAAAATTACATAAATCACTGTGCTGCGTGCTCCCCAATATCCTGACACATTTAAGAATTAAGAAATTTCATGTATAATGGCCATTTACATCGGCACTCATAATTCATCACACACACCTCAGAGAACTGTCAATTTACAACTTCCAAACACTATGATACACTCATTTTTATCTTACATCTAGCACATATGTCACCCCCAATTTCTTTCTACAATGTTTGGAAATCTGATTTATATATTGTATTTGTAACTTTTCTTTAAAGTGTCACCTTACTAACCCTAGATTAACAACCAACCGCATTATTTAGGCAGTTTTTGGGCGGGGACTAAGAAATGTGGTATTGCCACATTTGAAAATTATAAGATATACTTTTGTGGTATGTGTAAAAGGCATCACGAAGGAGATAGAGTCGTATTAGTGCAATTTAAATGTAAGAAATATATAACATGAAATAACACTAAACTTTACAATACATTAATCTCCTACAAGTACAGAGGAAACATGGCAAACTTGAGCTTTCAAAGCATAATACACATGTTGATGTGTCAGTATGTCTGAGCGTGCGAATAATTCATATATTTATATCCCTTTGAGAGGCGTATTTATGTGAACGGATATATTATAATGAAATCAATTCTGAAAATTATTGAGCGTGAAAATCGTCTTTAGTACAGTATTTGTAGTTCGTTATTTATATTCATCAGTTATAGTTTCATGGTGTAAGCCACTGTATAAAATAAACAAATTAATAGATATCGGCAGCTTCTGACGTGACTACCCACCCACCCTCGACCTCTGGGCTTTGGCGGGTCATTCATGTGCCTTCTGACCTTGTCACAGGAGACAAAGGCAGAACAACCTCGCTCCACACACCTGCACAGTCAATCGAAAGCAATTGTATTCAATATTAACAAGTACTGTACTTTCAAAAGGAGAGGGAGAATAGAGGGACTATTGAAAATGTTATGAAGGTTACCTGTTGGACAGGTTACATGTTGCGCATATAAAATAAAATATGCTACAGCCACATTGTAACAGGAATTATCATAAATTCTGTATTACAAAGTTCTAAATGAGCAGGGAAAATGGAAGTTAATTTACCAATTCTATTTCACTCTGACAGAGAGAGAGAACGAGCGAGGAGGAGAAAGATGACTGGGATGGTGGGGGGGGGGGGTCACAGGTGTCTGCTTGAAAATGTGGTAACGCTTGAGGCCTCAGGTGATCTTGAAGCTCCACCCAAAAACTGCCTTTTACGAGCGGTACCACTATAGTAAACCACATTAAAGAAAGTGCTTTCCGGAATGCCAGTTTCATTTCTAGAACTTTAAATTTAGTCATATGGCACAAATAATAAAGTCATATACACTCAACCCCCAGCTATCTCGGGTTTCGCTAACAAGTTTAAAAGCTATCGCCCGTACATAACAAAATACTTAAATGGGTAATGCACATCTCATGCGGTGCTAACACGACTGGCGAGCCAGGATGAGAGTACACTCAATCCTTGATTTCATGGATTCTCTCTCTAGTGACTAAAATAATTCTAAACTTGAGTTAAAAGTATGGAAAATGTATGTTTTGAAAGGTTGTTCATTAAAAAAGTGAAGGCCTAAAAGCACGAGTGTAGTGAAAGAGTGACAAGTTCAGTTATCACTAATAATCCATGGGTTTCCTCATACAAACACATTTCCTTAAGTTTGCATTCATTATTCTTGGTCGCTTTCTCTTACAATCAATTGCAATTTTCACTATATGAAATGTCTCTACAGGGATATGTGCTAAAAGTATGAAAAATGCATATTTTGAGAAGTTGTTTACTGTAAAGGGGTTGGCTTATTGTGAGTGTATTGAGTGAACGTGAGGGTGATAGTGGGGTGGTAAGTTCAGTAATCACCAAAACTCACTGAATTTGTATTCGTGCACACACATTCCTTAGTTTGTATTAATAATTTTTGGCCATTTTCTCTTGAAATAAGTTCCACTTTTCACCATATCAATAATCTGTATGTATATAATCAATCAATACATTAAGGTAAACAAGTCTTTTGTCATGTCTGTTTTTGTGTTTAATGTTTATATCTACTTTTCACTATCAAAATGTGAACAAAATCTATGAATCACGGTGAAATGAGGGGAAAAAGGTGCAACTACGCTAGATTTAGGTGCCACTCTGGTGGGACAGGAAACTATTTAATTTTTTTCCATTACTTCTTAACAATCACAATTTTTGCTATCACACCAATGTTTATGGACCAATTTCGCGCAATAGCTGGGAGTCGAGTGTACTTAAGGCTTTATATATAAGGTCAAATTCCAGGTTAGAGAGCATAGATGAGGTGGTCTGGAGTGGTTAGGACAGATTCAGCTGATATTACTCTGCTATTTTCTGGTGCAACAAAGTGTGGAGTTGGATCAGTGACAGAAAAAAGTTATTTCAGCCAATAAATAGTTTACTAGCCTCTTTCCGAGTGATATTGACGAATTTTTACATCAACCAATTGACATAATTGTCAAACAGCAAATGCAAATGATGAACCAATTGAATTTTATTACAAGCTGAATAAGGCTATATGGCAATGTTTAGTGCCTGAATTTAGACTTTACAGTACCGTGGTGATAAGATCTGAATGCAAGTATTGGCAATGACAAATGGATGACATTACTGATCCACATGGATTGGGCAAGGGTAATGAAGGAGTAGACAGATATGTGAAGTGGTGTGTGGGGAATAAGCAAATGATTACTAATACTGTACATGATTTAGACATCATCCAAGAACACTTTGGACTTGGAAGATCCCAAGCAACTAGTACAGGAATCAAATAGACTTTAGAAATGTTAACACAGACTTTAGATGCTGTACACAAGTGAAACCCACATGCAGAGTTTGATAGTGTTACCCAGTACATGTACTCAAACAACAACTGTATTGCTCTTTAACTTAACTACAGTATAGTACTGTACATTGATTGTGCATACAGTATTTAAGGAAAAAGTACATAAAATTTAAGTAATTTTGTTCATATATTAATTATAAATGCAACTATAGGCACTGTTAACTTCAAGTACTCTTCCTATTCTTATTATGAACATGGATGGGTACAACCTACCTTTCCAATGTGATTATATAATCGTTTCAGTCCAGGTTTTTCACCATACACATTACTGAGGTGAACATCTATGTGCAACTCATGTACAACAATTAAACACAAGATGGGAGAACTATTAACACACTGACATCAATACAAATACCCCTTACATTGTAGGCCCATCACCAGAAACAAAATTAAGATTTTCAACTAGATCCTACTCTATGTAAAGCAAGTACAAGCTTTTTAGATGATGGACAGAGGTTAGGGGAGTCAAAAGCATTCAAGAAATACAGGAGAGTATCAGAGATCCAAAATCCTAAGTGTATATTTCCTTGGATAACTGACTACAGTATGTACACTAATCCCAGAAAATACTATTTTTTTTAAGTGCAAATTAGAGTCGCAAGTAAATATTTGCTGACACTCCATTCTCTTTTGTATGTATTCCAAGATAATATGTCAATTGCATGCAACAAACTTTCTGTTGACTTGGCTTTTTTCCCTTACTCTCTTGAACATGAATGTTGAATGGAGAAACATCAATGTGCTAGCATCAGGAACATAAAACTACATGTATCAAGGAATGCCTACTAACTTTTGCTTGTGACTGTACATAAATTCAAGTGACTTTTGGCACTTAGAAGTGTTAAACCACATTCACTACAGCAGACTGAAGCACCCTTCAAGTGTTCTTCTCCAAACATTTTATCTTTACATTTTCCATATTATTCTCGACTTCACAATTCTATATATTATTTTGTACAACTGTACAGGGAAAATGACAAAATGAACTTTAACAGAGACTCCCACATAACAACAAAGGTACTTATCAGTCACCTAAACTTTGTCCTACATCATGTACAGTAGCACACAAAACTTAGCAGTACAATAAAATATAATGTACTGTTCTATATTATATAGCATAGACAATCCAGTGCCTGGGGTTCACAGTTTCACAGTAACGAAGAACATTCTATGGGGCTCTCTCTATACCGTATATATGCTTACTTTATTCAACACAGTAAGCCCTCAAGTATCCAAACTGATTGAGCCAAAGAAGAGTATGAATAATGCAAGGATTCTGATATTGATAATATAGAGGTCAGATAATTTTACAACAGACCGAAAGTGTGATAAGAATGTGATAAGAATGGAACCAGAAATATACAGTAAACTAATCAAACCTAGTTGGAAAATGTAAGATGACCAGTTATGTTCCCTGCTTGAAGAGCCACCCTGCACTATTATAACACTAAACTGGAATACATTCTGTTTCATAAACACTCATAACTTATCTTCACCTGATTTTGCTTTTTTGGACAAGGTGCCATTTTAATATATTATTATTGTACATAATTAGGATTTCTTCCATTCTTCTTTTAAGCTCACATATTCACGACTCCAACACCAAACTCATCACCACTAGTTTTCTTCAAATGGTATCATCTTTCTCTTCAGCCATTCCAAGGACAAGAGACCTACAGCACAGTGGAAACAGCATGGTATGGCTGAGATTGTGATGCAGTGGGACTAGTTCAAGCAAAAACATATGTTGTGTAAAAAAATGTGTGGGAAACAGATTGAAGTGCATACACGAGTCCCATTCACAGTGCTTGTAGGTATTCCGGAAATACACAAATTAATAACTAGCAAGAAAATTTGAAAAAGTTTTGGATACAAGAATTTCCAGATCTCTGATACTCTACTGTAACAGTACCATCATGAACAGGATGCATAGAAGAAGTATGGAATCACATTCAGTTAATTTTCTGTTCAGCATCATCTATAATATCAGATGGTACAAACAGTGAAGTAGAGTTATCAGTTGGTTAGTTGGCGAGACATGAATAAACTGCTACAGAAAATTTTAGGGAAGAACTAGTGTCACTGAAGTTAGTGTGCTGAGCTCACAACTCAAGAACCTGAGTTCAGTTTTTGGCCCTGTCAGTTTCCTGAAAGAAGCTACAATATCCATTCTAGTTACCTTACTGAGGAATGGTTAATCAACAAATCAAACATTCCTTCCCTCCATTACGAAGCCAAATATAATAGAAAGTCATACACCGTGCGTGCAAATGAAGAAACTCAATGACTACAGAACTTAACAAAACAAAACAACTTACACTGGCGGCACCGGAAAGCTGAAAGACAAAAAAACAGGAGACTAGTGTAGAAGAAATTGTTTGTATCCAGTGCTAATGCTACCCTTTCTGACCGAATTCAACCTCATCACACCTTTACACAGTGAAATGGAAAAAGAATTCCACCCAAGCTATGCCATCAAGGTCATGCATTCTTTATTGAGGTTAAAAAAGGGAATTACCCTTTCCTGCCCAGTTTGTGCACAATGATGAGACTCAAACATCAACAACTTGGCATGAGGCAAGGATGCCATCACTTCACCAATCAAATGCTCTTTCTTGGTAAGTGTAAAAACCCTAGTGCCAAGCACTCAAAAATCAAGTGGCACTACATAACTCTGTCATTCTTTAACAAGACACCTATATATATTTCTTTAACCACTGCTACTCTGTGGATAACTTTCTCTATAATTTAGTCTATTTCATACAATGTACTTCTGTACGGACATTACTTGGCTATAGGGTTTGAATTATTATCCTCTCTTTCATCACAGCTTTGAGTGGACAACCTTGCCTTTGCAAGTGATTTATCAATAAAAAAAATCAAGCCTTCAGAAATTCTGTGCCAGGAGCAAATGCAACCCTCTTAGACCTAAAATCCCAGAAACACAGTTTATTGCTCCCACAATCCTTCACTTGTAAAGTAAAATATCACACAACAAGACCATTCTCAACAATATCTCTACAATAGGCTGGTTTATTAGAAAAAATTAACACCACACTGGCCTGGCCTTATTCTGAAACTACATTCAATACATACAAAACTTACCCTGGGACATGCGTGATGAGGTGAGGCTTCACATACCCATTGCTGGGTGGCTCCCCTCCCATGGGGGTATAGTACTTTCCAAAAGCTTGCTCTTTGGGTATGTTTGGGTACAGGTACAGGAGGTAAGTCAGGTCTGCAATCACATCAGCCAGTGGACGGATGGCAAAGGCTTTACTGGTGAATGGCTGCAGCATGAACACATCACGCTGGTCACATGCTGGAGGAAAGAAGATAATATTACTCAAAGTACATTATATAAGTAAATACTTCTAATGGCTCCTTTTGGTAAGGGTAAATAAAGTGACTGTTGTGGATGTATGATGTATAGGAGCAGCTGACAATTTGAAGGGGGGTGGGGCTTGAAAGGGGGAGTGAAAGCGAGTGTGGCCTATTTCAATGGGTAGTCTGTCCCTTTCTCAATTATTTCTGATTTATTCTCCCATTTCTGGGCCTGGAGCTCCTCAACCATCATCATCATCAACACCTGTTTCCCTTTATTAGAATCTTGGTGGGGGTGGTGGTGATGATGATGATCAAGAAAAATAAAAAAACTCTGACTTATGGACATACACTTAGTAGTGTCCTCGTACATCCAAGCAATGGTGACGCCCCCAAGCTCCGAGTCAGAGAAGCGGAGGAGGAAGGTACCAGACTTGGAGCTCTTAAGTTTGTCCTCTGCTTGTCGCCGCCCAATGAAGCCCAAAATGGATCCATCATTCCAGGGCTGGCGTAGGTGTTCTCGTGTTACCTGTGATCATAATCAGTTGGTCAAATCACATTCAGGATTTTTTAATTTTTAATATGACAAAAAAAATTAAAAGCAATGTTACTATTCATGTACTCACAGCCAGGGTTAAATGAAAGTATGAACATAACTGTACACAAACACACAGCACACTACTTAAGCTTTCAAATTGCATAAAAAACATGTGAGGTTTTAACACAAAGTATAAAATAACTACAAAAAAAATAACATGAAAATCAAAACTGCAAACACAATTGTCATAAATAAAGCTGTTCTTGTTTTAAAGTAGGACCAAATATTTAATTTTTGTAGCTATGCATATCAATTCTGCTTTCTTGGTGCTAGATACAAGAAAAGAATATAGATATCTTACATACATATATCTCTCTCAGAAAAATTAGATTTCTAAATGTCACACAATTAAAAATCTCCCTGGAGATAATTACCTTCATCACAGCGAAGAACCATTCCCAAAATGTGAAGTTGCGTTCAGAGAGTGGCTCTTTGCAAAACTGAGACCAGGATAACAACATGTTGTTGTAATCTTGTACTTGAGGACTCCTGAGTAAGATACAGTAATTAAAATTACACTCATATTTATCAGCTTTTACAATAATTAAACATTTTGTTTTTCAAAAAAATGACAACACCACTGTGAAAGTATGAAACAAAGAAAACATTGTGCAAAGTCAAAGAATGTAGGTTGCACCTAGAGAGTAACTTGTACAGTCATGAGTTTGGATTAGTAAGTGATGACATGCATGCATACATTATAAACAACTTACCTGAAAGCCTTCCCAGCCAAAAATTTGAGGTTATCTTCCGTAAGTCCACGTCCAGTGGCGGACTTAAACTTGGCATCCAGCATGTCTGCCACATGAGGCCAAGGCACCTGATACAACAACATCTGGTTACACCTCCCTATCGTTGTAAAGCTGCCTCCGGTTGTAATTTTTTTCCATCATAATTTACAGCCTTTAACAGATCTACTTTGTATTTAAAGTGAATAATAAACAACTAAATAATGTAACCATAACTTGCAATATACAGTATGCTTATTTTTCTTTGCTGTGAAATATCATCTATTTCAAAAGTTACAGGAAGGTAAAATATGAAATACAGTAAATAAATAAATATATGTACAGTATAAATTTAAAAACAAGGCTCACCTTCTCTGGGACTGTGAAAGGGATGCGGCCCTGCTCGGCAAAGGCGTTGTCCCAAGACACTGTAGCCCAGGCATGAGGCTCCTGGTTGCCATGAACAATAACCACCACAGGCAGCGACAGTGTCCACACCTACACATACACATTAATAATAGGGGCATACTTGTCAAGAGGAATGTGATGTTAAATATTATTCATTATTAGTAGAATGAAGGAATCAATAATTTGTCTTCAAGAAACCTCAAACACAGTTTCTCCTGTAAATCCTTATTACATTCAATAAGATACATACACAAATAAACACTGGCTTACCTGAAACACTAATTCCCCACCACCAACACTGAACTGGGACTGGAAGAGCAGTGAGAACTTTTCATCCATTACTGATTCAGTCCCCTTCTTTTCAGCTCTCTTTATTTTTCGCAGCTGCATGTTGCGGAAGCTGACTGACAACTGCCTTGAGCTCTATAAATAACAAATACAAGTCAATAATGGAAGTTTTGATAATACCAATTATGAGCCATACATGAGTTATGGGTATGTGTACATGAGTGGTATGGTAAGCACTCACCTGATGGTACTCCATGGTGCCAGTGTTGTTAAGAATCTCACCAGACTGTTCTCCACGGTTCATCTGGTCATTCTTGAGGAGAGCGTTGGCCTGAGCCTCACTGATGATGGACACTCTAACTTGGGGTGGAGTCATGTTTACATTGAGCTTCCCTCCAACCAGCAGCCGCACTGTGGCCGTAAACCTGGTGTTGGTTTTCATCACTTGTGGTGGTTGCTTCTCGATGATGAAAGTACTGCAATCAATAACTCATTATACTTACTGGTACAGTATGACAAAAAAGTTATGGGTTTAAAGGTGATGTTGAATGAAAATTGTTATTTACAATCTACTTTTACCAGTGTTGATATGCTAAATATTAACCTGTTGTATATCTCTATCTATATAATTATCAATACCACACAATCATCAATCTATGGAGAAAAAATTGTCATACCTGGTGACTAATGATGAAAGAAGCCGGGTGATATGAGAGTTGAGAGTGGGCAGCATATCAACTCCTCCTGGTGGTGTGATGGGAATCTTTGTTTGGTGTCTCTCACACTCCTTGATTTGGTGTCTGTTTAGCCATATTATCTCTGCTAATGCCTCACACCTAAACAAAAAGAATGGATGCTGTCTTTGACAAATCAATAAAATACAATTTAGAAAAAAGAACATATTATAACCCTTCACATTCTGCAATAGTAACAGAACTCAAAGATCTCGTGGAAGGCAAGAGCCATAGAAATTACTTATATTTACCGAATCATCAAAACATCATGGAAAGATCTTATCCCAAACAAAGATGAGTGGGTTGGTAAAACAACCCCATGCATATTCCCCCAACATTACCTTACAACATAGCTGTATGTTCTGCCAAAAATATAAACCTGAATATTCAGTCCTGAGGTACGGATTTTTCATTCAGACTGGTGATTAAAGTACCATAATTCTCATGTCACACTAGTTTCATTTCTTTACATTCTCACAGAAACTAGGGGGTTGTAAGTGATTACAGTATTACTGAACGAGTACTGCACATTATAAGTCTTGGGCTGCTCGGCCTAACAGCTTGAGGAACTTCAACAACAAGTCTTGGTATATATAAAGGAAAAACAAATAAATGAACATCACTAACCACTCTTGGATTTGGTCAAGTTTGTTGGTGTTAAAAGGTTTGCCATTGCCTGCCATCTGTTGTTCTCGTTTCCAGTTGATGAGTTCCTCATCCAGGATACGTTGCTGGAGGCTATTGAGGCGGTCAATGGTGCCCTTGTGCTTCTCTGCCAGGTCCATTCGACGCTGTAGCAGCCCAGACACCTACAGTCACATAAGCAATATGTTATAGTATAGTTTTCTGCAGTTGATGAGATAAAAATTCACATTCAAGATCAACAGGATCAATTTGAATGGTTGAACATAACCTCTAGGCGGCAAGGTTCTATCAACTGAAATTAGCATCTATGATAATTGCTGAAGACATTTCCTGTCTGAGCAGAAAAACCTACCGTGAGCATGTGAAAGTTACCCCACTCAGGAATTGAACCTCACCCTAGTGATTGTGTGAATAGGGAGCTACCCACATGACTAGACCATACCATAGCAGACCAACACTTGTACAGTTGCCTGCAAAACTACTACACCATATCCTATCCCCAAACCCAGAAATAATGCTGCATCTATAAAAATGTTGCAAAGTTCATCTACCAACTTACTTAAACATTCTTATAAACACCCAGTTCCTCAGTCTCATACACAGACATGTAAAAATTAAAGTACTCCACTGTACCACTTCCTCCAAACACCTATTCCAAGTCTGTGCATAGATATCAATTCTTTTGAAGAGGAACATACATTATTATTAGGCTCAATTTCAAATTTCATTCCTACCTTCTGGGCTAATTGTTGTTCACATGTTTCTTTCCTTCTTCTTAAGTTAGTTTCCATTTCTCTGTTTTGAGGTGTCTTTTCTTGGCTTTGAATGTGGGAGAGATGTGCTGCAATGAATAATCACCAAGTTATTAATGCTAATATACTAGAAAAAAAACTTACAAAACTTTTGTATAATAACATAACTGCAAATAACACACAGCAATATAAATGAGACATTTCCCAGAATTTCTGCTAACATTTTATAAGTAAACAAGAGTATATATATATATCTCACCAGTGATTTTAGCACAGTCATGATACTGAAGGGCAAAGGACTCTTGCTCTTGCTCCAGCTGCCTGAGCTCATCTTGTGTCTCCTGTGTGCGTCGTTTGAGGATTTCTAGTTCACTCACTATCTCTGCACACGGCTCCATTACCAAGCTCGGAGTACTTCCGACACCCAGCATCTGACAAAACATTTCATTCAGTATACTTTCTCAATATGCATAAATTACATATCAATTGCTTAAACCACCAAGAAGAAAAACAAATCATAAATATACCTTCACTTATTAAAATGTTGATAGCAAATTTTCTCTAGGGTTTACATTATCCAGGTCAATTATAAAGAATGCCACAATTATACATTATTCCTTCTGAGGACAAAATAACAAGAAAAAATACAAAATTTACTTAAAACATTATGACAATAAATTTAAGAAGAAAGACCACAAGTACTTACATTTTCGTGTTGTTGAACTAAATTTAATTCTATCTTGAGGCACTCCCGCACAATGGATACAAGTCCCAAAGGATTTGTGTTTAGATACCTTGCCTGCAAGCATATATTAAAAATGTGTCATAACTCTAAATACAGAATCTTTGAAGACAGACCTTTATATTATTAGAACTTGTTGAATCAGCTGATACAGTTAAATCAAAACAAATGGCTTCACTCAATGTTGGAGATGGGAGAGTAGCATAATTATTTTTTGTCCAGATTCTTTAAGTAAATCTGTATTCAGGTATCCTTATATTATTTTTGATTAGGAATGTTGAAGTCAAATGACAAAATCCTGTTTGTAGCTTTGGATAGAATACTCTACACTACGAGTTTTATTCAAAATTTTCTATTCTTAGTCTTGTCTCAGCATCTGAAAATCAGTACAGTACCAGGTAAATATTAAAAGCCTTGTGTGCATATGCAGTAACCTGGGTCTTAACACTTTAACAATAGCTGATGACATGCATTTTCTCTGAATAATAATATTGTTTTCCTTATAGGGAAAAATATTCTCTATGTCCAATTGTAAATACAAAATTTCAATTTACTTAAAAACAAAGGATTAAATTTAATCCCCCACACTATACCTGGAAAAATGCCAGATGAGTTAAAGCCCATTTTGCAAGTATGTAAGACATTATAATAGATGTATTGAGAAATTATCACATTTATCTTTTGCCTCCTTTTCAGAAATTAAATTAAGTTACTGTCCTTTCTGAATAACGAACAAAATTTTGCACGAATAAAAACAAAACATAATACAACAGTTTAGGCATTCTGCAGCACCACTAAGTGACTGCAAACAGTAATGTTTTATTCACAATGACACTAACAATCTATCAGGGTTTGTTCGAATACCTTAGTACATCGCACAAACTTAAAAGATATATGTATATACTGTATTGCTAAGTACCTAAGAGCTTGATGCTATAAAAGCACTGAGCCCAAACTGCACTATATGATGGGTGTGAAAAATGTAGCAGGGAGCAACACTGATGACGAGAGGAGACTACATTATCAAGTCGACAGGAAGCTCTCTTGATAATTCTCGCAGCTTAGTCACAACAATACCTACAGCTACTTCTTTCACACAAATTTTTCATAATTTTCTTCTCGATATGCAATTGAAACTTTCTATTACAATTGTCAATAAATACCATTAATAAATCACATTTTTTAACTTTTTCTGGGCCAACACAGAGGAGCTAATTTGAAAGAAGCTGGCCAAAACAATACAGTACAGATTTTAAATATTACACATATCAGCATCTATAGAGGATATTTAGGATCATATTTAATGACTGACTGCTTATTCATTCAGTACAAACTTATTACACACCAAGATTTCTTGATATACATAAGAACATGAAAACTTTAATGTCTCTATTACTATCGAACACTTTTTCAACAGTTAAACACCGACAGTCTCAAAAATATAGATCTGCAGGTTGAAGCCATACTCTTGTACACACACTATGTTATGACAAGAAAGTGTTCAGAGACCTCAAACTTCCCCCAAGACTGAACATGTCCCGTATAAGGTTCAGAATGTTTATGGACAGCACCACCAATATATCACCCTCATTCTTAACATCTTTTTCCAGATCAAAATTTCCTACAAAACCAAATCATTTCTTTCCAGCCAAGAGGCTCGCCATTGGGAAAACTTTCATAATGTGTATTGTTCCTGGTACACAAAAATACACTGTACCAAAAATGATCAACAATGGTGATTTAAAAATAAAGTGGATAGTTAAGTTCTATGGAGTTCCAATTCTACAATTCAATAAACTTTTTATTAATGTCTAGAAACACCGTTAATATTTTTGGAGAATAGTTAAGTATTCAGTTTGGCACTCCTTTACTACTCAGTTGTCTCCCATCCAATACCGGTACATAAATAGAAAAATACATTTATTCTAATGTAATAAAAAATAAATGTCATTTAGCAACATAAATCAAAAGTTCCCCTAATATACAACAATGATGTAGTTCTAGTACAGTATCAGGATGTAAGACTATCAAGCCATTATAAAATTTAGGAAACTACTAATTCAATATAAAACATTATTAATTAAGTTATCACAGTAAACAGATAATTCTATTACATGAAGTAATTACAATTTCATTATTACCTTAAATGTATCAGCAGCCTCTTGTAACCTCATTCGGACAAGGAAGAGATCTTCATTGCTGCCATAACTCAGTGCTTTGTTTTCTATCTCTTGGATGAGTTGGGCCACCAGTGTATGAGCATACTGACTGTGGGCTATATTCTCCGGATCTATCTCATTCCTATGTAAAGGAAACAGTAAAGTCAATAGACAGATGCATAACCCAGACATCATTAAGGATTTTACAATACTCTACTTTATGCTATGATGCCTCACTCGCCCATGGAAACTTCCCTCACTGGGGTGGCCATAGACAATTAAAATTTGTGACCCGTCTACCACATATATCAAGGATTGTTCTACCAGAGGTCTGTCAGTACATGGCAAAATGTCATTTTCACTAGACTTAATGACTATCTGTGCATCCTTATTGGTCATCCATCAGACAATCACAGAGAATGGGTACTGTTCATCAAAGAATTCACCCTTTTACTTTTAAAAAATGGCTGTCAACTTTTACCATTTTCCTTTATCAAACTGAAATCATTGTGTTCAAGAATCTCAAGGCTATATGGATTTTTAACAATATCCTTACATCTTATACAGGGTAGTGCAGAAACATCTTTCATACTTTTCAGAATGCATACATCTATCAATGCTAATTATACTTTTCTACATGATGGACTGAGCAAAATTGCATAGGTTCAGAGAAATTTCATATATTAGAATGATCACTGTCTATTGATAAGCAAACAATACCTCTAGCAAGTGTACCATAACTGATAAATTTATCAGACACCAACAAACATAATTTTGGAATAAGTTACTTATATGCAGAAAGCTGTCATTCAACAGAGGCTAACTATAAAGTGTATGGTTCATTAAAGCATACCTTATTAACATATCACTGTCAGTTTATCCTTTTTCTCTGAGTTATTGAGATACTCCATTACTTACCACTGTTGCATTTTATCTTCAATCCATCCCGCCAAGTAGTGTCGGACCTCCATTGGGAACTGTTCACTGTACACATTTTGAACTTGACGGAGAGCATCTGGAGGCAATTGCTGAGCTCTGTTCCACAGAGACATCCTGACCTGAAATATTTAAAACTGTACTGTATCCATATCTTGTCACACAAGTATACAAAATCAATGAACTATGACTGGTATTTGAAAAGGGTCCTTGCTATCTGTAGGTAGAAAGGTGAAGAGTGGTGAAACACATAGATCTAACAGCAATTAAAGAGTAAGGAAAGACATAGAGTATAATCTATACTATTATATATACACAGTACTATGCATGCTTAGAAAATATGTACAAAATGTACCATATTAAAAGTTGTATGAGAAGAATGCATATTACACTAAATGTGACAGAAATGCTATGGTAGATTATCAAAGTTATTCAAATTATTTGGACTTGATTCTTATTTGATTTCACTTCACTGTATCATATCAAGTGAATACAGTGCCATACCATAAACTGTACAGTAATATTCATTTAGAAATTCCTTCCCAACTCATTCAACTAAATAAGTAATATGGCAAATGAAACATACAGTACGGTATTTCTCAAAATGTATTTTCCTGTTTTGAACAATTTTGACACTCATTCCATTTGGAAATGCATTATTTTGGAGATACCCCCTACCCCTCTATCCAACAATCTTAGGGGAGAAAGTTAGGTAAAGTACTCCAGTTAGGTCCCAGCAGTTTGTCTTGGTCCTGATTAGGTTATGTTAGGTCAAGTCAGATCAAGTCTGGTCTGACTAATTCTAGAATATTCAAATAATAAGTTATTCACAACTAATCCCTAACGTTTGTCAATATTTTATATCTACATGTTTTCCGCCACCCCAAACCACTGGTTCCTAACCTTCTCCCCTACAATTGTAGGATAGAGGGATAGGTGATATCACCAAGATAATGCATTTCTGAATGGAATGAGTGTCATATTCATTCAAAATAATACACTGCCAAATGGAATGAGTGCTAAAATCGGTATTATTACAGAATAACTGGGTTTTTGGCTAGGCTTGCACAGTGTTACCACATTTGGCTAGGTCCTGGGAATTTGCCCCAGTCATTTTATGATAGTTTAAACCGGGTTAGGTCCCGGTCAGACTAGTTTCCAAATTATGTTTGTAAAACGAGTCATCTCCGAGAGAAACGCCATAAGTTAGATTAAATTTGTCTTAGAATGGTTCAAAATAGTGGATAATGATACTAAAATATACAATATAGTGAACCCAGTTCTATAAATTTACCCTAAAATCCTTCAAAACAAGGGTAAATATATTAGGAAAAATATAGAAGTTAACTATGGTTGTGTACTGTGCGATATTAAAGTTCAACCCCTTCACCAAACATAAACATAAACAAGTTAATTTAATTACACATGGCATGGCACCAAGAAGTTATTTAAGTACATATTAATTTATACTACTCCAAGGTCATTAATGTATTGGCCACCTATCAAGCAATACTCGTACGTTTAACGGGTGTAAATCCCAGAATGATACCGTCAGTTATAATGTTTCTGGCGACACACACAATATTTCCCATAATCCAGAAGTGTTGGACTGACAACTCTTATAGTGTGACGCCATACCATTGAAGGCCATTTTCACCCCATGCCACACCCTAACACTATATATACACACACCTAGTATATTCTGCACAACAAGTTCACTCTTCTGGATGCTGTCACAGTGATATCTCTCACACAATTATTGTTTCCCGGTACAAAATTTTCTCCCAGATCGATTCATCAAAACACACGCACGTTTCTCAGAAATCTCACCATATATGGAGGTCACGTGACCTGCTGTGCCACATCTCGTGAACAAATTACATCTGAAAAACACACCATACTATAATTATTACTATAACTGCACGAATATAAGTAATCTAATCTAGACTAATAGCTGAATACAGACATTAATGTATGGAGTATAAGTGATATTGTAGTGATATAATTATTTCTGTATGAAGTGGCGGCAGCGTGGTGGTGGTAAGGGCGCAGGTGCTAACCACAAGTTCCTGGTACTCTACTCTGACGCTTGCTTCACTTCACAAATCTTTTCCCATTGATATTATTCTTCCAATCCTACTGGTTTACAATTATACTAAGGATAACATGCTATTACATGATGGTGTACATCTTATTAAGGAGAAATAAATAGGAAAAGATAGACAATCTTGACTCCATGACCGCCACACATAAATGTAAACACAGGCGGTAATGTGAGGGGACAGTTTTTGCACACTTAAAAATTCTCTTTAAGTGTTGAAGATAAAACTTTGTGTCAAACAGACTGATTAACGTTAGTTTTATCTCTTAAACCTACCGTTATCCGTCTAGAAACTTGTCCAAACTTTTCTCGGTGGCTTTTAAATATGCAAACCAGTACAACAATATAAAGGAAGTTCAGTAAATAGGAACCAAACTCTTACAACTATTTGACATAAAAACTTGGACAGAACCTTTCAAAATACTCAAATACTAAACAGTATCAATACAAATGTAATTGAAGCTAACCAGACAACGTTTTCTGCCGACGGATACAGTATGTAGTAATGGCTGTATGTTATCTTACCTTTTTCTGTTAGATGCGTAACTATTGAAGAGAATTACACCACTAACTAGTCGGAGTATCACATAAATGATTTAACTTCATTATATGAATACAATTGAACATACAGAATCAGTGCGTCTGACTTCTGTCATCAAGTGTCACATTTATTGTCTACCGACACTCTGCTAGATCTGTCGCTCATCATACAATTATAACACGCGTCTTACACCTTACTGTATATCCTACAGTGAAGACTTGCGATACTGAAATGAACTTGCAATACACAGATGAATGAAACAAATATACATTCGCACATTACAGAAGACTGCCTGCGTCTATTACGAACCGCGTGGGGTAGAGACACAAACTGAGCTTGTAGTGGTGGTGCGTGTGGATAACCAAGGCGAGGGGAAAGAAGCTTTGGCAGTGCTGCTAGGGTTTCCTGGAACCAGTTCTCCTTCAGGGAAAAGCATAGGATGCAACAGCTCGCCAGACACACTTTCTCATTAGGTTACACTCGATCGCTATCATTTTGCCTTCTCCATCGTCAACCACGCGGCAAACTACTTCGGATAATTATTGTTAATTGCATTTTTTATTTATAAAATTACATTGCAGTAATGAGATACAAACAGATTCTAGAATATGCAACTTCTGTCAATACTGGGTTGAATGTGTTTCCAACGCCTGAATTTTTTAACTGTATCTACATTTATTATGAACACTTTTAAGCAAAACAAATTAATATATTTATTGTCATGGAACCTCTCCACGTAAAAGGTTGCACAATCCATGTTAAGACGATAGCCTATTATATGCCAGCATTTCGATCAAGTAGTTCAGTAATGTATATATTTAAGAATACATGCAACAATAACTGTGTATACAGTTACTATACAAATATGTGGTACTTGTGGCTGTTTATCTGTCTGGCTATGCTCAGAAAAACTACTGAACTCAAGGGGCTAAACATTGGTCCATGTGAGCAACTTAACACGAATAGCAGCATAGCCTATTAATAGGCTACTCTACGGGAAATTTACGACACTTTACGAGGCTGGGTTAACATCGATCGAGGGATAACCCACAAGAAATTGCAAATAATTATTAGCTAGTAATAATTATAGTCTGCCAGTATCATAGTATCAATAACCGCGAGTGTAATGAAGAATAAAAACCTTATACATATATCTATGGATGTGTTAATTAATATGCAGCATAGATAAAGCTGTACAGTAGACTACTGTACATGCTAAATTCTTGCCGAGGGGAAAGCAATTATTTTGAGACGCAGCAGTCTGTTTCATTTCTCTCACAGTGTTGAAACATACATTTAATATAGAAATATACTTTTTATACAGAAAGTTACCACAAAAATATTATTTTTTAGAAAATATCTTAATTAAGTTGTTTTTACTTGAGATAGTAACTAAACCAATGGCAGACTGGAAACTACAGAAGTAGGCTATTGCCAGCCAGGAGACGCCACCGCTTGGCCCCCACACCATGCACTCTTCTAAGAAATAAGAAATTATTTGGAGTGATATTATTCTGTGCAGGCCTTGGGGAATTGCCCAGGTTAGATTTAGTTACGCCCTCCGTTGGTCTCTAAATTCCAATGGGCAAAAATAATGCTGTGGTTGAAAATTTAATGAGAGAATGCAAACTTTAAATTATTGTCAGATGCTTGGCCTGATAATATGCACAAATATGGGCCTCATTCTTTTATTACACACACACACACACACACACACACTCACATATATTAACAAGAGACTGCTTTGCACGGTTACACATTTTATGGCACATAATCCACATATACAAAATCATCATATGGCTTTCCCTAAGTTTATTACAAATCGACCATGTAAGTGCAGTGACTCAGTGAGCGCCAATAAAAGTGCCGTGAACTGTATAGGGCCTCTAGTGAAAACATAAGCCGACGAGAGAAACGTCTTGTTGTATAATTATTACACCGTGTGTTATGTGGTTTTCTTAATAATGTTTCTCGAGTTACAGTACTATAATCTTCTGACAAAACTGCGATAAGACTGATTGCTGGTGCTCACCGTACTGAATATATACACGACTATGAATGCGGTACACGGACAGATCGCGTTGTCATACACAGGTTGGTAAAGGTAGAGATGATAAGGCCACCAAAGAGGATAGTAGGCTACAGTAAGGTAACACAAGACAAGACAATAATCATCGAAAGTAAGGTGGAATAAGGCCGTATAAGGATAGGAAGGTAAGGCAAACCAAGGAAAGATAAGGGAAGGAAGGAAAGGTAAAATATGTAAAGACAAGGGAGGGAAAGTAAGGTAAAACAAGGAAAGACAAGGGAGGGAAAGTAAGGTAAAACAAGGAAAGACAAGGGAATAAGAAGAGGTGAGGAAAAACAAGATAAGACAAGGGAAGGAAGAAGAGATGAGGGCGGGGTGAGAAGAGGAAAGATGAGGGCGGGGCGGGGTGAGGTCAGGGGGTGACAGAGGAGAGGTGAGGGCGGGGTGAGGCCATGGAGGGGGTAGGGTGACAGTCATGCTGGTCGCTTCACAACAAGCAGTTCTCAGAAGAATGAGTCTTAAAACACTACCTCAACGACCCACCACTACCATCACCATCACCACTACCAACATTTATCACACACGCATTATGTTTAACATTTATATGATTGTATGTGTGTGTGCCACAGTCTTGAACTCATATATAAAAGTATCTAAAAATATTGTGTGTGTGCGGTGTGCTACGGCATATATTTATATGTACATTAAATAAATACGCATTAAAAAACAAAATATTGATTTGTGGAAGGCAAAGATTGAATATTGTTATTTAATCCCTGCCGACTGGTGTCCTACAACCTTGGTGCCAGGCTGGAGACACGAACTGTGGTTATGCCTTATTTAATTACTAGCAGCGATACCGGGTGAAAATCCTACATGTGGTTTTGTTGATAAATTTCCTCTAATTATTTGTATGTGAACTTATTAGGAGGGTGGGATGAGTCCATTATCCAATGTGGTTCTATATCTATCTATCTATCTATCTTTATCTCTATATAATACCTGTGTTTTGACTCCTCCAAAGAGAGAAGTAAGCAGCCGATGCCCAGCAGACTGATTGTAATACAAAACATGGGTGGCATATACCTAATTAATAAAATTGCATTTGTTCTAATTATTTATTAAACCTGACAACATGACTGGAAAGGGTGTACTGACCTTACCCACCATAAATATTATTAATTTTAACTCAAAATGGAATGCGGTGTTGGTGACTTGAAAAAAATAATAAAATACGCTTACTTTTTCGTGTTCCCTGAACAAAAATATTAACAGAAAATTCAAATGTTAGATGTAAGAACTGAAACAATTGTGACTTATACTAGAGTGGCCTGCCTTTCATTCAGGATACACACAGGTGACACAGCTATCCTCGGTCTCAATGATCAACCTGAACTGTCAGTATCATGGTTTTACAAATCATGGGTGTCATATACCCTAATTAGCATATTGCTCATAAACTATAATGGAGGGAAATACACCACTCCACACACTTCAAGTACATGGTGGGTCAGGAAGGTATGTACTTACATATTAGGCATGGTAAGTACCATGTCGTGTGTGGCATACACCCGTGGTTTGAGTTTAAGGGTTAATTGCATACATTTTTTGTTATGGTTGATGTAGTGTACTGTTTTTGTTCTTGTAAATCCATGAAATTATGTTCCTACAGTTCAACGACCTTTGCAACACAATGCATAAATTTACATGCACATAGACTATAGGTTATAACTCCTCTTTCATGACAATATATCTGTGCTATGTATTTCAGTGAGGGGTGGGTGGGTGAGGGGAGGACTGTTTACCGATTAATTTGCTACCCCCTCGTTCACATCTGTGTTATATCACTGAGAGTTTCTGTTTATGGGGGACGGTATATATCCTCTAAATATTATCAACTCTTTCATATCTGTGCTGTTTCATTGAGTGTGTGTGTGTGTGTGTGTGTGTGTGTGTGTGTGTGTGTGTGTGTAGGTAGGGGGAAGGGGCTACACAGGGTGTTCCAAAATTATGTGACTAAATTTAGGGGATGTGTTCCTGAGAGACCACTGAACGTCCCTGTCTTAAGGTGATAGTATAGTGTTGGTAACTCTGGAGCAACTGATTCCTCCAAACAATTCCAAGCAACAGGACACCATTATGTTTGCTCATCTGGTCCTGTTTCTTGGCATACTTTGGGGATATCAAGGCACTCTAATGTACCAAATGGATACCAGCCCACTTAAGTTGTACAATATTTCACTCAGCATTGTATTTCTAAAAGATGTCTTGAAAATATTAACAAAAATATTAACAAAACAATATATACACTCCAATTTATTTACCTGTATATATAATTATACGTGAAGAAAATAGTACACACATTAAATTTACCACCATTCCTATTTACACACACACACACACACACATATATATATACATACATACATATATATATATATATATACATACATACATACATACATATATATATATATATTTATATAAATAATATAATATGTACTAAGAAAACAGTAGGCCTACCCACATAAACACACCTGCATTGTCAATAATCAGCTACGAGTTCCCAAGTACCATGCAGAAGAAGAAATAGACGATACCAATACAATCCGTCCCGTCCTGAGTGTATCCAAGTGTATGTATATCAACTCGGAAAACACCTCTGCCTCCTCCTGCTGCTGCTGTTGTTGTTGCTGCCGCTGCTGGTGGTGGTGGCTGGGTACCGCGTAATTCGTGTGGATTCCCCTGAAACTCACGGTGTTAAAACGTATCGGGAATTCATGTCGGGTATCCAGGAAAGGCTGATATATATATACAGATGGCCAACACATGGAGAAAGTTTGTGGACTATGCTCCCCTAAAATGTGTGTGTGTGTGTGTGTGTGTGTGTGTTTGTGTGTGTCCTTATATCTATATTTGTGTTTTTATCTGTCTGTGTGTGTGCATGTGTGTGTGTGCGTTCTTACCTATATTATTTTGTTTTTACCTGTGTGTGTGCATGTATGTGTGTGTTCTTACCTATATTATTTTGTTTTCACTTGTGTGTGTGCATGTATGTGTGTGTTCTTACCTATATTATATATTTTTTTACCTATTTGTGTGTGTGTGTGTGTGTGTGTGTGTCTGGTATACAGGTATCGAGTCGTGTTTTAAATATTGTTCATGAAAACATTATCACATCAGCCCAATGGACCAAACATCTGACCATACATACACGTGTGTTTAAGTGGCTGGGAAAATAAATGGGTACTATATTTTCTCAGTACATAATTACAGTATATAATTATAGGAAAATAGGAATGGTGGGAAATTGAATAAGTACTATTTTCTTCACACATATAGTCCACAGTGTTTCAGTACTTTGTTTTTCATAATGTTTCAAGAGTTACACTATATATGTATACTATTGTCATTCACTGTACACTCGGCGAAAGGTCCTCCTCCTCCTCCTCCTCCTCCTACTCTTACACCTAATTAATATTCTGCATGGGTATGACTTTTTTTTGACAACGAATAGAAACCTGCACGTTGTATGTACCGTACGTCGGAGATGCACCTACAAGATATGCTTTAGATTCGAGTGCAGTGTTATCAGATAATATTGGGATTCTTTTATTTCTGCTGCTTACTTGCTTGGGGTTGTATATACTGCTGGTAAATATGGAGTAACCGATTCCTCCAAACTATTTCAAGCAACAGAACTCCATTATTATCTGTTAACCTGGTCCTGTTTTCTGGCCTTCTTTGGAGGAATCAAGGCACTCCAATGTACCCAAAGTATACTATCCCCTTAATTAAGGAGGCGAGTACAACAAATATTAATTTATTCACGTTTATGTTTCCCAGAGTACATACATGCATGCTTGATAACCCAGTAAGGTAATCCTGGGTTATAATATATATACAATGCCACTACGTCATCCAGGTTATCACATGCATGTATATAGTATCACGTTTCGGTCTAGATATGATTAATGTTTTAGAGCCCAGATGACTTCTACTTGATAAAAATTAAAGAGTAGGTTCGGAGCTATTTAGACTTTTAAATGAAGGGCTTAATAATAGTTTAATTATATACACAAAAAAACAATATATACAGAAGTAACATACATAATACAACTAAATAAAGATACCACAAGAAATAAAGACCTATCTAGTAAAATATACCCTAAACATAATAATATACCCTAAATGCCTAAATGTGGAGGAACGACAAAGAACATAAAAATATAATAAGGGGGAACAAAGAGGAAAATATATATATATACTCAAATACTGGTATGGAGTCTTGGCAGGAGTGTGTGTGGATGAGAGTCAAGCTCGTTGTAGGATGTGCTCCCTTTTCTTCCTTCCTTGTTGGATTTATGGCTATCAACCAGCGACATATAGTCAAAGGTCATTAAGCCAATGGAATCGATTTTATTCTATCAATTTATAATTATAAGGTCATAAAGTTTTGTCTCCCTCAGAAAACAGAGCAGTTTGTTTATAATATTCTTGTCATCTGACAGAATATTTTCGATCGTAATTTGAAAGAATTGTTTAATTTTACGTCTTTGCTGTTCATACTCAGCACAAAATATTAATAAATGATTTATAGACATAATATTATTATTGCACGTTGGGCAATTTGGTAGGGTTCAAGGTGTGTTAGCCATGTGGAGTTGACCCTCCGGCGTAGTTCAATAACTGTTTTGAAATTATTTCTGATGTTTAATCCAGTCCACTGCCTTTGCCACAGGAGATGAATTTTAGATTTTATGAGAGAGACAAAACACCTGAGATCCGTACGGACTATGCTAAGGTCCATGCAGATCAACAGTCGACCCTGCTAATTTGTCAGCCTGTTCATTACCATAGATACCATAATGTGATGGTACCCATATTAACTTGATCAATTTATTGGCAATAAATAGCTTACTAATGATATTACCCTGTATTTCATTGTTAGTTGTATTCAAAGATTTAATAGCTTTAAGTGAACTTAATGAATCCCTTTTCTGCCGGCTGACTCACTTTATATTATACACTCGGAATCTTGGGGGGTGGGGGTGAAGAGGGGATTCGCTGTGGCCACTGATGATTGGAGGAAAAGACTAAACAAGGTAACGAGGGAAAATCCCGTCGTGTGTGTCGATCTTGGATGTTTCACAGGTGGTTCACGAGATAGATTCGCAGAACCGTAACAATAGCTATTTATCAGCAGTACCTTTTCCCTTGTTGTTATCCTTGGTATGTAATGGTATAGGCTACTTATAAGGGAGGATAAAAGGACGAGTCGACCCCCTCCATGTACCACCTTCCAACAACCTCACACTCGGCAACACTCACCTCTCAGCCATCGAGAAGTTGTTGTTGTTGTTGTTGTTCCTCAAGCTGTCTGACCGAGCAGCCCCGAGCTCTTGAGGAAGGCTATGGCTTGAACCAGGCTTTCCCACAGTGCCCTCTGTGTGTGTATATCTTATTCATCGATAAGTTGTATATAACAGTAACACAGAATATTAAATTTATATCACAGTATATTGGAATTTCGTAGATGGAAATAACTATATGGGATCCAATAATATTAATACAAATTATTATTAAGGTCCAAGTGGAGGATGGGAGGGCTATAAATTAAAGGGGAAGTATGTACAGTGTTGGTAAATCTGGAGCAACTGATTCCTCTACACGATTCCAAGCAACAGACCACCAATTTGTATACTCTTTTGTTCATCTGGTCTTGTTTCCTGGCATACTTTGGAGGAATCAAGGGACAACAATCAATGTACCAAAAGTATACTATCCCTTTAATTATTGGATGTGTAGCATGGGACATATAATACTGTATATTGTAACTCCATCAAGCACAACATTTTATGATCAAATATACCGTTTCATTTGACAGGTTTATAATGCCTGCCTTTATTATTCTGCCATTCATTACTGCACCAAACATTCATCTGATAAATTTTGGTTTATTAAATACTGCATATATATATATATATATATATATATATATATATCAATCACCAAATATAAACGAGCTTTCGATAAAATTAAAATGTCCACCTAAAAATATAGTGGCTGTATGGCTGTACAATTAACGCCCCTATATCCAGAATGACAATGGGAGTAGTTAATAATAATAATAATAATAATAATAATAATAATAATAATAATAATGATAATAATAATAATAATGTCATGTCGTGGACCGGGTGCCTCGAAATATAAGAGCAGCAAAAATAAATCCTAAATAAACTCTATGGTTTTGTGTCACCTTATTCATATAATACTAAAGGGGTTGGATAGTGTTGGTATAGTGTTGGTATAGTGTTGGTATAGTGTTGGAATAGTGTTGGAATAGTGTTGGATAGTTTTGGAATAGTGTTGGAATAGTGTTGGATAGTGTTGGATAGTTTTGGATGGTGTTAGATAGTGTTGGATAGTGTTGGTATAAATCCGGAGCAACTCATAATAATTCCTCTAAAGTCTAAACTATTTCAAGCAACAGCCAGGAAACCATTATTAGCTCCGGCCTAAGCCAAGCTCTAGGTTTTATCGTAATTATTGTTCTTGTTCTTGTTCTTGTTCTTCTTCTTGGGGCGACCACTTCTTAAAAGGGGTTCAACGGACTCACTCACTCACTCACTCACTCTCTTCCTCCCATCCATTTTCTTTTACCGACATTGAATCATTTAAACCGAGAGGGGGTTCAACCGGGGGGTTCACCCTCAATAAAAAGGGTTCATTTTCAAAATGTCAATATAATTAATATTTTTGAGACCTTTACATATGGATATTTTATTATTTCACTTGAATCATTAAGAGCCGGAGCTTTTGAAGGGTTTTCCTTCATGTTCTTGTTTTTTATTCATCTGCAGGTTCTGTTTCCTGGTATACTTTGGAGGAGGAGGAGGAGGAGGAGGAAGATGAGGAAGAGGAATAGGAGGAAGAGGAATAGGAGGACGAGGAAGAAGAGGAGGAGGAAGAGGAGGAGGAGAAATCAAGGCGTTTTATAATATATACACGACATACCTACCAAAATTGTAATTACTTAAATAAACAAGTAAACAGCTCG
>JAWZYT010002373.1:22500-167500 GCA_034508575.1 Petrolisthes manimaculis | reverse complement strand
ATAATAATAATAATAATAAAAATAATAATAACAAGATCGCCGAGCAATATACTTGGCTTTCGCCAAGTAATAATAATAATAATAATAATAATAAATAGATATGATGATAGGATGCAGTAAATAATTCATGTTTATTTATCCTTTCGTGATAATTTGCAATAAGTTACTCATATTTTTTTTTTTTAGAATGGAGAAAGTAAAGATGGTGATAAAATGGTGATAATGTAATAACTAATTCTTGTTTGTTTTCCCTGTGTGTGTGTGTGTGTGTGTGTGTGTGTGTGTGTTCAGGTGTCGGGTATGGTGCTGCTGTGATGTCGGTGTGGCTTAACATTTACTACATCGTGGTGCTTTGCTGGGCTCTGTTCTATTTCTTCATGTCACTCACCTCGGGTAAGTGGAGTTTACACACACATACATACATACATACACAAGCACTAACATACACACATATATATAAGCAAAATCACTAACACACACATACATACATATACAAGCACAAGCACACACACACACACACATAAAACCAAAATCACTAACACACATATACATACATACAAGCACTAACTCACACACACACACACACACACACGCACACACACACACACACACACACACACACACACACACACACACACACACACACACACAAGCACTAGCACTATCATACACACACACACATAAGCATTAACATACACATACAATATATACAATACCATAACTCACACACTCACACACATACATGCACAAGCACTAACACACACACATACTCTCTCTCTCTCTCTCTCTCTCTCTCTCTCTCTCTCTCTCTCTCTCTCTCTCTCTCTCTCTCTCCTAACTGGACTGTATTTACCATATGTACTTTGCATGCTGATATGGATAATACTACAACTTCTTAGGAGGTGCTATATTATTAAGCTGTCAGCGATTGGGAGTTCAAAGATTCCTCAAAAATTCTACGTGCTCCAAAACAGATCCATCCCTTACTTGTTTCCAGGCAGAGTTTTTGGAGGAATCGGTTATATAGTTCTCCAAGTGCTCAAGTTACGTTGATGAAACTCGATTTATCTTTTATTTCCTCTGGTTAGAAAAGTGTTAAGTAAATATAATATGTAGCTTACAGTACTTTGGGGGAATTAGTTGTAACTCGTCTCTCGCGTGTTCTATGTGTATGAGAGAGAGAGAGAGAGAGAGAGAGAGAGAGAGAGAGAGATTAGATCAGGTATTGATATTAAATGCTAATATCAACCTAATAGATACATGCAAAGATAGATAGATGAACAGGACAGTAACTAAGAGAACTGGATTAGGTTGATATTCAGTATGATAAAGAAACACATTGATAGAAATATTAATAGTTAATAGGATGGACAAAAATTATTATTTTACACAATTTCAGTGTACAAATTTAACGTAGCATACAGTACATATATTCATCAGTCAATATTTTTATTTTATAATATATAAATATAAATATGATATGAATAAAGAAAAACACATATTGATGATAATACTAAAAAACAATTATGAATGACAAGGGTAATGTGTATGGGAAAGGAAAAAAGAATGGGAGGGAAAAAAAGATGAAGGAGAAAAAGGAATGGAGACTTGTTTGTGTTTTTAGAAAGTTATATAATAGATTTCCTCATAAAAAAGAAAAGAAAAAAAAATCTGAGGGTGATCTGAGAGGCTTGCTAATTAATTAATGGTATCCGATAATTACATTTTTTTTTCTAGGGGGTGTAGATTCCACTTTTAGATTTCGCTTTTTTATTGAAGGCTATTTGGTTCCTTCATACTGTGCCACTAAACAAACAAACAAAACAAACAAACCAAACAAGCTGAGATAGTCTGAGTTATAATAATTGTTGTGGTATGTAGAAATAGGATGATAATTTAATGGTGGTTTAATTAAAGGGTGGGGGGGGAGGAAGTTTTATGTTGGTAATTCTGGAGCAACTGAATCCTCCTAACTATTTCTAGCAACAGGACACCATTAATTTTTTTCTTTTATGGTCCTGTTTCCTGGCATGCTTTGGAGGAATCAAGGCACTCCAATGTACCAAAAAAGAATGACCCCCTTAATTAAATGGGAACTTGATTCTTTATGTTGATGGATTGGATTGGAAAGTCTCTTGATTACTCCAAAATAATTATCCCATGAAACAGCTTAAGTCCCTATTAGTGACATTATTAAGGTGGTAGTTCTTTTATGTTAAATTGGAGTACCCTGATTCCTCCAAAATATGCTAGGAAACAGGACCAGAAGAGCAACAAAAATAATGGTGTTCTGTTGCTTGGAATAGTTTGGAGGATTCAGTTGCTCCAGGTTTACCAACACAAAACTTCCCCCCCCCTTAAAGTCATCTGTTTCGTGGCACAGTTTGGAGGAATCAGCAAAGACCTTCTAATTTACCAACAACAAAATAATGTCCTCTTAAATAATGGTTGTTTAATTAAGGGGGTGCAGGAATAGGGGAACAGGCTTGGGGGGGGGGGGGTTAGGAGGGTGCGGGAGTAGGGGGACAGGCTTAAGGGTTTTTTGGGAGGTGCGGCAGTATGGGGACAGGCTTAGGGGGGAGGGTTAGGGGGGTGCGAAAATATGGGACAGGTTTACTACTCACCCCAAGCCTATTCCGGCACCCCCCAACCCCAACCCCCAAGCCTGTCTCCTACTCCCACAGCCCCTTAAATGGTGGCATGATGGCTTACTTCCGGTTCGACTCTCGAGTGAAATAACTTGTTCACTCACTCACTATTACATTTTCCTGACCACTACATGTACAGTCACCAGTACTAATAACTATACAACTCTGGTTGAAGCTTTGAACAGTCCAATTCACCAACGAACTAATTCCATTGGAGATCTTATTGAGTATTTATTTACTGTGTCTAGGTATTTGAAGCACACCTGGATACTTATTAGTACTCGTGACTGTACTATGGTGCACTAATGTTCTTTCCCTCTGCCAGCCACACTATGACTGAGTTTCCTCTGGTAGGCTACGAGTACGAACGACACATAACTCAATTCGCCATATGCTTTCGGCCCGTGTGCTTGAGTTCTATTATTGTGGGTGGCTGAGGGAATGAAGTGTCGTACACGCACCATAGTACTCCTATTTCAGCCTTGCATGTTTCTCATTATAAACACCTTTCCATAATACCACTAAAGGTCCCTGCATAAACACTATATGTGCTGTGGACTATATAATATAATGTACTTCTTATAACAGTACTAAGGATTCCCTCTAAACCACTTTTTATAACAGTGTTAATAACTAACTCCTGCTTAACTCAGTACGTACCAGTACCGCCTAAACTGCTTCTTCCTTCCTCACCTCTGCCTGTTCGCTCTGCTGGATGTCCTACCTACTGTACTTACCGCTTTCTCTCAATCTCGGCAGGTAGTAAGTATTTATTCATCACATATTTTTACATGTGGATTTTTGCATTTTCTTTTTCTTTTGTATACATGTTTCATTGTCTAGATATTTATTTGTGAAGTAGCTACAGTATAATTAGTAATATTTAAAGCCTACAGAGTTAGTGTACTTTCTTCTGGATTCCTGGAAATGTATTCAAGGCTTTCTATTTTTCTATGCTTCACAGTTGAAAATAATGAATTAGTGTCATTCCTTTTCTTTGATGAATTAGATTGTAGAAATATTTTTGCCAATAAGCAGAATATATCTTGAAACACACTCATGCATCAAAACTGGTTTTGTATTTTCTTTTAGAGGTATTTTTTTATAGGTAGACTTCAAAATAAAATTTTCTTCCTCCACACACATTAACATTAAACATTTTGTAGTCTCTTCTCCCCACGAATCCCAGTTCAGATATATAATAATATAGTTATGTGCTCCCCCGAACACTCAACTTTTCCCCCCAACACATTGAACACAAACCATCAGCAAGTTCAGTACACAAAGGGTATCATTACACCTTTAACTGAACCTAACCTGACATGACCTACAATCAGAGCTGCCGTGGGGGTCTTGCAACAACTGGTGGAACACGGAGACTTGTGTTTCCCCTTACGCCCGACAGGACCTGGAGTGCTGGAAAGAGGCCTACAACGCCACTGCCAACAACACCTACTGTACCGTTGGCAATGTTACCCGCGTCCACGTACAAAATATCACCGACCCCGTCAAGGAATTTTGGGAGTAAGTTCATTTAAGATAATCTAACCTGTTGATACTCATGATCAGTCTCAAACCACAATAGTTTTTACTACATCATCGCCGGTTGATCATAGTACGTACAGCAAATGTGTCTTTCTCTAAGTTTTTAATTTATGCGAGCATCTATATTATAGTTTCCACCTATGTACCAGACACCAGTATCTATTTTAACTAACAAATTTTACTGGAAATGGTGTATCCGTTCAAGATTAAATATATATAATTTTTTGTAGATAAGTCTTAAAGTAGGTATGGTTATTGTAAATAGATTTGACATTTTCTTGCCGAAGAGTAAATGGACAGAATTATTAGATAAGTCGTGGTGGGTATTAGATTATTGAAGTTATAAGATTTCAGTGTGTGTTAAATGCCTTTAGAATAAAATTATAGATTGAGGAAATTTGTGATGTCTTTGTTATGAATTACAGTAAGATTTCTGGATGAGTAATCAAATAAAAGCCGCCCAAATGTTCATCTGTCATTGGTAATTTGGTAATTGTATTAGGCTAAGGCCCGTTACCCCTTCCACAGAAAACGTGCCCTTCAGATCTCAGAGGGCATTGATCACGCTGGTAGTATACGTTGGGAGTTGGCATGTACACTCCTTGTTGCCTGGATACTCTGCTACTTCTGTATCTGGAAGGGGGTCAAATGGACTGGCAAGGTGAGGATACAGTGTGTGTGTAATTTATAACAATAAAGCTGTACATGCCATAACTGAAGAGTGGTAATGAGGTTATCACCATGGAGGTATAATCTAATTATACCTCCATGGTTATCACGTTGTAAGTTAGGCATATATTATTGGAATTCTATGGACTCCTCCAAACTGTAAAACAGATGTTGGTGGGACACATATCATGAATATTATATCAACTGTATACCTTATGAAATGCATTCCGTGACACTTTTAATATAATTAATATAAGTAAAGTAGAGATCCAGTAAGCGATACTTAAAATATTGTGAATAATCATCGCTCCCGCTACTAAAGGGTATACCCAATAATGATAATATTAAAGGGTATACCAATAATGATATCCATCATTATTGTTTTTAAGTTACTGTACTTAAATTGGTATTGCTTATTACAATACTGTACGGTAAAATTACAGAAGTACTGTACTGTACTCCGTTCACTACGGTATATTGTATATTTTAGTATCAGTACCCATTATTTAAGACCATTCTAAGACACTTTTCATCTATGG
This sequence comes from Petrolisthes manimaculis, assembly GCA_034508575.1. Taxonomy (NCBI): domain Eukaryota; kingdom Metazoa; phylum Arthropoda; class Malacostraca; order Decapoda; family Porcellanidae; genus Petrolisthes; species Petrolisthes manimaculis. The sequence continues at coordinate 162,099 of JAWZYT010002373.1, read as the reverse complement.
TGTTTTCACCCCCAATACAAACATAATTTGGAAATTAGTCTGACCTAACCTTGCCGGGACCTAACCTGGGCAAACTACCGGTATATAACCGGTGTAAACTATCATAAAGTGACCAGGAAAATTCCCGGGACCTAGCCAGATGTGGTAATACTGTGCAGCCCTAGCCAAGAACGTAGTAGTTACAAGTTACTTCTGTAATAATACTTAACGTTACTGTACTGTATGTGACCTAAGCTTTTCGAGAGGATAATACACATTTAGTACATTAGAAAAAGCCTTGATTCCTCCAAATTATGCAAAGAAACAGGACCGATTAACAAAAGTAATGGTAGCCTGTTGCTTGGAATAGTTTGGAGGATCATTTGCTCCAGCTCTACCAACATTGTATTACCCCTTTATGATTACCTATCTTTCCAAACATGGTAGGCTCATATGCAAGAATATTCATGGTGTATACAAAGGCGTGGTAACTGTGTGACGGCTTTGTGTTTCTATGGAGCCATCGTACTGGTACCATGCCATTGTATATATGATGGATATTCTTGAAAACATAGGGCCATATTCAGAAACATTCGTGGTGTATACGACAGCGTGGTAACGGTACAATGGCTCTATTGAGTTTCTATGGAGCTGTCACACCATTACCACGTCATCATATACACCATGAATATGATGACATGGTAATGGTACAACTGCTCTATTCTGTTTCTATGGATTCACCACATCGTTAGCACGTCATCGTATACACCATGAATGTTGTCAAATATGGCCCATATCCTTGCCACAGGTTGTGTACTTCACTGCTATCTTCCCCTACATTCTGATGTTCATCCTCTTCATCCGAGGTGTTACTCTGGAGGGAGCTTGGACAGGCATCAGATTCTACCTCATACCTGACTTGGAGAAGCTCAAGGATATAACGGTAATATTATCTCATCTATTTGATATGTGTAGAGTAGTGTACAGTAAGTGGATGATTGGATGCTGTTCACTGATATACGGGTCTCAATTACTGTTGTTTGTTTTTCACCAACAGTTTCAGCTCATTTTTCACCAACATCATTACTCTCTACCCACATTAACCCTAGCTATAAAACATTGTTTTCTCATAATTAGCAGGAATTAGTACAGAATCACCTCAGCATTCATATTCATAATGCAATGACCTGGTAATGTATGCACCAATGCAATTTTTAAAGTGTAAAATATATAGGTACAGTACCTCTTTGATTTTCAAGAACATCTGCTGTAATAACAAAAAGCCATATTTCTCGTGGTTTGTGATTGTGATGGCATGTGCCTTTTAAGCCGCAGTAACTAATACTGTACTCTGGGGTTAATCTGACCATATACAGGTATGGGTGGAGGCAGTGTCACAGGTGTTCTGGTCCTATGCACTTGTGTTGGGCTCACTCATCGCTCTAGGTTCTTACAATAAATTCAACAATAACTGTTACCGGTGAGTATCAAGAGTAATTGGCTTCTTTTCCTCGCAGCAATATTGATAGATATTTTTTTCTTTTAACATTTCATAGATTATGATTATCATTTGTAAACAGCTGCTATTACTTACAGTACAGTATACATATTATCTAAGGCATGAGCTAATGATTAAGTGTACAGTATATTGGAATAGTTATAAACGTTTGAATGTCAGGAGTGCTTCATCTTGTGGTTATACGAGAAATATGCAGAACGTCAGTATTTTGGAGCCGTGGTTTCCTCTTCACTTTGCCTTAAAGTATTTCTTCTCTCTGTATTCTCCTTACTTCCAAAATACCGGTACTTACTTTTACATTGATTGTATTCTGTTAAGTAGAGTAAGATACATTATAGATAGAGTGAATATTATTGTGATGTCAACTTATTGTGTCTTTCTGTCCCCAGTGACTCTTTGATCCTGTGTACAATCAACTCGTGTACATCTTTCTTTGCTGGCTTTGTGATCTTCTCAGTTGTGGGCTTCATGGCTCATGTACAGCAGAAAGAGGTGTCAGAAGTGGCTGCCTCAGGTGGGTAACTCCTACAGCCTTTCAGTACTGATATCAGGACATGTGTATGTTGCAAGAAAAAAACCCAGTTGACTAGGTTTTTGAGGCTTCAATTCCTGGGATGTGATCCATTCATTTATCATTAAAAGCTTGCAAGATATTTTAGATATGTGTTATTAAGCTCTGCTATCATATTTTCCACTGTAGTACAGCTGTGGCAGCACTAAGTAGGCTCAACAGTAGAGGGTTGAGTGTACACACTCATAACTATTTACCCTAGACCAGTGTGTGGAAGATTTTTTATGAATGTGACCCTTCTTGGGAAAAATGTGATCCATCCATTGCCTGCAAAGATATACTGTAGTTAATACTCTACTGTATTGAAAGTGTACCGGTATTGGTTCTCTTTCAGAGCTAAGTCAGTAACTTTCATTTCATCAATCCTTTTTTTTTTCTTTTTTTATCAGTGTATGGTATAATATATGGCATAGTGAAGTGGAGTCCCCATCTCCCACCATACTTGTGATAGTGCAGTCAGCCTTGTATCCCCTACGTTACAGGGGGCAAGTGAAGGTTGGGGACCCCACTCTCTAACAATGGCCCCACCAAAGGCTCAAATAGCCTCGGAGCTGGACCTGTTGCCTGTCAAGGGTCTTGCACTGGTGCTAGAGCCTCCCCACCCTTTGAAAAAAGGGGAATTGGGTATTGATGATGATGGATGTTATATCTTGCCCAGTGGCTTAAAATCCAACCTGTTGCACTACCATTAATGCTTAAACAACACTACATTTGTAATGGGTTATATAACCTGTACACTTGTACCTGATGATTCCCAGGTCCTGGTTTGGCCTTCCTGGCATACCCACTGGCTGTACTACAGTTGCCTGTGTCACCTCTCTGGTCTGCACTCTTCTTCCTCATGCTGCTTATGCTTGGACTTGACTCTCAGGTAAGTACATAGTACAATACTGTAAATGTTAAAGGCTAGCTTTGTGATTTTTTAATGAGTTTTGTATGAATGTGAAAGATTTTTTTTGTTTTACTGGGTGTCAGTATGTTTGTAGCCAATATAAAAGGAATACTTTTTAGAGGCTGGTGAGTGAGTCACCCCTGGTTAGCTTGCTTTCACCAGTATTATATATGTGATGTGAGGAGTTTCTATACTATTGACAATGCATACTGTACTTTAACTTTTGGTTGAAAGAAGCAGTAGCAAAATGTTATTAATAAATGCTACTTGTATGTTGTTCATTATGTTCACCACCTCTGTGCTATCAGTTGCAACTTAATTAACCACTTGTCTAACACTTTTACTTTACTCTTGTCCCCCCAGTTCTGCACCATCGAGGGCTTCATTACAGCGGTGTCTGATGAGTGGCCTAAGTACCTGCGAAAGCACAAGGAACTCTTTATTGCCGTTGTCTGCATTCTCTCGTACTTTGTTGGCCTCTCCTGTGTCACTGAGGTCAGATTCTTGGCTTCTTTTGTCTTAAGCTTGTTTAACTATATATTGTACAATGTACCGTACTGATTTTCTTAGACATGATGAGAGAGGTCAAACTATTCTTTAGTTGTACACAGTTTTATGGGGAAGAATTATATACTGTTGTATCTATTTATAGTATCTATCTATCTAAAGCTCTGACAGGGAAAAATAGTGCCAGTTCTTAGCCATAGACTCACTTTTGGTGTAATAAAGAAGTTAGTGCCCTTTCTGGTATGAGTTCTGGGTATGTACTGTTGTGCACTCACTTACCTTCTGCCAATAAATTATATACTGTATAGTACCAAAGAAAATGTCAGTACAGTGCTGTGTTAATGTTATTTTATGATACATTATTTTAATTTTTAATACACTTAGCAGAGTTAAGGTAGATTTATGCAAATTTGAATGTTTTCTCTTTCATTAAAGGGAACAGCAGTTGATTATAACTCAGACTTAAAACTGGGTACAGTAATTTATATTTGAGTAAATATGTTAATGTAATTCTGGAATCAAGTATCACAATGTAACATGACTCATTTGATTTTGGATATTGATGAGTATTTCAGTACCGTACTATTTTTAGTTGATATTTTAATTCTTCTCGGTCCACTCTCCAAATGCAGGGTGGTATGTATGTGTTCCAAGTTCTGGATTCTTACGCTGCCTCAGGGATGTGCCTCATCTTCCTCATTATGTTTGAGTGCATTGCCATCAGTTGGGGTTACGGTGCCAACAAGTGGTATGACAACGTTAAGGAGATGATTGGCTACTACCCCTTCTTCTGGTGGAAGCTTTGCTGGATGTTCATAACTCCAGCCATCTGTTTCGTAAGTTGTCCCATTAAATATAAAGTAGAAGGCCACTCCATCGAGTATATACTTTTGCAAATGTCTTTGGATAAACCCACCCTGTATTTCACCCTCGTTCCTACCAATTGAACGTTATATAGTGTACAGTGTACTCATTCCTGACTTTGATTTTTACCTAAATCCACCAACATATTCATTTTGATTAATACCCTAATTACCTTTGCAGTGTGTTTTCATATTCAACGTCATCATGTGGTCCCCTCCCAAGTACGTGGATTATGAATTCCCTGGTTGGACCCACTTTGTCGGCTGGCTGATGGCCCTTTCTTCCATGGCTTGCATTCCAGTTTATGCCATCTTCAAGTACATCACTTCTCCTCACCCAGGCACTTGGAAAGAGGTAAGAAAAAAAAATTTTGGTTACAAAGGTTACAAACAGTACTTGATGTGCAGTTAAAAGATTTGTAATCATAAAGGATAGGAAATTTGAAACAAATACGGTACATAGGGATATACTTCAACCCATAATTTCTAACCCACCTAGGACAGATGCATTAGATTTAAAGCCATCTGTTCTTTTTATTCATAACAGTTGATTTTTTTTAAGCTAAAATAACCTCAACTGATAATGATTTAACACATAGTAACTGAAATACAGTATAATATCAAATTTCGATGGTTTTCATTTCGACAATTCAAATTTCGAGAGCAAATATAACACTACTCTAATGCCAATTTCGACACAAAAATCACCGATTTCGACGCATGCCAAGTTATATATACAGTTGACTCTCAAATAAATCCGAGGACTTCTTATACATAACGAGCGAAATAATAATAAATATGTCACGAAATGATATCACTGTCATCTGTGAAGTGTGTGTGTTCCCACCACTTCTCCCACACTCCTTCCCCCCCTACCCTCAGTCTCCATTCACCCTAGTTCAAGGTCAAGGGAATATAGGCCTATATAGCCTGCCTTGTGTGTGACTCTCTCGCTTTTAGTAATTACGAGTTAACTACCAGCTTCAATACTCAGTCATGTCAGGTGGTACATTTACAAAACGGAAGGCCATATCCTTCCATATCAAAAAGGAAGGTTTTTCTCGAACAGAGAAAGAAGGAAATACCTGAATATGCTCAATAAAATGTAAACAAACGATATCGCGCTATCTCCCTCCTTCCCCCTACTCTCCCCCTACCACCACCACCACGCATGCTTACGACTCTTTTCATTCATGAGTCGTCTGCGAAAACCTTAATACAAATTGTTATATGCATTTAATATGCTAAATACGAATTGTAATACTGTATTGTATTTACATTTGTAAAGTAACTCTTACTTATTACTATGCATTAACTCGTGTTTGTATGTGAATAAGGGCGATTTTTTTACTTAAGGTTGGCCAGCTGTGGAACCATGCTAATTTTCTCAATAAGAAGTTCAGTTTAAATTTCGACAATTTAAATTTCGCGAGGTTTTTGGAGCACCAATCTCTGTCGAAATTTGATATTATACTGTAGGTAAAGATTACCCTCATTTTACTTAAGTAGAGTACTGTATTATGTTTTTGAAGAGGTTTAGCCGAACAAATTTCATGTAAAACCAATATTGATCAAATACTGTAAAATATATGCAGTACAGTATATAATAATATATATTTTTTCTTTTTTACTGGTGCAAGGGACAGGTTTTAGCAACATGTTCTGTGATCATGTAAAGACATGGGTATGAGACTAAAGTTTTACATGAATTATCAAGAGGTGGCTGTACAATATTTTCTATAATCAAAACTTTCTCTTTATTTTTCAGAGATTAATGGCCATTACCCGCCCAGAGATAGACTTAGATGCATTGAAGAACAAATTTACTGGTGCCTATGTGGGAGCTACACCTGTTTAAATTCACTGACCTCCAATAGCTTCCTTCACCTGGAGAGGCAGACTTCAATCCAGTGAGGTAAGGTAAAAAGAAAGTGACACGGTTGGTCTTCTGATTTCAATGAAAGAGAAACCACTGCTGTTCTATGTTTGAAAGGGGTACAAAGCTGTTAACAAATCAGATTTCTCCAAACTGCCTAGCAAGGAACATATTACCATATTGTAGGTGGTCTCTTGCTTTAGTAGAGTTTTGAGCAATCCTTAGCCTACAACAATATCTTGCCCCCTATAAGATGAAACTTCAAGACTGCAGAACCATCAGTGCCAGAATAGTGTTAGGGTAAATGAAGAATGAAGGACTGGAACAGAGTTAATAATGATCTGAAGGATTCTACTGGACAAGGTCATTTGACAGTCAGTTTTTAATTTATACATGCACTTTTAAGAGTCCTTAGGTTTGTCACAAATTGGAGGCTAATGATTCCTCCAGGCTGTTCCATGAAAAGTACCTATACTGAGGGGAGCTCCTTTAATAACCTTTAATTTACTGGCTAAATCTTACCCCCCATATTATGATCTTAGAACATCTGGTTATGATCGGTTGTGTTGATTGAATACATATTGGGTATAATTCACTAAATGCAGAAATACAGTACTTTTCAAGTTACATTATTGAAATTGTAAGTTCCTTTCTAATATTATTTTGTTAATTTTAAGATTTTTTTAGATTACAACTTCCCATTCACTTGCAAAATGCTTATCACCTTGAGACTCCACATCCAAATTGTAGCTTTAGATGATACTGGAGAGAGCTAGTCAGAAAATTTACTTATGCAGTATAATATTTTTACCAGTACAGTACAGTAGTAGTGTTATGTATACAAGTCTTGAATTTGGTAGGATACCTACTGGTTATATTTGCGCTACTGAGTATTTGTATTATTTTTTTTATTGTAGTACTTGCTCTACATCATTAAGCTCCACTTTTTGTCGAGCTTCTTTGGGTGTCTAACATTATGCTGTATGAAAGTATAGTCATAGACAAGATATTGACTGTGGACATCTACAATGGCTCTGTACATCATTTGGAGTCATTGTGATGGTCTCTGGTCACTGTCTAGTTTGTGAGCTTTCTTGTATACAGTCCTTTGTTGAAATATATTCTTCAGGATTTTACCTCACATCCACATGGAGACTACTACAATAATGCTACACAGAACTTGGGTACAATGAAGAAATATATATATATTGGGTCTGTAGTATTTAATTGTATGACCCAATTGGGCTTTGTGGGCTACAAGTTTACTATTCTTGTGTACTTGGTATTTTGCAATGCTGGTAAAACTACAGAAACAATTTTTATTTATTGGTAGCCTGTTAAACTGCATTTTCACCTCTATAAAGATATATGAGAGTAGCGTAACAAAATGCCGAGGTGCATTTCATACAATTTTAGAGAGGAAAGATTATATATTGTGTACAGTAATTGTATGAATACAGTACATATTTTTTGGTAATCAAGAGATATTAGGGTTTATGTAAACTGTATAACTTATGCCTGATATGGCCAGTGTTGATGTTTGTAAAAGTATTTTAACCAGAGTTGCAGAGCTGTTGTTGTGGGTACTGCATATTTCTCTACTGTTATCTAGTTACTTAGCAGTACCACTGGCAACTCCTGTATTTTTGTCTTTTTTTTTAAACAAATGCATTAGACTTCCACAGACATAATATAATTGTTTGTGAAAGCAATCTCCTCAATTATAAACTACACAGATTAGTGCTAGTATGGGCTGCTAAGACACTTTTTTGTTGTAGTTATAAGATGAAAATATTGTAAAGGGCTTCCAAATGGTCTTCCATGTTTCAGGATACTTATGCATATCAAAAGGTAGATACAGTAGTTATTCTAGATGTGTATCTGGATATTGTCAGGTTTGTATCATCAACACACTGTGTAGAGTAGATGTTGAGAACTCCTTTTGGGACCAAGGCAGAAGCCGACTGGGTCTTCCAACGGAACTAAAGATAAATGTACAGAGTTTGATATTTGTGGTATGTGTGTGTGAAATCTTTTCATCAGTCAGAAACTTTAGAAATTTTTAACCTTATACAGTATCAAGTAGTTTTAGTGGGTCATTATTTTGAGGCACCTAGAGTAGAGGGGCAAACTTTTCAGACCTCTCAAGTAATTAGTTTTCTATCTACACTGTATACGAATGTTGGAGAGCATTCATTTCCGTGATGTCACCCCATTACCAGAGATGGAAGGGCTACATCACCACTCTATATAAATTTTCTGCCTACTGTATATTGAAGTTGCAGTTGCACCAATGATTTAGATAGTGTCACCCCTCTACCTCAGAGTGCCTCACTCAGTTTTATACAGTAGCATTGTCTTCCATGTTGTTGGTCCTGTCTTCACCTTGAACACAGTAGAATGTATGCAAGCAATAACACAATTTTTATCCCACCTTTTTTCCTTGTAATTCACACATTCAAGCTTGCTTCACATTTGCTATTCAAGAAGTACATGTTATCTACACATTTTCCCCCTTTGATGAGGTTAGTCAATGTTTCTTGCTATGTCATTTTTACAAAAACAAATTTCACAAGTTTCAGTCATAATGAATGTATAACTATAGGTTTTAGCCAATGAGAAGTCCAACATTAGTTTATTGTAATATATTCCATCCAAAGAAGGATAGAGTACTTAGTAGCAGCAGTACGGTAAGTAAAGTATTTTGTAACAGCAAAAGATGGTATATACTTATGGAATAAAATAATAGTGCCAGAAGATGGTTTTCTGAAACAGAATATGGAAATGGTGTAAACTGGAAGAGGATTTATTACTAATAACTTAAAATTCCTGACAACAACTTGAATATGATATTGTCATTTATATTAAAAATTGGAATGTAATAATATAAACTAACTAATAAGTAGATGGTGATAAGTGGAACATGAAAACATTAAAAACTGGTACTGTAGAAGAAGATGGAATTTACTGAAATAGGATGTTATGTGACAACAAAAATACTGCTAGAATAAATAAGGAGATGGTATTCTTGGAGCCTTGCGTGCCCCACCATGCAGGCATCCCTCCAGCCCACAAGTACGCAAGTAGGAGTGAGACACGCCTTGCTCTGGCCCACCAACCCCATTTTCTCCCTTTCTCTCTCAGAGGAATCCTTTCTGATTGGCTGAAACTCTATCATTATTATATTGTTATGTTGTACAGTACATTACTATGAATGCTATCTATTGTATATTGTAATTAGTGAGTGTATGTATTGTCAGTAAGGTGGATTGTGTACATGTTATAATTATACTAAGATGCTGTTGTTTTGCAAAGAACTCGTTAAAAGTAATATTATATAAGATTTATTGCCTAAGAACTTTCATGTAATATTTTGAACTACTACTGTGAATCATTGGATGTCTGAAAGTTCTTAAAGTTTCTTGAGATCTGAAGCTACAGTACCTTCATCTCAAAACATCATTGTTGTTGGCTGTCATTGTGAAAGCATGACAAAAAATTTGGTATTGAGAGGCTAATTACTGTATTTATATTTTAATTCAAAATATGTACTTGAAGAAAAGACTTCCAATCAGCATTGAATAATTAATGAAATTTAAGGTACAGTATCAGGTATTTTTAATCCAGATGATGACTGTGGACTAGTATGATGTCTCATACACAGTAATTGCATGGAGCAGTTGTACTAGTCAGTTGTCACTGTCTTGCCCAATAGATATCTTGCATACAGCCTAACGCTGACCTTTTGGATCAGTTGCTAGCACTGAGCATGTGTCACTGGTGGCAATAGTTTCCACATGGGGGCGCCAAATTATACACCAGGAAAAGTGATGACGAGCATGTAGATGAGAGGATTTTTTTTCTTTTTTGCATAATGATAGAGAAAATAATATTTATTAGTAATAAATGATACTTATTAGGAGCATATATTTTTTATTTTCCTTTAATTTTGGAAATGTTATAATTACCTTATTTAAAAATCTATCCCAAATTCACAGTTTCATTACTGATGTAATATCATTATATGTATGAAATAAATTTCATCGAAAAATGGAGCACAATTATTTAAGGACATACAACATAGTAAGAATACATTTTAGTATTTTAGAATTTTTATTTATTCACTTGTGTCATCTTCATCGTTGTAATTAATAAACTGTCTAGTGCACAAGCAAATGCAAACCTACTCAGTTAATGTATGAACACCAAATCAGGGTGTCTTGAACATTTGTCTGTACAGTAATATAATCTTGGGAAAATTATTAATACATATGAAACTGAATACCATGGTATGAATAAATTACCCCACACAGGAATTGAACCTTGGGACACAAGAATATTCTATTAGTTAGGGGTTCAATAATTATTGCAAATTAAGGTAACGCACTATTTTATGCATTTTTATTCTGACCATTTTTATCAAAGGAAATCATCAAAATGAGTTTGTATTTCATGAATTTTATATACAGTATTTATATTTAACGGTACCGTAATGTACAGTATTTTCACATACAAGTACAGTACTGTACAGCTTATTCATGAATTATTTAGACAGCATCTTATTTTGTTGCCACATATTTTGATGTGTGTTCAGATGGTGAAATTTGTACCATCATTATGATGTTTACAATTGTATGAAAGGAATTTGTGTAAGACTTGGCCTGTAAGCCTACCTCCTGTATCTAATTTGGCCTATAGTCCTACCTCTCCTCCAGTTGCTTGATTAGAAAATGTTCATCTAGAAGAAGAGGGGAGATTACAAACAATTTGGGTAAATGAGGGTTGTGTTTAAGTGGGCTAAGTTAGCCATGAGAATCATGAACTGTTGGCCAGGCTAGCTAAAGGGAGCAAAAATTATGGATTAAATCCATTTATCATTGCTCAATTGAACCAGTTTTGACAATCAGGGTCTGAGACCAGGGGTGTATAGGTTCGAATCCTGATCACAACCAAGTATTATGCAATATAGTTGTTTTGGCCAGCACAGTAGGGAATTCAACGCAGGGGAAGAATCAAACTTGTATAGAATGAATTCATAGGGCAATTCAACCTTACAAGTCACTTTAACTATAAGAGTCAGGGCTTCTTGGTCAAGTAGGAATGGAATGGGGTTTATAGGCAAAGTAAGGTACAAAGGGCAAGGCTTCCAGGCCTTTGACTACAGGAGTCAGGATTTTTGGATGAAATCAGACTGGAAAAACTATGCTTTGTGTAGTTCATGACAGATGTTTAGTTTCTGTGTTAGATTCACAGTTTATCTGACATTAAAACACAGGTTCTCTGCTTGGGTGAGGAATGTTTTTGGAAATGTTAATGTTCATTGTATATAACCAGTGAGAAATTTGTTCATTGTTGTGCCTGTATATAGTTAATTAAGTATAACAGGGCTCTGTACATAATCATGCAAATAGATATTTAATACTGTATTTCAGCATGATGCCTTTTGATGTTATAACATAGAGCTATACTAGAGCCAATCAAATTTTATGATTTCATTACTTATGAGAAATCACATCATATGATATACAGTAATGCAATGCCTATGTGTAAAGTATCTAATATATAAAAAAAAAATGGGGGTAAAATAAAGTACAGGTATCTTTATTGAGAAACATGTAATCTGTATGTTTGGAAAAGGATAATTATCGAATGTAAATAATACATTACTTTCCTAGCTGTTGTCAGATGACGTTGGTATTAAATTTACTGTAGTACATAATGTATTCAGCATAAAATTTCATAATACTGTATATCTGGATATCACTGGGCAGCTGATTCATGCAGTGGCAACATTCTCGTCTAGCGTCTGCAAGATTGCAAGTTCAAGATTTTCCAGGGTACACAAACTTTGTGAGGGAGAGGTAATGCCCTTCTGTGACCACAGAAAGGCTACATAGCTTGTAAGGTTTGTAGTTTGGTGGAACTAATTTCCATTTCTGGTTAATGAGTGCAAAAAATGTTGACTAATTGTCTGAACATACAGTACTGTACATACTGTATACAGAATTGTGAAATGTAAGATGTACTGTATATTAAAACAAAGTACTGTACTGTACTTCCTCACAGAAGCTAGTGATTATTAACCAGAAATTCACTTTATCCCACACTAATGAGCAGTAATTATCTAAATTAGTCATTTCAATTATGAAGCAACTCATCATCATCATCATCATCATCATTTTCGTTTAACGTCCGTATTTTCCCATTTAGGATGGGGTTGGACTGGCGATGACAGTTCTCCACATCTGTCTATCTTGTACCATATGTTCTTCTATTCCCATTAAATTCATATCTTCCATTACACACGTTTTCCACTTTTTCTTGGGCCTTCCCACCGGTCGCCGGCCCTCGACTCTCACCTCCTCTACCTCACTCAACACACCCCCCTCCGCTCTTCTCACATGTCCAAACCATCTCAGTCTTCTCTGCCTCAACCTAACAGAAAGGTCTTCAACCCCACACATCTCTGCCACTTCACTGCTAGACCTCCCATCTTGCCACCTTACTCCTGCCATGTATCTCAGCATTCTACGGTCACAGCTGCGTATAACCTCCATCAGTCTGTTTGTCAATGCCCATGTTTCTGTTCCATACATAAGAGCAGGTCTCACACAGGCTTCGTATGTCCTTCCTCTGGTCTTCAGCCCTATGCTGCGGTTCACCAATAAACTGGCCATTTCTCGCCATCTTCCCCATGCAGTTGCTACTAAGCAACTAAGTCTACTTTCCTTGTACAGTACTGTACAAATCACTTCAAATATACATTATTTGCTAACTTACTTTTACTGAGATTTCTTTGTATGCCACTACAAGGCTTTAATAATTCAGTAATTACTAATAAAGTACTGTTAACATATCAAGTGTTACTATGCACTGCCATATAATTCTCTTCCAAACATAATGTTGAATTCAGTCTGATAAATGACAGATATAGGTATAGGTAGGATGCAGTCACACCAAGGCTATGATCGAGTTGTTTCTGATTACAGCAAGGTCTGGAGAAAAACAATAACTGATGTTTGTCTAAGGGCTGTAGACAAAAACATATTGTCGGGTCCCGATGCCCGAAGCTCTAGGTATGAAGCCCATACATTTTACAGTATATGGCTGTCCATACCCCGGGCATCGGGACCCAACGACATGGCCTGGAACAGTACTAGTTTTGCATTATTGGATTGAACTGATAAAGGGAAAAGAATGTAACAATCTTGAATTTGTGTAGGATGACTAGCTCGGAATACAAACTACAGTTATGTAGCAAAATAATAAATCCTCTCTGCGTTTGTTTTTTTGAAAGCAATCAATTAGTGTACAGTATCTCAAATATTTGATTCCAGCTATGGTGTGACTGCAATATTATAGTACACTTTAGCATTTATACAGAATACCAAAGCTGTAACAGTAAGTGATCTTTCATTAACTCAGCTCATATTTTTTTTATTACATCAAACAACCCTATATTCACTTATAAAGTATTTTCAGGTAACTATTGCATATGAATATTCACATAATACAGTATACAGAACAGTATATTGTATTGCACTATACTGATATTCATGAGTTTCACCTTGTGTAGAGATCAATAAGAATTGAACCAATTAGTTTTCTTAATTTATGACAAATTAAAATATTGATCAGGAAATTTACATAGGGAACCAAATACTCCCCTTTTAGTAGTAACACTGGAATTTAAATCTACCATTTTACTTGTAACTATGAACCTTAAGAAAGAAATAACTGACACACTGTCACAGTTTCAAGTTATAAGTAAAACCAGTGGCATGAATTATATACAGTACAGTACATATATAATTTCAAAGAAAATACGAGACACTAGCATACACTTATTGAAATACAGTACATGTATGCTACATTTGATAAGTGATATACTGTACAATTGTAAATTGGAGTACAGTATACAGTACAGTACTGTATTTTAAATATAATTTTCTGCCTTTTCCATAAGCAGATTTGTCTTGATGAGTTACCATACTGTAGGTCTGGTTGAATATCCTCACAGGTCATAATTTCCAACCCTCTCAGAATGGGTGAAGTCAAGTTAAGGGAAAGGTATTATTGGCAAAGTTAATGATTGATGCATGATGTGCCACAAACAAATTACAGTCACCTGAATTGAAATACCCTTTGTCTTGGTATACAGTAGTTTAAAGGCATCACAAGCCTCCAAGCTGATGGTAGGATGCATATACAAAAACATAAGCTTTTGGATATGTACATTATAGGAGGGCTAGAAGTTTTGGACTGTGATGGCAAAAATCTTTGAGTTTACCTATACAGTACAGTACCTCAATAAACATTAAGTAAGAATTGTTTGTAGAATAATATTAATAGTATTTTGTACACTTTGATTTAATTTGAGACAAATGGTATTTTCCTTGGCACAATTACTGTATAGGCCTACAACTTGTTGTAACGATTTCTTTAATTAAGTTATCTTTTTTAATTTACACTTTAGGCAATTTTCTTAGAAATACATTCCTTTATCATAGAAAAGACACATGCAAACCTGATGTTATAAACCTGTTGTTAAACTCTGTCTATTGAATTGCTATACTGGTACAGTATAAGGACTACAGTGTTTTCTTGTGGCTTTCCCATAACTGTTTAAGTGCTGTGTAAATGAAGATATACTGTAACTTAATCTTTGACATAAAATAATAAAAATACAATAACTGTTTGTTATTTCATGTACAGAGAATAAAGTTAGTGAGAAACAGGGAGGGTTCAGAAAGGGTTGAGGATGTGTGGACCAGATACAGTATTTGCATTAAAATCAATAGTGGAGAAATATATTGGAGAAGGCATACGATAGGGTTGATGGGAGAGCTATGTCAGAGGTGTTGAGAATTTATGGTGTTGGGGGAACTCTGCTGGAAGGCATTGAGGCTTTTTATGCAGATGCAAATGCATGTGTGCGGGTAGAGGGTGATCTAAGTGAGAGTTTTAATATTAGTGTAGGTCTGAGACAAGGATGTGTTATGTCACCATGGTTGTTCAATATATATATGGATGGTTGTATGAGAGAGATTAAAGCCAAAATGAATGGTCTGGGGGTGAAGTTGAGGCTGAATGAAGTAAATTGATCCTTGGCGGCAAGTTTGTTTGTTGATGAGTGATGACACTGTGCTGATGGCTGAGAGTAAAAGGAATTTACAGAGATGGTGGACGAATTTCAGTTTGTATGTAAACGAAGGAAACTGAAGGTGATTGTAGGTAAAAGTAAATTGATGGTATTTGAAAGAGCAGAAACTGAAGTGATTGACTGCTACACCTTACAGAGTAGGAATACCAACTGGGACAAAGTGTGAGATAACTCTGAGGGGTGAGAGGATGGAGGAAGTGAAGGAGTTTTTATAGCCGTCATCTGGACGTCAATCGGATACGAAGTTCGCTTGGGTGAAACCAAGCCAAAGCAAGCGGAACTGTTCTGGTCGGTCAAAAGGATTCGACGATCCACCAAGATGGACCCTGCTGCCAGCCACTGAAACCAAGACCAACCACGTATCCATCCAAGCTCGCCAAAAAGCAGTGATTCGGGGAGCTTGGGGGAAAGGATAGGAGAACAGTGTTGCCACTTTGTGGGATTTTCCCACAAATCTGTGGGACAAATGGCCTGACGTGGGACTGTTTGTGGGGAGGCCAATTTTGTTCTTAATTTGTGGGAATTTTCGTGGGAATTCATGAAGTTTGTGGGAATTTCTGTGGAATCTACAATTTACAAGACAAATAACTGTAAAATTCTCTGTAAATAAAAGATTTGAAAAGTAGTGTGGAAATATTTAATAGTGTTAAATAATAAGTCAGTTTTAATCATTTGAACCATATCATTCAGTAACAGATTGTGGTTAAGATGGGGTGATATGGATCAAAATAATGGCTTGGTGCCTTGGTCCGTTTCAAAATAACTCAGATGCGATTACCTGATAATGTAGAAACACTTCTGATGTTAAAAAATTTTCATCCTTCCATTGCCACATCACAGATAAAAGACTCAGTTGCTCAGATTGGTGCTAGGTATCGGTCTACCTTTGAGGATCTAGATGGTCTTGAAAATGAATGGAGTTCAATAGGTCTTCAGCAATGGCCTAAAAGTTGCCTGGGTAATCTAATAAGTTTTTGGACCGAGGTAAATGAAAAGGAAAATTCTGCTGGAGAAAAATTGTTCTCAAATATTTCTAGCCTCGTATTGTCATTACTATCACTTCCTTTTTCTAATGCCACTGTAGAGAGGATATTTTCACAGATGAATGTTGTTCACTCTAAGCTGAGAAATCGTCTCAATGTTAGATCAGTAGAGGCTTTGCTACAGATTAGGTATGGATTGATTCATTATTTTCAATCATGTGTAAACTTTGAGCCTGCTGATGATATGATCAGAAATTTCAATTCTAAAGGTACTGCTGAAGAGGAGGAGGATAATATTATTGCTCTTGATGTACAGTAAACCCTCGTTATACACTGGGGTTGTATATGTTTGTGTGTGTGTGTGTAATGTATGTACTGTATATAAAGTGTAATGAATATTTGTATAGTAAACTCTTATTTTGCATGACTAGCATACAAACAACCCCAGCTTATAATGAGGGTTAACTGTACAAACATTCATTACACAGTACATACCTTACACACAAAGCCAGTGTGTAGTGAGAATTTACTGTACTACAATAAAAAAAACTGTGGCTGTAGTTATACATATATCTATTTGTTATAATTTAGATTTTATTTCTATGTTCTTGTAGCCTACAGTAGCCTATATAATTATGGAAAAAACAAACTGGGATCTTTAAGTTTACCTTCAGCTTTGTGCTGAATAATTTTTTTTTTTTTTTTTTTTTGGGTGGAAATATGTGTTAAAACCATTTTGATGTACAGTACAGTACATATTAATTATCACTAACAGTAATTATGGAAGAAAAAAACTGGGTTTTTTAATTTATCTTCAGCTTGCTACTGTTATGTGGTAACAAATGTTAAATAATTGCTTTTCTTTAGTGTGGTAATATGTATTAAAACAATATTCATGTACTATATAAATAAACAATAACATCTTGCTATATTAGTTTTGTGGGAATTTTTGTGGGATCTTCATTTCAATCTGTGGGAATCTGTGGGAAAAAAATCCTTGATCTGTGGGAATTTGGCTCTACAAAAGTGGCAACACTGTAGGAGAAGTACAGCAGTAAATATGGCGTCCATTAAAGATATGACAAGTAAGTTAATAGTATAATAATACATGAATTGTAGGTGCAACAGGCTGTAAAATAGAGTGATAGCAACACAAATAAGGCTTTAAGTATAGCAATGACAGATTAGAGCAGGTGTAGAGTTCCTATTAGTCTACCATTTCTACTAAAATAGTAGTTGTTAAAACCTGGAGAATCACGATAATAATATAAATTATTATTATTATTTTTTTTTTATGTTCTCGTATCTAATTTAACTTATATGAGATTATATGGATTGCTTAGGGGTTATGTGACCCATTCTTGATAATTATGTAATATCATTAAGGTGAAGGGAAGTATTGTACTTTATTGGAAATCAGTTCTTGGTAAAACTATAGAATCATGCCAACATTTTCTGTTTTTAATCAATCTTAAAATACAGGAATGGACTTTGACTTTCACCGGTTCTGACTTAAACACAGTATCACTGTAGGATATAAGAGGTCCACCTTCATGTGTAATTCAGATGTGATTGCAGTAATTTAGCTCATAACGGTATTCTGTATCAATAACTACTTTGGTTCCGGTAAGTTGCCTGGTTAGATACCCGTAATCTGCATCGGTCTTTATTTGATTAGTAGGTTAGGTCCGGGCAACTCAGGTAAAGAAACAGTCATCTGCTCACAATATGGAAAATATAATTAAGACCATAAAAAATAGGCATGCAATGTTTTAATTGTTAGGAAATTATAGGTGGACATTAATAAATGCAGACAGTTTATTCTCTTCCTTTCAGCTGTTTCCAACCATAGTAGTAGGATACTACATTATATCCCTCACTTCCAGGACAACATGTGTATACTGTGATAAACAATTCCATGACTCCAGTGATGCATGTACATGTATGGAGTCCCATTTAGCGGAAGCAGAGGTTATGGTGCCTCTGATGGATTCACCTCCTCCACTGTCAACCATCCCTTCTACCTCCTTTGGTGAGAATAGAGGTTGTAATATGTTTTTAGCAAGCACAGACAGGTCATTGCAACCATATATTAATATTACCGTATTTACATGATCAAACTAATGTAATCTACAATCATTTGCAAAAATACAAATTTGCTTCATAATATGAAAAAAGTGAAGGAAAAGTAGACCAATTTGTAGTATTTTCTTACGACTTTGTTTACAAACTTTCTTTTGTTTCTGCCCAATCCGTATCTGGACGACGAGAACACAGATTCTACGTATTTGGTCAGTTCTCGTCACTGAAATCAAGCGCTCCCAAGACGGTCTTGGTACCCCAATCCTCCGCTTGGACCACCAGATGACGTCTCAAGCTTATCTAGTCAGCTAAATTCCGTGATCATGACGTGGAAATTATGTTTACATTGACTCATTGCAAATATACTTTGCTGTGGATAGTTGACCAAACTGGTAAGATTAAATAAGTCCCTATTGATACCACAGCTGTAAAGGAACCCTCACAGGTGTCATATGGCTTTCATTTCCCAACTATTGCAAGCGACAAAATCAAATAATTATTTTTGTTAATGTGGTCCTGTTTCCTGGCATACTTTATAGGTATCATGGCACCCCAATGTAACAAAGTATACAATCTCCTTACATTATGACTTGTATTGTACAAGGGGAACTCATTATGTTGTTAATGTCGTCATATATAGGTGGACAATATCTACGCACAGGAGCCTACACATAAGTACCTTGCGTCATCAAAAATACAAATACGTATTTAGTTAAAATATAGTCTATAGGCCGCTTTGAAGTTGCAGATTACTGGCATTGATAAGATTAGATACTATAGATATAATAATTTATCACTATATGTGTGACTAGCACACCTGACACCTTGGGTCCTCATCTATTGGGCTCACAGAGCTTTACATATAATGCAGCGCGTGACAGCCCACCACCTGGCGTCAGTGGCGTGTCTCCACAGGAGGTTTGATAGGTTGCCCCAAGTATATTCCCTTGACCTTGGGTTGCCCTTCACTACAACACGCCAGATTTGGCCCAGATTATGCCCGGGTAAGATATTATTTCATTTATTACACCGCCCCACCCCGAAGGGGGGGGGCGATGTATTGTTTTCAGGGCCGGATATTTATTTGTTTATTTATCTGTTCGTGTGTTTGTTTATGGTCTAGTATCCACAGGTTTAGCCGTATGATGTTCATTTTTTTCTATTGATAGATATTCATCATAAAACAAAATGATTAACTTTTGGGCAAAATCGGTCGAAGGTCAAGGTCACAAAAAAAAAATAAGTCGGATTGATCTTTATGAGAGATTTCAACACAGGCCTGAGTAGTAATCCAAACATTCACTATTCTTATGGGAGATTTCAACAGTACCCAAAGTAGTGATCAAACCCTTATTATTATTATTATTATTATTAAGGGGCGGTGTTGCCATCGAATGATGTCTTGTTCAGTCTTTTATTGATGATATGGTATATTAACATTTTTATGGTTTATCACAGTGGTTCTCAAGTTTTTCCAACTACCGGAACCCCTTTGCTTTTGCTGGTACAGTAATCTCTCAATTATCCGGCGTATAGCAGCCGAGAACAGGTCGGATAATGTCGAAAGATGGATAATGCATCACTACCCCCCCCCCTGCCCGCCCGTAGCTCCTTCCAGCTCTCACAATGTTAATAACATTAATTAATAATACACCTCAGTGTATGACAATTGGTCAATCAATCACCAAAATTGTTCCTGAAATTAACATAAAGTACTTATTACGATTTTTCTTTCCTTAATCCTACACGGATGTATATTACAATTCGTCTTAAGCATATTAAATGCATTATATAATTTGTATGAAGGTTTTCGCAGACGACTCATGTAACTGAAATGAGTTGGTGACATCCGTGGTGGAGACTCCCCCCTACACAGTTTGAGAACCACTGGTTTTTCATATGAATCATAGTCTATTGGCTTTATTGTAGACATTTGTACAGTCTGAAAAAAAAAATGGAACCACCCCTACATAAGCGGTGTAGGGTTGGTAACTTGGTTCTCTACCGACTGGTCATACGGGCCGCGAGTCCCGCGACAGTGACAACTTTTTATATCAAATGTTTAGCTGAATTTAAATTTGAGTGTTAAATCTGGGTTTTAAGTCACTACTAACCCCAGATCCTTTTCATAAAATGAATGACCTATATCTGCATTATGTAGTTTGTATATTGACCTATATTTATCACTTTACATTAATTTTATTTACGTTACATTTCATTTGCCATTTGTTGGACCATTCATGTAAAATATCTAGATAATTTTGCAGGGCACGTGAATCCTCTGGCCCTGTTGTGTGTAATTAAGGAAGGTAAGTGGAGGGAGAGGGAGATAGATTACAGTTATATTTGTCTTGTTTAATAAACCAGTTTCAGTTTAATTTCTTTGCATAATTTTCCCTATGGACATTATCTCAGCCTTGTTAATTGATTTAACAAAACCTGCATAATTAGATAACAAGATACAATGCTTTACAAAGTAGGAAAATGTCAATAACTGTGGATAGAAGCCAAGTAGGTACGGGAGTTCAAAGCGAGCGCCAAAGGTGGCCAGTGGCCACCAAGCAGGCTGGCTCATGGTATAATTAGAACAGCAGCAGCTGGCTAGCGAGTAGCGACACTACTCTTCACTCCCTATTATATATATATATATATATATATATATATATATATATATATATATATATATATATATATATATATATATATTATTATTATTATTATGTGTATAGCTCTGCTGTGATTGGGTTTAATAAAAAAATGAGTATTCATATTTTTAGTTTGGTTGTGGAGTCAGTTGTGCAAAACTGTGGAGATCGAAGTATATTGGTGTTGTAGTGTTCCACTCCTTATTGTAGTGTCCACTCCTTATTCTTCTACCACGTGTTGATATAGCATTGTATATTGTCTTTAGTGTTGCTTATTCCTTACTGAGCTTAGAAACAAACTCTTACATTTGTCACTGTTATCTCTAAGTATTATATTTCTCGAGTAACCTTGATTTTCCTTGCTGTCATTCAGATTTCTTAAGATTAGCGTTGTACCGTTGTCCTTTGCTTCAAGATCCCTGAGAATGGCGCCAAATAAATAAAACGTTATGGTCGAATATTTTCAACTTATCCCGATGCATTACGATATAATTACATATTAATGTGAAATAAACGTTATTGTTGCCGATATTTTGAAAGTATTATAAAAACAAAGTTGCTTATACCAATATGATTTTTAAAGTTGTATAAACAGACCTTGAAAATTATTAGGTAGAACATTTTCAACTTATCTTGATGCATTACTGTATAGATTCATATAAATTAAGATAAAGAATAACGGTATTGATATACTGACATTTTAAAAGTGTTTTGTAATCAAAGTTGCTTCTACCAATATGATTTTCGAAGTGCATCACCAGACAAGAAAAGCATTATTGCCAAATATGGGAAATTTTATTTAGACATGGGGAATTAGAGGTACCAACAGGAAAATCATATAAATAGTGATCACGAGTAAATGGGGAAATTTCTACCAGTGACGACTATTTCCAAGAGTACACAGGAAATTATTGAGGTAAAAAGAGAAGTTTTAATGTTGAAGTCGGGAAAATTTCGTCATGCAGACAGACTTGGTAACACTGACAAGGCTAGCAGGTGTGTTTTGTTTGGACTGTATTCGTATGGGTTTGTATTTACGTTGTCAACCTGGTCACCCTGGCAGGTTATTTTCAAACAAATCACGCCAACTTGATCAGATCCTTGTTACATCTTTTATCGTGGCTGGTATATATTTGGGCGTGTGTTTTTGTCACTATTAAGGGGAAGAATCAATACAACATTAAGTGGAATAGTATTATTAGGTAGAATATTTTACCCCATCTTCTGTAACATACGTATAATAATAATATCCCATTTATTCCTTTGAGTGTGAAGAAGCCCTGCTGCATTTTGAGTAGAGAGTGAATTAGATACGCAAGTTAGTGTACAAAGAGGATGTTTGGTGCTATATGATGACTGTATTGTTAGTGGTTACTATACATACATCACCGTGGTTACTGACAGTAGCAAACGTATTGAAGGATTGACGTCATTCCAGGGAGATACGTACGGGACTACGGGTTAGGAACACGTTAAGGTTACTAACGTTAGTGCAATTTGTGTACATTAGAGCACTTTGATTACTCCAAAGGCAAAGTATGGAATATTTTTACAAGTTGTCACAACTACGGTAAATATTGAAAGAATTGCCGTTATCACATACGGTTTTTCTACCTTCTTTGCCCACTTATTTGGACCCTGCTAAGACTTTTCTTCTATGGGGCATTTTGAAATTAACCTGACCTAACCTAACCTAGACTGCATCAGACTACCGGGGCCAGACCTGGGCAAACTACCGGGAAATAATTGTGATGAAGTACAATAAATGACTGAGGCAAAATACTGGGACCCAGCCGGATCTAGCAACACTGCTCCAAATCGATAATTATTTCAATAAGTACCTTGCCGTTTTGCAGCAGTGTTGCCAGATCCGGCTGGGTCCCAGTATTTTTTTGCTCCAGTCATTTATTGTACTTAACCACGGTTATTTCCCGGTAGTCTATCCAGGTTAGGTCCTGGTTGTCTGATGTAGTCTAGGCAAGGTAAGGTTAGGATAATTTCAAAATGCCCCATTTGATTATGCCCTATCCTGGAAATGGGTCATTTGCGGAGGAAATGCCATAGAAGATAATAGTCTATAAATGGTCTAATTAAGTGGGTAATGAAGGTAGAAAAACCGTACGCAACAACGGTAATTCTTTCAATTTTTACCCTATTAACTTCTGCCATGACCACCTCCTTGGAGGGAACGAGGCGTTACAGCTATAGATAGATAGATTTTCTTCTATGTCCGTCGTATACACCACGGATTTTCTTAAATATGGCCCTATCTCTTATGAACTTAAATTATTCCATGATACTAAAATTTGTGTACTGTACATCTTCACAAATTGTCACAGTAGTATCCATAGTAAGAAATATATGATACTAATAGATAAAATTATGTTGTAGTAGTTTTTGTGGTATTTTGGCATAATAGCTCCAGTATTTATCATCTTATTATATTGCTGTTTTGTAGTACCGGTATGTTGTATCTACCATAATTACCCATTATTTAAATCTTTGTTTTTTTGTTTACTAAGATACTTCCCTTCTGCACATATCCTACCCCATTTCCAACATATGCCCGTACCCCATCCCCTGGTTAGGTCCCGGTAGTTTGGCCTGGTTATGGTCCGGTAGTGTGCCACAGTTAGGTCCAGACTCGGACCATTCAGTTAGGCCAAGTAAAGTAAGGTCAGGCAAATTTCCCATTTCGTAAGGAAATGCAGTAAATGAATACCCGGTAGTATTATACAGTAATTATATAAATGAGTGAGTAATGATGGTAGCAAAAACATACTAGAGAATGGCAATAAAATAAATAATTTATCAAGATCCTCCATTTTTCCATTATTATTATATATACAGTAGTTGTTAATGTATATTTTTGGATTTATTAATATTTGGGTGTAACTTTAATATCGGACAATGTGCAATCTTGTTGTTGAAGTTCCTCAAGCTGTCTGACCAAGCAGCCCTGTATGCAATTTAGTTAACCAATATAATTTTCTGATGTATTTTCCTCTGTATTAAATGACCGTGTGTTGAGTATTAGGCCTATATGGTACAGTACCATTAAATTTGTAATAGTGAGAAATGTTAAAATGCAATAATGTCTGCACTCTATTTTCACCATCTCCACCTTTGACTCCCAAGTGTTAGGCAGGAAGTTACACACCTTAGTTGGTAGTGTGTTGAATTCCATCTCCTGTCATATGGTACTATAATTACAGTTTAGACATTTAGGAATGTAAAAGAAATAAGCATAAAAGTAAAAAAAAAAGATAGTTCCTGGTATTGCTACTACTACAGTTGGCCGCACACCCGTGAAGGTCACACAGCGTTGTCAACTCTGGCCAAAATGGTAACTGAATCACTAATTGTATGCTCCATTCACTGCCACCAATGAGTGCTTCGAGTTGGTGGTTTGGGATTACTATCTCGATCAGAGTTGACAACTCGTGTGTGGCCCTTACGGGAGTGCGGCCAACTGTACATGTCTTAATGATAAAGCTACTAGAAAGACACCCAGCACACTGACCGCTGTAGGCCTATTGTTTGTCTATAGATCCATCGTACAAGCACCATACCATTGTATACACCACAAATGTTCTTGAATACGGTCCTAAGTATAATCATCAATAGGAGGTTTTTTTTGCCAACTGTACAGTAATATGTAGCATGTACCAATATATATAACCTAATGTAGAATAATAATCAGTTTGATATACTGTACTACTGAAATATTATTTTTCAGAGCTGAGTGACAATCCAAATTTCAACATGACTACCACTACTCTAAGTGAAGAAGGCATCCTAACTCTTTTTAAGCAAGAAATGCAAAGTGCCATTACTGTTCAAGTAAGTATATAACACTACAGTACAATATTAAAAGCTCAATTAGGCTAGGTAGTCTGGTTTGTATACAGCAGAGGGGCCTATAACATGCAAATTTTTGTGTGGACCACTTTTGTTGTCTATGAATATTTTTCAAAGTCATAGATTTATACAAGATCTATCCAGTAAGGAACCAAGCATGTTTTACTGTACAGTGGACTCTCCAATAACGCGTTTTTGATTCAACGCGGTATAATATATAGGGGGGATATGATTAAATAACATTATTTGTTCGATTTAACGCGGCCACGCTCACCCGCTTACCCACACTACTTTTGGAGGGAAGCAGGGTGAGCTGCTCAGGCCCGCTTTCTGACCAAACAGACACGACTTGATCAATTCTTTAAAAGGAAGACAGATGTGGTGTCAGAGGAAGGTAACACGAGTGTGGAAGGAGAGCGAGGAGGTGTGGAGGGAGAGTGGGGTGTGGAGGGAGAGCGGAGTGAGGAAGGAGAGCGGGATGTGGAGGAAACACAGAGTGAGGAGGGAGCGCGGGGTAGGGAGGGAGAGCGGAGTGAGGAAGGAGAGCGGGATGTGGAGGAAACACAGAGTGAGAAGGGAGAGCGGGGTGGGGAGGGAGAGAGGGGTGGGGAGGGAGAGCGGGGTGGGGAGGGAGAGCGGGGTGAGTAGGCAGACTGGAGTGACGAGTGTTAAATGTGAAGGAAAGTGTACCGTTACTTTACATATATAAATATAACGAGAATGTGGGTTTTTGTTGTTTGAGTCACCAACTACATACTTTAGTTTGACTCTACTATTCATACATTAGAGTAACAAAATCCCCAAAAGGTAGACTTTTGCATTGTCCAGGAACGCAACCCCCACTATTACCATTGTTTCCTATGGGGAAATTAAGTTTAAATAACGCGTTTTTTAATAACGCGACGTCTCCAGGAACGTAACTACCGCGTTATTGGAGAGTCCACTGTACTGTCCATGTAACTTTAACAGACTTTTTCTTCAAAGTGCTCTCCTCCACAGTTGATATACTACTTTCAAAAGTTTTTTCTGCTTTTGAAACACATCTTGTAATGTGTTTTCATATTCATGATCAGGTTTTGTAGCAAATTTTTTTTTACGCTGAAATCAGAGATTTTTCATGGTGAATTTTATTTTTTGAGGGAAAATAAGTTTTGGGGGGTTAAATGTGAAGATTAGGACAGCGGAGGGACAACCAGCATGTGAAACTGTTTGATGACATTAATAGGTTGGCTAATATTGTGATTATCTGCGCCGATGAACTACTGGTTAGGTTAGGTTGGGATAGATAGGTTTGGGTTACCTTTATCAATACCCAGTGAAATTATTTTGTGGATATGTATTCTTTGTTAGATATTTCAGGTTTTAAATACGACTTACTTCTGTAGCGGAGGGACGTACTGCAGTCGGGCGGACAGTGTTACCAGGTCTCCTTGGCGAAATTACAAAAGTGCCTGAAGGCAGTTATACACATTACACTTGACCCGTCCATTCAGGCTACTTTTGGCTACTATCCACATAATTTATTTTAATTTTATAGGTCCAGAAGAACACTAGGTTAGGTCCTGAAGGTAGCTACAGTCTAGCTTAGGTTAGGTCAGGTCAGGTTTTTTCGTCTGGTGATAAAAAAATTCATTATCCCAATTTCAAATTATTTAACTTCCTGCCTAACTGGGCTACTTATTGTACATTCTTCATAAATTTATGATTTCCAATTGTGAGCTTAAAATTACCCTAAAACATGGAAGTATCCCTGAATCTGGCAAGATCCCGCTAGGAAAGCTGTGCTCCTCCCATTTCAAAGTAAATACATACAAAGATCATACATACTTTTATGGTATTTGCACAAAGTAAAACAGTGTCCAAAATAATAAGAGAAAGGAAACGGGCGATTTCGATTCCCCGAAAGTGTGAAAATCGAGGATGCAGACAATCTTAATATTTACCAATAGGTTCTATAGGATGTGAGTTGATAAGACAATAATATTCATTTGGAATTTTCTCTTTGCACAGGTGATATTCATTGCTTGTGCTGACGACAACTGTTACCTGCGCTTGTCAGATGGCAAGCAGGTTTCTCCTATTACTTTCCTTCTTACCAGGCTCCAGAGGAAGCAAAAACTGAATGTGGGAGATATTATTTCAATAAAAGAGGTGCGTATCTTATCTGATTGATGTTAAAAATTACCCTATTAGTATTTGATATGTCTTAGATATATACTGTATATTTATTTTTTGCCAGACGCCTTTAATCACCAAAGGGGTGGCCACAATGAATTGCCTCCATGAAATCCGAGGCAAGTCATTGTTCACTGCTGCAGTCCCCCTTTTTACTGGGGAGGGTGGCAAGGCCAACCTCTCAACCTTTTTAGTCGCCTTTTTACGACACGCACAGGATACGTGAGGCATATTCTACCTTTGCCCCAGGGGGTTACCCCCACCCCTTGCTCACAGGGGTGGAAATATTTTTACCGTGTCCCGAGCAAGGACTGAATGCTGGACCACAGAAATTACAGCCGCTGACTTTACCACTGTGCTTGCCAGTAGGCTTAGAATATGAAAGCAAAATTATACATGCTACTGTAGAGTGAAAATCTATATGGTAGGGAGAACCAGTTAAAGATAAATTCTGCCAGCCCCTTGGCTATCAAAGCTTTCCTTATTACAAATACAGTAAAACCATTTGTCTTTCTTATGGAAAGGAATGAATGTAAACATAATATCAACCTTGTTTAATGTAGTTATTTATACATGTGCTTTTAAAAGTACACAGAGTTTAGGGACACCCTATCGGCAATATTAGCTCATCCAAGTGAATCCTATTGTTGGCCCTCACCCTCTTGTGCATGGTAACTCCACATAAGTGATTATGTTCTGGTCAAAGACAGAATTTAATTAATTTCAGGCCCTTTGGGTTAAGACTGTCTTGATTAACCTAATCAAAACAGTGTGTTTACTTAACTCTCCCATGTCGTACCTCATGTACAGTCGGCAAAAATGTTTCGTTACCACCCCTACGTTAATTTTAACATGGGTAAGCCCGGTAGGGTTGGTACTCTGCCGACTGGGCAGCTGTTGATTCGTGTCATCAGGGACATGCTGGACTGGAATTGTCATTGCCGAGGCAGTGTCAACTTTTTTATATCAAAAGTTAAGCTGATTTTAAATTAAATTTTGAGTGTTGAAAAACTATTACCATTTAACTATTCATTATTAAACACAAAGAAATGTGTTTCAGTATTTTAGAACAAGAATAACCCTGAAAAAAAACACAGAAAATATAGCACTGCCTGAAATGACGTCATTCCTACATGGCTACCCATGACACACTGAGGGGCACGGACTTATAGAGGCCGAAGGGTGGCGGAGGTATGACACTCACCAGTCAGGTGTACCAACATTACATCATACTGTTATAGGGGTGGTAACAAAACTTTTTTTGCTGACTGTACAGTCGGCCTCAGGAATTCATAAACACCACTGACATCATAGGTTTGTAACAACTAAAAAAAATACTATAGAATTTTCCTAACACCAAACTTTTCTAGTAATTTTATATGGCTCATACTTGAATCAGTCAGCAAAACAATGCCTACAGTAAGTGCAGAATAAAGACCTTTAACCAATGCTCTGTGTACGAATTCCTGAGGCCGACTACATCTTGTGAAGTTTAATAAAAATCCATCCATAAGTTTTTGAGTTTTCTCTAATTAACTAATAGACAAACAAACATGAGTAATTACATACTGGTAGTCATCCACAAGCTTTGTTTGCTAAGATAATCGTATAGTCAGACAGACCATCAATTTGTCTTCATAATGCTTTTGTATACTCTATTCATATACTGTACTGGTCTTCCACATGGTTCCCTCTTTCAGAATACAATCAACCAAACTTCTTTTTTGTTTCTTTATATACTTGTGATGAGACTTTGTTATGCATGAAATAGGAGTTAACACACATGGTTTCAATACATTACACATAATATTGAACAATCATTGTAGTCTTAGTATGTGTACAGTTCTCTAAACTTTTTTGAACAACTGTTTAATCAATTCCAATAAATCAAACCTAATCCCTTTAAATAATTTTCCTGCAGGTATGCCTGGAGCCTTGTAGAGATATTGGTGATGAAAATGTCTTGGAGGATGCTGGGCTGCACCACCTTTACATCACCAAGTGCAGTTTAATTGAGCGTGGGGTTTCAGTTGGACGAGTCATCGGAGCAGCTTCATTGAGGCGCCTTGACTCCTACCGTGATGCAATAGTTCATGTCTATCCAGCCTTGGTTGGGCCGGTAGGGATATTTTGTGTATTTTTTCTTTTCCTTTTTGTATTGTCCTTGTTTGGAATTACAAATGTCCATTATATGGCACTCTAAGGAAGGAGTGAGAAGTGAACACTTAACACTAGCAATGGCAGTCCTCATCATAAGTATCCTCCTAGTGCAGCAATCAACAGCAAAGTTACCTATTTTCAGATTCATATTTAAAATATTAATGAATGACCTACAACAATAAAATTCTATATACGATAACTTAAACCTTTCTACTTACTCATGAATGCATCAACAGATATATAGGTGCGGTATCCTAACAACCTATTGCTGCCGGCCACTGGCTGAAAGATTTCAAAATTTACTAGTTATGTCTGCCTAGGTGGAATCAGTGCACTGACTTTTTTTGTGCCCAGATTGTTTTCAAACTGAATCTTTACCCCGTGATTCTGGTGGCCCTTAGATTTAACCTAGTGCATTGCCATGGGTGCTACAACAACTAGCAAGGAGGAAAGGGTCCATATTTTGGCACTAAGGGAAGGAAAAGTGCTAATTAAAGAAATATGCAGGCGAACCGTCAGGCATACCACATACATAACGCGTATCCTTCTTACTTTACTGGAGAGATCCTATTTTTAAAAATTAGCTAGGTCTATGCCTAGACGTCTGCATGAGGTTATTAATATGAAAGGAGAAATGACAAAGTACTAATTGGTGGGTACCAGAACAATACATATATATTTTTTTAATGAAATTTCCCATAATTTTATGTCACAATGCCGTAGGTATAGTCCATTTACTTATACTTGTCCCGCCGCTCCGTCTGAGCCTAGCCCCAGGTACGAATGGAGCTCTCTGATTGGCTGCCAGGACGCTCAAGGTACCGCACCATTTCTTGTAAACACACAAGCACTTGACTCTGTATTTGAAAGACGACATACCTCTAATAATTATATATATATACTGTATATTTTTTTATCACTGGTCTACACTGTGAATTTACCACAAAGGACAATTTGAAATCACTGGGTTTTTCTCATGGAATAGTTTGAGATAATATTAAATACATTACATACGTAGTAGCATTAAATAGCATGGTACTCTGTATTGATACAAAAAAACTCTTTTCAGGACAAGAGGGACGATACGTTTTTTTCCGACATGCGTTGGGTAAGTACAAATCTATTTGTGATTACAGTTTGTTTTTTAAAGCTGATTGTGTAAAGATAACATGGCCACCATAATTAGATTGTTTTAAAGTTCTAAATGAAGTGGTTGCTGTGTTTGTGCCAGAGAAAGGGATAAAACAGCTCTAGTTAATTTGTGAATGCTTCTGTGCTTCAAAACATGCTGTGAATGTGTGCCATGCTATATACATCAAATGATTTTGATATGCCTTGGACAAAAGTAAAAGTTTCACAAAAGTTTCAGACAGGATAACCAATACTATTATCATAACACTTGAGGCAAAAGGTTGGACTAAATATTACCCATTCCTGCCAATCATGGCAAAAATTGATAATAATACAACCTGTATAGACCTTCAAACTGAATATACAACTCAGGTGGCTGATTGGATTGTAGGAATAAGCTTCTGTGAAGTACTGTATGTTGTATAGCTAAGTCACCACAGGTGTGGTTCAAGCTCTGTTAGTTGTTTTTATTACAAGTTGCTCAGCCTTACCAGAATAACTTATGTGTTTATCTTTACAGGACCCAAAAAGAAGCAAGAAACTACAAGATGACAGAGATCAGTGTAGAGAAAAAGGAAATTATTTCTTCAAGCTGCAGAAGTATGACCTAGCTGTTACTTTCTATCACCTAGGTGAGAATTGTTTGGTAATTTTCTTTTTACTGTGGACCAGTTCTAACTGATATACCAGTACTGGTATCTGAGATTTTAACAGTGATTGCTGTGAGAACTAGGCTAGTTGATTATTTTGTGACTGTTTGGGAGCTTGTTAATGGTACACTCAACTTCATTGAAGTAATGTACTTTCCCCATAGTTATAGCATTTTTAGTTTCTATTATTTCATTTTTCATGGTAATAATACTAGTTGTATCCTCATAACAGCAATCAAGAGAGACCCTTATGATTCACGGGCATGGGCCAACATCAGTCAGGCTCATTTTAAGATGGATGAATACGCAGAGGCAGAAAAGTTTGCCCTTCTTGCTATCAAGATGGACCCTTTTAATGATAAGGTATGTTACTAGCAATTGTATTTACAAAATATAGTGGAAATAATTTCCGACTAATTTTCGAAGAAGTTCGTTGCTGCCCTCCAGGTTGGGCAAGAAAGACATAGAGCTAGTGTGTTACAGAAGATCTGACAACATTGGGTAATGATGAGGCAAAGGTGATGTATATGTACAGTACAATGGTTGCTTTGACCAACTCCTATCTTTATAAGTATCCAATATTCTTTTTCCACAGGCATATTATCGTGCAGCGAAAGCAGCACAACAACAGTCAAAGAGTGCAGTAACAGTGGCATATAGTCAGAATGGCATTTTTCTCTGCTCCAACCGGAAGGATCTCTACAAACTTTTAGAAGAGGCAAAATTTTCTGCAACTTCTGATGCATATGGTAAATGTTGTAGTATAGTAAGTGATTTGGTTTACACAGACACAGTTGAGAATTAATCCTAAAGATGACAGCGAAAGGTCATGCAAGCACAGGCCAAAAATGCATATGTTGTCACCTGTGTTTTGAATTCTCAACTGACTCAGGCTTCACTCACCTTCAGTAAGTGTACTTTCCAATAGTGTACATTTTTTATGTTTGTTATTGTTGTTGTATTTTTATTTGTTTCTAGCTTTGCGTATCTTTTATTGTTAAATATTATGTATTCTGTTTACTTTGTATTTTAAATATGAAGTAAAGTTGGATTAGATGAAGTACACTGAACTAAAATTTTCTTTAGAAAAGTGGGGTACTTCTATCTAACATCATCAATATCCCATTTCCCTTTCTTCATATGCATATACCGTTATACATTTATCTCTACTTTTTCTATTTTTCATGATTTTGTCAATTGCAAGGACTATAATTTATGGTGTCTAACCAGCATGAATGATGAGTGATAAATATAACTAAAAGTTTTGCACCCATCATGGGATCTATCCTTTATTTGTTTGCTAATTATCATGTATACAGCTGTAGGTTAATGGACAAAAGAGTATTTAGGTGACTGTATTTACAATAATTCTCTAATTAAGCTCCAACCGCTCTTCCTTAACAGTGCAAATAAAAAGTCACCTCATCAGTAACATTGGGAAGTTGCCGACAAAATTACAAGGCAATATTACCTCGACCCTTCATACTGCTGTTCATATGGGAATAATGCAGCATAACGATGTAAGTATTGCTGTGTTCAATCTAGAGAGATTACTCAGGCAAGTCAGTGTGAAAATTCAGATATTTTCATGATCATGGAATATGTTAATTTGTCCATAATTCTATCCTCGGTTTCTTCCTTTTCTTGTAGAGTTTCCACATTGCTTAGTTTCCTCTCCTTTTATGCTCTTTCTTTTCCATCCCTTGTGTGACCCATCTTGAGTTATAATCAGAAATATTTCTGCAAAAGTAAAATTGGTGTTACGAATAAATCCATCTTACGAAAGACCTTCAGGAGCCAAATATTATCGTTAGTTAGAGACTGCTGTGTATGGTGTGACTCAAATGGACAGAGTCAGGAATGAGGAAGTGAGGAGGAGGACAGGTATTGTGAGAGAGTTAGCAGGCCATGCAGAGCAGAGTGTGTTGAGATGGTTTGGAGATGTGGAGAGAAAGGTAAAGATGTGGGAGGTGTAAGGAGGAGAGGAAGGCCACAGAGGAGAAGTATGGACACCATGAAAAGGTAGAGTTATTGCACCTGCCAGAAACTAGTGGAGGAGGGTGGTGAATGCTTGTAAAGTGGATGCAGCTTCACTGTCCTTGGAGGAGGGGCCTGCATTGAGTGTGGCCCATGGCCGGCTGAATGCTGGAGGGGGAGTTTGCCCTGTAGTGAAGTGGCAGGGGTAAACCAGCTTTTGCTGTCGGGCCTTGCTATGGATGTAAACATGGCTGTGCCCCTTGTAGTCCCACAAGGGGATGTGGTTGTGCGGTGGGGGCTGCTCCCTTCTCCAACAGGGATTGGGGGGTTGATATGTGGAGTGTATGTGTGTGTGGGGGGGAAGTTTTACTTTTGGGCATTTTGTTTCGGAGAGTGTGCGACGTGACGGGGCTACCTCTAGTGTGGAGATGAAAGTCTGGTATATGTGGAGACTGCCAGTACTCCTTGGCTGTGAAAGTTAACATTGGATTTCTTCTTTTGCAGGAAATTATCAACAACTTGGGTCTACTAGCATTTGATGAGAATATTCCAAGGTTAGTACTGGTCCTGTGTATGAGTAAACAGTTTTTTTTCTGCTTGAATCTTTTAATTAATTAATAAAATTCTGCTAAAGTTAAACTAATCCTTCTCCTTTCAAGTTATAATTGATTGTATAAGTAGGGGAAGGGTGCTTCAGGCCAAGGAAGAAAGCAAAAAGAGACAAAAAACTTTGTGAAATAGGTCACGCACACACAACCTCCCCTTTTCAACTCCAGGAAATTCTGCACTCCCCTACAAGTACACTTTTCCACCCAAGAAGGTTACAGAATTATGCCTTGATGAGCGAGTTATATTGTAAACTATTGAGTTAACACTGGATTATCAGTCCTAACATACACTGCTAGCATATCTCTTTCACCCTCATGAACTGTGCTCTGCTTCTGAATTCCTTGAGTGTCCCAACATCTTAGCAGTTGTACCTTACAGGATGGGTCTGTTTTCCCCTGAAACCTCCACAAATCTTTTCACATTTCTGTTGCCCTTAAAGTGAATATTTTTGTTCTTCCTCCAGTTATTCAACAGAAAAGATGATGTCAGGGTTTTGGGAAGTGTTACCACACCTCATTAGTATTAGTAGGTGTTATTAATGATATGCTTCATCGTTCAGATCTATTCTGTCTATCATTGTCCTTTCAAACTCTGTTTAATTAAGCTGACCCAATGTGTGTAGTAAATGTGTTTAAATTTGTAAACTGGTAGCATTCCTCATGCTTTATTCTCACATGAAATATTCTTACAGAGAAAGCAAAAAAACTAAAGAGAAATGGGAAAATCCTGGAAAATTAATAAAAAAAGTACAAGAAGAAAATAAA
The DNA here is from genome assembly GCA_034508575.1 of Petrolisthes manimaculis. Taxonomy (NCBI): domain Eukaryota; kingdom Metazoa; phylum Arthropoda; class Malacostraca; order Decapoda; family Porcellanidae; genus Petrolisthes; species Petrolisthes manimaculis. The sequence goes on along the minus strand of JAWZYT010002373.1, from coordinate 127,692 downwards.
AAAAAGGAGGAAGATAAAAAAAGACTAGAAGAAGAGAAGCGTAAAGAACAGGAGGAGGAGAAGAAAAAACGAAAACAGGTTGGTTATTTTAATTACCGTTATCTCTATGCTGCTCATAAAGAATATATGAAATACCAAAAGACAATTTTCCATCTATATCAGTCACTTAATTTCCTCTGAGAACAATTTCCCTGGGGTTGGCTTTGGCAGAAGAGTCTCAAACTTTCCCTGTTCCCTGTGTGTGTGTGTTTTTAAATTTTTCCCCAGCTGCTACCAAAGGAGTCACTACAACATATCATCTTTCTTCATACTGATTTCGCCCAAGATTGTATATATATATTATAGTCTTAAAGATCTTGCATTTCTGTGGCATTGGTATTTTAATATGATAATTAAAATTGTGAAGCATAATTATAGTGTATTCTCTTGATACAAAGGAGGTGAAGAAGGAAATGCCGGTAGTTACTGCAAAAACAAGAAATGACTACAACGATATGTTACTAGAAGGAAGAAGGTGAGTCCAGTGCTTCATTACCCTGGAAGTATATTCACAACTACACCGTAATGTTAAAATATTTATGATGAGATACACCCATGTACTAAGGTATTGACGCCTTACCAACTTCATTGTGAATTACGAACTTGTGATGTATAGAAATGAAACACTTACTACAGTTCACACCATATAGTGCTTCAGTTTTACAGGTCATGGTTCACTGTGAGTCGTCAGTACCATATTCCATGGGTGTATATTAACCTACATGAGTTTTATGAGCGTTATTCAAATGTTGTACCCTCAAAACTTCCATATCATTGAAATTTTACTCATACCACAGATGTTGAACCTATTGCTCCTGATGCTCTGCCCCATATGTCATCAGTGTACCTTTGATGATGTAACAGTGTTGTGCTGTATATTATATTTTTATGATATGTTGGTAGAGTAATATAAAACAATAAGAAAGCTACCAGTCGTTATGGTGCGGTGACATCACTAGGGAGAAAAATGCAGCAGTCATGACAGAGGAGCGAGCCAAGACATGACATTCAAGGCTGTAATTGAGTTGTGTTGGCCCTCACACACCTGTATTGTGTTGTAATAGGCTCACAGGCCAAATATTATGGCACCAGCATACCATAAACAAAGACTGCAAAGTTCTTGTATTTCTGGTTCATGCATACAGTCAGTCATTCTTTATTTGCCTTTCCACAGTCATCAATGTTTTTCACAGCGAACTGTTTAGAGGGTAAATACAAATTGAGCATAAGAGAAATCACAGCTTTTTGCTACTACCGTAGTGAGTGAGATTATTCTGTAGTTTACCCTTTAAAGATGGGGTGCAGCAGTGGAACTGTCCACATAAGTTGGGCACATTTTGCCAAATGTAAGCAAACATTATTTGAAGTCTTTATAAGATAGTTACAATATATCCTTTCATGACTGCGTGTATGCCTTCATTGTTACCAATATCCCCCCCCTCCCACTTGTTAGTGTTTTAAGAATCTATGAAAGTACAGTACAGTATATATACATGAAAATCTAATGGATCATGGCCCTCTAGATGTTCTCTGTTGCCTCTACATAGCCCAGCCCCACCGATAAACATAAACTGTTGAGACCCCACTGTATAAAGTGTTTTGAATCTTCTAAAGGGATTATAGCTCAACTGGTACACCAGTCTACAGTACTATATATTAAATAGATAAGATTATAATCATATACTGTTCATGGTTCTCTTGTTAGGTACTGTATTTTCAATCTCATATTACCAGTGTATAGTAAAGAATGACTTGTTACTATACTGTACAGTATTACTGTAGTGTGTTAATATCCAGTATTGTTTTGCCTTACAGACTATTTGAGTCAGAGCTGGTCCACCAGGCCATGGAAATGTTTATAAAATGTTTAGCCCAATATAACCCCGAAACAAGCAAAAATTCAAATGTAAGTGCACTGTATACCCTTTTCTCCTGCTTTTGAACTTGGCAATGTATTAAGCATGTACAGAAGTTAGTGCTAAGCATGATAAATAGAACCTGTAGTATACATATTATAATTAATATGGTAATGCACTTTTAAAGTACTTTACCTGTATAATAGTTTGTAATTTGATTTCCCATGATATTTAAGTCTGTTATGTATCATCTGTAAAATATTTCTTCCATATGATGTTAATACTATAGCCATTAATTATCGAATAGGATAACAATTGTGATCTTACCACAGCAGAAGAATAGTGGTGGGGAGCATCCGGAAGTCCAGAATTTGCAGTTTATTATTGGGAAGTGCAAGGTGAAGGCTAGTCGTGGTAGCCTTATGGAAGGTATAGAGATGTTAAAGCTTTTGTGTGAAAAGACAAGCAAGTATCCTTACAAAGCTGCAGTGCACTGTCTTCTCGCTACGACATTTATGAAAATTAACCTGTAAGTTGATGCATTCACAAATCCAAACTGTATTGTTTTTCTTGGGGGTTCTGTTTTCTCATTTACTTGTCATTTTGCTACATTGCCTATACATTTCTAATAATACATTGTATGTTTTATACCTTTCTAAATATTTGGAAAAGTTCAATGTACAATATTAGAACACTTCAGAACCATGAAAATGGCCTAGGTTGCTGGTTACATTTCTTTCTATCTCCTACAAATGAGGATCTCAAGCCAGCACCAATTAGGCGGCCACACATGCACAGTCCGCCTCAAGGCCGGGCCAGAATGTGGGCAGGGTTTAGCCGGCCTCATCTATACACCTGCTCAGGCGACCTCAAAATGGGCCGTTCAAAATTGACAGTTGGAGCAGCAGCAACATGCGGAGGCTTTGTCAGAGGAGGATTTGCATACCCTTGCACTGTGTGCTGTTGAGTGTACACAAATTATACAAAAAATGAAAGCAAAGAAGATGAGGGTATGGGCAAAAGACTGACTAAAAATGTCAATAAAGTCACTCCAAAACTCGCGGTCAATCCAGATGTTTGTCATCGCGGTGAGGATGAGAAAGAGGCAACAGGAAATGTTATGTTACACTCCCCTCACGACCAGCAACACTGGACATACCTTGAGGTCTCTCCTCACAGTACCTCACACACGGACAGGCTTCAAGGCCCAGCTGGAAGAAAAACAGTCCCGCACACGTTACGATCTGGCCAAGCCTCACCCACTTTTTGGCCCAGCATTGAGGCGGACTGAGCATGTGTGGCCCCTTTACACACCACACATCCATATCAATATCCCCTACAGTATACCAGCTGTATCTCTACCCAAAAATACTTTCTTCTCAACACAGCACATTACACTCTATTAACTCACTCAAATAAGAAGTTTATGCCTTTTTACTTTGGCTAAAGGGGAATTTTGTGAATGAACGTGAACTAATTCTGTGGAATATGGTGTGGTCTATAACTGAAAGTGGGCTTTATACCTTGTGGAAACTGATGATACCAAACTGAATTGTTTGTAATATATACTATATGTACTTTCTAAAGATGAAATTAGTGAAAATATGTATCTTTGACATTGTAATACACATTAGATGGCAAGCTCATGGTGTAATGGTAATCAATATCTTGTATATCTTAATGTGAATATATTTTAGCAATCACCTATTTATTACAGATACAAACTAGCTCATGAGCATGCTAATAATTGCTGTGGTATTATCAAGAAAGAAAAACACATTAAGCCGGTCAAGTGGCCAGGCACAAATGAACCAATATCATCCACCAAACCCGAGATTTTAGAGGTGAGTTGTTATACAAAATTTGGTTAATACTGTAGTGTTTTATTAGTTACTCATTCTCAGTCATTTTAGATAGAAATAAAATTGTTTCAGAATATGAATTACATTTTTTAGTACAGTACTGTATATGCTTTAGTAGAATATTTCATGTATTCATTAATTTTATAGCAAACAAATGGAAGTAACTGGCATTGTCTGGGCTTCCAGAAGATTATAACACCAATAGTGACAGTCTTCAAGGTATAGTCTTGGTCTGGAACAGATAGTAAAAAAGAAATAAGAAATATTACACAAAAGTACTGTATGCAGTTTTTGGTCCCGGTACTGGATATTTCTCACAAGAAAAAAGCACTACAGTATAATCCTGTTCATATTCGGCATCAAAGGGCTTTGTGCCATGTCAGATGCAGTGGAATTATATCTATCTGAATCATGTTAGTTTAGCTCCATTATTTGTAACTCCAGCTTTACTCGCGCACTCGCACACACATGAACATTATTACAGTAATGTTTGTTAACGGGTTAATTTCAGTCAAGAGATTGATTATGTGCTTGTAGAGATGAAAATATTGAAATACACAGTATATGGTATGAGAGCAGTGCGAAGATTGAGTGATGGATTATGGATTGTCTGTTCATATAATCGGACTGTGTAATGTGGATTTAGAAGGTGGATGGTGTTAGAGACTGCAGCACTTAGGGAAGAAAGAAAATGAAGATAGAGAAAGTTTAAAACAGTCATGCAATATGGAAGAATTTGTAAGGAAAGTGGGGAGTAAGCTTAGGCTGAAAATGATGAAAGAAATGGGATCTTGAAGGCTTGTGGAATGTTTACATGGATAGCGTATTTAAGAATTCCAAAGAGACCCCAAAGTACCGAATGTCAGGAAGGGTACAACATGGTGAGAAGCTGATGATAAGAGGGTTGTGGAGGTAAAGTGAGAGAAATAGCTGCTTTGTACCAATGAAAAAAACTCTAAAGTGATTGATGATGTACAGTTGGCTCCATTCCCGCGTTTCTCCCCTGTCGTTGTCAATGTTGGGCCAGTCAGAAATTTGAATCCCGATCCACAAGTTAAAATATTAGAAACATTCATATCTTTCACTGAAAAGCTTATGCTTATAAAAAGGCTGGCCTCAACATATATCCTACATGAAAACTATTATGTAACTACTCTTAATTGGCTATAAATAAATGTTTCTAAGGATGTGAATGTTTTGAATTTTTTAACTTGTGGATCGTGATTCGAATTTCTGACTGGCCCAACATTGGCAACGACAGGGTAGAAACGCAGGAGTGGAGCCAACTGTACCTAAGGACTGGAGGAAGGTAATTATTGTACCCCTTTAAAAAATAAGGAAGAGCAGAGTGACTTGAAACCGCAGATGTATACATCTGTTTAGGATAGTAGGCAAGATGTACTGTATGGTAAAGTGATTATTGATAGCGAGCAAGAAAGGTCAGAGGTTTTGGTGAATGATGAGGAAGGCTTTTGCGATGGTATAGGATTATAGGTTAGGTGTTTGCTGTAATGCAGTTGATGGAGAAAGCCTGTGTGAAAGATAGAAACTGGCCATGGCATTTATGAATTTAGAGAATGTTTCTGATAAAGTGGATTGGGTTCTTATAGGGGTATAGAAGGTTGGCTGCTGCATGCAGTAAAGAACTTATATAATGGTATTGTGGCTGTGTGAAAACATGGAGAACTCAGTGATTTGTTCCCAATCTCTGTTGGAGCGAGACAGGAATGTATGATGTCCCCATGGTAGTTTAGTGTGTACATAGATGAAATTATGAAACAGGTGAAACAGGTATTGGAAAGAAGAGAAAATTGTTGCAGATTTGAGAAAATCAGTCTCTGTCATACTTGATGAATTCAGATGATGAGGTGCTACATAATAACAGAACAAAAAGAGGTGACATTATGTCCATTATTTTATTGCCTATTATTACAGCTGAATGGAGGTACAGTAAGTATTGGCTTGAGTGAAGGGATAAAAAGGTTGTTGAAAATATTTTTACTACCTTCCTACTGTCTGCAGGAAAAGTGCAATGAGCTTCTGAGTAAACCCAGCTCCTCAAGGCCATCTTCAGAGGCTTTGTGTCGTTTTAAAGACTGCCTTACCACCCAGGGGCATCCCTATGCCAAAGAAGACATTTATCTGAGGTATGTTGGGGGGGAATGAACATTTTGTCAAATGATTACTTCAGTTTACAATATTTGGTGCTAATTTGTTTCATTGAGAATTATGCAAGTGTCTGAATCTTGAGTACCAAGCCAGAATGTTAGTAAAATATGTCTATATTTAATTGTACTGTTTTGATGATGGAATGATGCATATTTACTCATCATTGTTCAGTATGTGGATGTACAGTCTGCGGCAAAAGTCCTGTCACCACATCTGGCAAGTCATGAAGTACAATACAGCATGAAAATATAAGCTTCACAGAAGACCAGAGAAGTTTATTAATTAGCACCCTGGGTAGTGTAATGTTGTATGGTGAATGTGTTTGTTCGATGATTATTCCTTATGTTATATGATGAGTGAGGCGACATAACTTTTGCCTCCGACTGTACCTCATGTAATATCTTCTAACATCTTTCTCTCTTCCTCCTTCCCTCTTGAAACTCTGTATTACACAGATCGTATAGTTGGTGTTTTATGTACATAGAAATATCCATTAAATTTTATATTTCATTTTGTTGTTTTGTTATTTAATAATAATTTTCCTCCTTGCATTATAAATTCATAAACTTTTCAGTGACCCTGATTTTCGGGGTTATATAGCAGTTTTGTGTGAGGAAAAGTGCACCATTTGTTATCACCCGTGCTGCTGGAAGGCCTACAAGGAACAGCAAGAGATATTCATTGGCAAGAAACCAGATAAGGTAAGCAAACTCATTTTTTTTACCTCTTGTTCAGATTTATCATCTAGTTTTTCTAGAAAAATCAAAATTTAAAAATTTAATTGAACACTCCGATTTATATTTGCATCTCCAAAAATAGATTCATACATGGAGCAGTGTTTATTCCATATGATAAGATTCCTTGAGATTCAGTATTGATATAATGCAGTCAGAGGAAATGGTAGTGATGTTGGAGATATTCCTTATTGCTTTTGGTGTTTTTATCCTTACAGTTTTATTTAAAAAAAAAAAACTTATTCTTTACTTCAGGAGTTTCTTGGGCTGGATTGTATGACGCCAGATTGCACAGGGAATATTAGCAGCATCCGTATTTATGATGAATCTGGTACACTGAAGAATGAACAAGTCAAGGACAAGAAGGACAAACTTGCATCTCTTCCCATCAAAATGAAAAAGAAAAAGTGAGCTACTTTTAGTACTAGAATGTTACCATCACAATGAATCTGTATTAATTAAGTGGCACTAGTGACTTTCTATTCATGGCTAACCAGTTGAACCTAGGTGGCCTAAATATTTTTTGCATGAGTAATTTGGCATGAAAATAAAAGTAGGATAGGTGATACCAACTTCCAAGGTCAGAGATGATATATATTAATATAAAATTCTTTGAGACTTGACACTGCAGGGTACCAAATGCTTTTGTTCATCAGTGGGGTTACACAGAAGGATAAGCCAGAGGATCTAGTGGGTAGCTAACTTTTTATACAGTATCATACTTTTCTTTTTTTATTGTAATTCTTTTTAAAACAGGCTTCTTAAGAGGTTGGTACTTCTGATAATTACTGTAAGAGTTGTTTTGTCTAACTATATTGCTATTATTTAAGTTTGAAAATATTTTACCATTGTTGTCCAATCTTGTCAGAGAGAAGAAGAAAGACAAGAATTTAGGGGGGAAAAGTGGTGAAAAAAAGAAGAACCGCATTGAGAGTGTACATGAGGAATCACCAACCCCAGATGAGGTATGTATGGTACAGTCGGCTCGCCATATAGGCGCTAAATTGGGACACCAAAACCTACGCCTATATCGAACCGTTCACTCCATGTATTAAATACAATATGGTCGGCAGACCACCACATGTGACATAATAAATAATAATACATAATGTAAAGTACAATAAATAAACTACAATATGGTTGGCAGACCACCCCATGTGGCATAATAAATAATAATACATACAGTAGAAGTCCTGTAATCCGAATTGCAGGTGACTGAAGGTCATTCGGACTATTGGTTGGACCTCCAAATACAGATATGGAAAAAGAAACACAAATTATAGGATTACAGTAAACCCTGGTTATTTCGGATCAATTGAGGGGAGACACTTGTCGAGTTATCAGAAGATTGAGATATCCTAGGGCTTAAATTTGATACGTATGACTGACTGACTGTCAGTCTGTACACCCACTCAAAATTACGTGTGCTTTCACTCATATTTCTGGTTCCCATACACAGCTAGTAACTAAAAATAATTCTAAACTTGAGCCCAAAGTATGGAAAATGAATGTTTTTAAAGGTTGTTCATTCTAAAAGGGTAGGCCTAATAGCGTGTGTAGTGCGTGACGAGTTGACAAGTTCAGTTAACACCAATAATTTATGAGTTTCTACTCATACAATCATATTTCCTTAGTTTGTATTAATTAATTTTGGTAATTTTCTTTGAAAAATCACTTTTACTTAGTATTAATATTTCTCATAGGTACACCTAATAGGTGTGAGAGTGTGGGTGGCCCAGCTGTACGGGAATCACGTAGGCATAATATGTGACGATACATGAGCGCCTTTAACAAATTTTGTCCGCCTATATGAATCACGCCTATATGGCGAGCCGACGGTACTAATAAACTATGAAATTAGGTCCTTAATAATGTATATATTTAAGTTTAACTTAACTTATAACTTATATAACTTATGTTTGGCAACATGGTTTTTACACATCACAAAATGATTCCCTTAGCCAAATGGTATGGAGTGAGTGTGTAGGGGATACTGGTATGGCTTGTATTTCGTGGGACACCATTTTTGTGGCAAGATGAAACTTCTATTTTCAACTACATGTATTGTCTTTACAGACTTCTGGAACTGATGTAGCGACTCGAAATAATGCCAACCGCAAAACAAATCAAAGGTAAGTTATGGCCATTTATAAAATTTAGGTAGTAGCAGTTTTTGATATTTCATTTGGCCTTGTGGCTACCTTTACAAGTAGTTGTATGACCCATGTAATATCAGCCCCATTGAAGTGAAAAAGAAAGTAACTAACCTTTAATCTGTACCTCAGGGCATCAAAACCACCTGTAGCCATTGCTCCCCTACCTATTGACCCCGAGAGCCTAGACCCAACACAGGTGACTGTCATCAAGCCATCATCAGCAGTGGAGGAGGAAAATACCATGCAACCCAAGAAAACCCGTAAGAAGAACAAGAAAGTCAAGACCACAGCCACACTAGATCTTGATCCTCTTTTACTTCATCAGAATGTGCAGTAAGTGAATAATAGTTTTTGGTAGTTATATAAGTGTGTTGAGCATAATGAGGTGTAGGGTATAGGTTTGTTCTTAACTGATTTATTTCAATCATTGTCTTTTCTTTTTTACTGCTACTCAATTTCCATATGCCAGAATTGTTTGTGTGAGGTCTGTAAAAAGAGTTTTTTTGTGTGTGATAGCCTGAAATGCAGAGGAGATTGATGGGGAAGTATGGCAAGGGTAGCCTGGGATCTTTGTTGGGTGTGATATTTGTGATGAGAGGCAGAGGTTATTTATGACTGTGGACTCACAACAAAGATGCTGCTGCACAGGACCTAAATACCTTATTGAGTGAGAAACTGTATTATGCTATATTGGTGAGTGCTTGTACATGATGTGGTCCATAATTTCTAATGGTCTATTCACACATAACTGATATATCAGTGTCGTGTCTGCTCAGTATCAGGGAAATCCATGACAGGTCAGTGATGACCATTCACAAATTACCTTGGTGTCTCCGTACAATCATATACAGTACCATTCTTGTCCTATACTCTTCCAAACAGCTTGTTTGAAACTGCTGTCCATATTTTTTTATTGGGATAAATCATAAAGAAATAATTGATTCTTAACCAATTCAATAATGAGCTCATCATTCATGTTTGTTCACAACTCAAAACACTCGCCCGACTTTCCGACGTCCATGAGAAACTAAAATCTATAGGTGGTGACGATATTCAACTTGTCGGCACTGATATGTCACTGACACGGAGAGTTAAAGCACGGTACTGAGCCGGACGTGTATTGCTGCATCACCCAATTTCTAAGTAACAATTTTTTTTTTCACTGACACTGATGCACTGAGCAGACACGGTACTGACACATCATGGATGTGTGTGAATGAACCTTAATGTGTATGTTATTGACCCTTTCAGTATCAGAGTTGTCAGGAAAATTCCAATTGCTTGTTACCTGATGACGCATATTGCATCCAACTCTATCATCAATTTTATTATCATATTCAGAAAGAACAAATATTCATTTACAAAATTGTAAAGAATGAGCACAATACATGAATGAATAAGGTTGGGAAAGTAAATCCAATACAACTATTTTTTTCTAGCTGTGAGTGAGGGAGAGCAGATCAGGAAAAATGCGAGATCCCCACTCACTCGGTAAACTAACAGTTGTGGACGCGATATGCATCATCAGGCATTGAAAGGGTTAATGTTGTCTGGCCGACAGTCAGATCTCGGGACAGTTTTATGTATGAAATGGGAGAATGGAAGAGGAGATCAGAAAGAGAGCATTGAGGGTTAGACCAGTCATAGGATCATTTGAGAAAACAGTGTGAATTGTTAAAGTTTGATTACGAAAGTGAATTGGGGACTGACGATGATAAAGTACTTCATGACCCCTTTTACCCTATAATTTTCCTGCAGTATCCTGTCAGTATCACCCTCAAGCTCTTTACAAATTTTCCAGGACTATTTGAGGCGTCTATTTTCATAACGCGATAAACGTCACAACTGGCGAAATTGAGTTAGCACTCTCTTCACACCCTAGTAAACATTGACAATTTACGTGGTGAAGTCCATATCCCCTTTTGGAATTTCTGATAAGGCTTAAAATGAATGATAGAGAGACTATAACCTTTTGCACACAGATGTTAAACTTTAAACCCATTTTTCTCAAAATTTGAGTTGTGTCGCTTATCTCGGTATGGAAATAAATGCCTCATTTATACGTTCTCACCAAATTCTAATGTTGACAAACTGGTGCTCATTCTTCTAACACTAAAACTTTCTGTCCAAAGAAATGATTATGTAGCTCGGCTGCGTTCCCTTAAAGAGCAGAAGGAGGCGCTAGAAGGAGGAGTGGCTACAAACTTACTTGCTACTGATCCTGGATCACCCAATCCTTTAGCAGCTCTCCAAGTTAGTATCACTTGTTTACCTCTTGTCTAGTGTTTCTATATTGGTGTAGTTTTGATACAGTGTTGTCATAATAAATACTTAGGTATAACAAATACTAAGTTGTTGGAAAGTGACTTTTATAAGTGAACGAGCATTTCTTCGAAGCAAGGCCTGGATGGTCAGTGATAGTTATATCTTTTTGTGAGGGGTTCCAGTAGGATGATTGATGAGAGAGAGAGAGCGAAGCAAATGGATGACTGCTTAAAGGTGCAGTATGGTAGCTGATTTAATTATTTTGTGCTTAATGCAAACTATCTGTATCTTATTATTTCTGTGATGCTTTATATACTTGAATCAGTTAGCTGAACAATCCCTACAGTATGTGCAGAATAAAGATCCATCTTAACCGATGCTCTGTGTACGAATTCCTGAGACTGACTGTACATATATGGAGGACTGCCTGGATACTTAAGCATCATATTTAATTGATTTATCAACTGAACTCCATATTCTTAGCATTTGTATGTGGATGTTCTTTGTGTCTTGATTATTATTTACTTGTACTATTTTCTCAGCTTGACCCTAGCAACCCATTTTACCTGCCACAACATCTACGAGACAACCCTGAAGAACTTGAGCGAGTGTTACAGAAGAAGATCCAAATTTCTAACACTGGTCTCAAGCAGGATACTATTGACACCCTTCTTGAGTATGTGCCAGTACTTTTACATTTGGTAAATTTAAAAAGTGTTAATAAAATGCTATTACTGTTTCTTTGCCCAAATAATGCCAAGCAGGTAGATTTGTAATGGTATACTTGCTACTCATATTAAAGATCATATAATTTTCTGAGACGAAGATTGGCACTGTTACTGTTTACCTTACAATGTAGTTTGCATGAGTTTTTATGTTTGGACAGTACTTGATCATTGTGTTTTATAGTCCACCAACAGTTGGGTTTCATCAGAGTTACCAATGGTTTACCAAAAACCTAAATACTGAGCTCTTACCTCTAAATATCCAAATGACCATGATCTCTTAACTCTATACATATTTATTGTATGTGGTTAGTGTTCTGGACTCATAACCTAGAGGTCGGGAGATCGATCCTCTCAGGTGAGGGCCTGAGATTATTTGTTCTTCCGATTTGAGTTTCAGGCACTAACTAAAAGGCCACCGAACGTCGTAAAACACACTCGCTGGTACCAAAATAGCAGCAGTATTTGGGAATTACCCTCACTTCCATCTCTGTGTCTGGGTACCAGTTCGGAAGTCGTGACGTGTGTGTGTGTGTGTGTGAGTGGCAGTTGACCTGGGCCATGATAACAGGCTTGATGAAGCCTATGTCCAGTGTTGGAACATAAAAAAAAAAAATTAGAGCTTAATTTAAAAGTTTGAAGCTCCCTTGTTTATATCCATCCAACTCCTAGCATTTATAGTCAAACCACAGAATGTACTGAGCCCGCGGGTGGAGATGGAATAAAGAGCAGCATTGCCAAATCATCACCAAACAGAACCACTGTATAATAGCTATAAATTTTTGATATATAATAGTTAAAAAATGGTATTCACAATAGCATGTTAGATTTTTATGTAAGTACAGTTAAACCTCGATTTAACGGATTTCGGATGCAACTGACACAATCCGCTGTTTTGTTTTTTTTTTATTATTAATTTGTCTGAATTTTGGTTTCTCTTTATTTTTTCTCCATTATATTTTTACATAATACAGTAGGTACATTATTTATACAGTAGGTACATCATTATATACCTATTTATGTATATCTACAGTTGACTCGAATAAATCTGAGGAGTTCTTATACAAAACGAGCGAAATCATAATGAACATGTCACGAAATGATATCACTGTCGTCTGTGAAATGTGTGTGTGTGTTCCCACCACTTCTCCCATGCTCCTTCCCCCCCTACACTCAATCTCCATTCACCCTAGCTCAAGGTCAAGGGAATTTTAGGCCTAGCATGCGTTGTCACCTTGTGTTTGACTCGCTCGTTATTAGTATTAATTATTACGAGTTCACCACCATAAATATAAATCAAACACTCAGTCATGCCAGGTGGTGCATTTACAAAACGGTAGGCCATATCCTTCGATATTACGAAGGAAGGTTTTTTACGGACAGAGAAAGGAGAAGGAAACACCAGAGCGTGTGGTTGATAAAAGTAAACATGATATCTCCCCTCTTCCCCCTACCACCTCCACCACCACGGATGTCGCTGACTCATTTCAGTCACATGAGTTGTCTGCGAAAACCTTAATACAAATAGTTATATGCATTTGATATGCTTAATACGAATTGTAATACTGTATTTACATTTGTAAAATAACAGTACACTTCTCTTCACTTTTAACACTCATCACCCCCTTGAAAGTTTGAAGTTGCCGCACGGACTTTGTTAGCTTTTACCAGACTGTCCGAACGTATGTCTGGTAATCATATATTTTGTCGGACACCCAGACGTTGTCCGGCAAATCCGATATCCGGCATAAGGAGTATAGGGAAATGGAGTGTTGAGTGTATTTGTTTACTCACACCAATTAGTATATGCACAGGATGTTCATTGGCAATTTCCCACTCTTTTGATATCAAATAGATGAAATGAAATACTTGAACCATAATGTATGCCTGTGTTATCTCCATGACTGACATTATACTATACTATATTTTGAAAGATTACTGTACTTGTATACTCATATAAGCATATTTACTTTATTCCCACAGATTCATGCATGAATGGCTCAAATCTGAAGGTCCCATGTCTATCCATGATACACGACTAAAAGAGCAGGTGTCTGAGAACTTCCCACCTGAGGCCCAGAAGTATGTGACACAATGTGGTGGTATTCGGGGTTTTCTCATGCAATCTTTAAAATTTGCTATGATTGATGATGTCATCTGTGCCAGCTGTGATGTGGTGTGTGCCCAAGAGACTACGTGCACTGAGGTCAAAACCAAAATGAATGCTGCAAGATATCTCACAAAGTTCAGGTCAGATTAAAATATTTCTTTTCTAAGTTACCGTAGTTAGTGCAGTACAGAATGTGGGGCTTCAGAAAGACTGAATTGATCTTGCAACGAGATCTTTTCTATCCTGCCATTATCCATGGAAACGGGGGGGCTGCTCGGCCAGACAGCTTGACGAAGTTCAACAACAAAACTATGGAAAAAAAATCTGAACCATCCGATTGTAGTGAAGGCAGTTTTTAGGATACTTCCTCAACTTGTGGATGCATTTGAGACAAAAATCTCTTTGATCTTCAATAGCCTGTTGATTTGTTCTCATTTCCTGTATGAGTCGGTTATAATCTTTGTTTTTGTTAATGTTGTTGAACGTCCTCAAGCTGTCTGGCTGAGCAGCCCCAATTTGTTGATGTTATTGCAATCAATGTTTACTGTCACAAGATAATGGTGGTAACGAAACACCCACATAACTTATAATAGGTGAACTATTTCAGAGGACCCTCTTGTCAGGTTTATATTAAAGTACCTGAAGTGGGTCCAAGTCAGCCTGAAATGTTGTACACTCGATCAAAAAAGTATCGTGCAGGTGAGGTCCGATGGTTCTGTAAAAGATCACTCATGATGCCTTGTTTTCAGTAACTGTCGCCGTAAGTGTCAGAATGTTTCACACGAGTAACGAGCGATACCTTTTTGATCGAGTGTACGGCCACGCACTAAAGTTTCTGTACCCCCTCAGTGGAAGTCAGGGTCAGAGAGGGTAGGTAAACAAACGGTAGCCACCACAGTATTGTCAACTCAATAACAATTGGGGGCAAGTTGCAAAAATTCCTGTTAATCTTCAGAGATCAATTGTTACACAATGCACAAAGCCGTTCTTATACTGGAGTCATAAAAAGGAAGCAAATGACACTGCCCTAAAGTGGATACGGTTTTGTTGCGACAACATATGATGATTATAATAACTTCAATAACAAAGTGGAACTAAACTATTTTCAAGTTTGTCAAAATAATAAAGCACAGATTTAAGCAGACAGGATGTGGAGATTGAGAACTATACCTTCCATTTATCCCCCTTTCCGACTCTCACTCCCACCAGTGAATGCTTCAAATGGAGCTCACAACTTATGGTTCGGGAATATTATATTGGCAAGAGTTGACAACACTGTGGTGGCTACCGTCTGTTTACCTACCCTCTCTGCTCTCTCTGACCCTGACTTCCACTGAGGGGGTACAGAAACTTTGGTGCGTGGCTGTACATCCCCTCTTGAACAATACACCTGTTTTGAAATTATGTTTTTTCCTTACCTTTCTACATCCTCAAGATTGTGAATTTCCAGTCCACTGGGTTATAGGGTTTGGAGTTCAGAACTTCCAGAAATTCAGACTAATCAAGAACTTATTAGTCTTGGCACTTTCCCTTTTGAATATATTCATGCAGAAGCCATAGAAGTGATTTTCTACAGACATAAAAGTATAATGGATAATGTTAGAATGCCCCACACAGGCCACATGATTGATAGGATATGAAGTCATGTAGTGCCTGACCCAATCCACATGCTTCACAGTGCCAAAGTGCAGCTAAATTAATAATTCTGGTTTTCTCTTTCACAGCGATGGTGTACAAGCCAAGACGTTTATTCACCTCCTTGATGATAAGAGTACCTGCTCCTCAGCATCCTCCAACTCTCAGCTGGCTGGCTCTGCATTGTTGTCATCTGTCTCCAAGAACTCCTCTGAATCCACTCATTCCTCCTCCATCCTCCCACATACCTCTTCGGTTTCCGCTCCCAATATGAGGGAGGATAGGGAAAAGAATTTGGTCGGTGAAAGTCCAGAGCATAAGCCCAGTGTTGTCACAGAAGCTGATAATGAGGTAAGAATGAGATATGTTATCTATATTCTGTAATTTTATTCATGTCAGTGAAGAAACAGCTAGGTACATAAAACACCCATGAAACTGCAGAGGAAACTTTCATTCTGAAGTTATATTCATCAGATAAGATGGGCATAAAATATGAACCTTGGACCAGAGTGTGGATACATAGTTGTGAGATACTTTTCTATAGTATATTTAATATCATACCCAACTGAAAAAAAAGAAAAGGTAGGAGGGAGAAAATTCTCTTTATGTGATTGCTTGCTTCATGATGGGTCCCTGGATTAACTGTTCAATGGTGGAACATGGTCAGTAAATGTTTGCCTTTCCAGTGGGGCACAGTTACTGGTGCTGCCCTAATAGACATCTGAATCGAGAGATCAGAAGCAATAGGAAAAATTTATTTATTAAGTAAATGAATAGTGAGGAGGGAGTGCTGGAACAGGGAAACTGAAGACCCTTCTGCCGTGGCCACCCCCTTGGTGGGAGTTCCTGGAGGGAATGAGGCATCGGAGCTATAGATGGATAAGTAGAAAGGTAGAATAAGTATGAGTTGATTTTTGGTTATCATGAGATGGAGAAGTATTTTCCTGTAGGCATCAATTGTTTCTATTATGATTCTTTGTGGAGATCTTTCACCTTGTCTAGCACAGCGTGTATTTTTTTTATTTGCTTATACTGTATAATGGTGTAGACAAAAAAAAAGGCTTAGACCATTTTGAAAAGGAAGTGAGAAAAGGCACAGAACATGTGGAGAAATAGCTATGAAAACAATAAGTTAAAACAACTCAGGATTACCACTCTCGAGACCTTCTCTCTCTAGTGGACACCAGTCGATGTATCCACTCACTCTTAGATGTATGGCTCTCTCCTATTTGCACAAATTCATTCACTCTTCTGCACCCTGTATAGTGAAAAGAAATAATATACTATCCCACAAACTTGCGTATGTTCCCACCAGTGATTTTTTCATACACCACTTTGATTCAACTTACTCTCTCCAAATGTATTTGTTCTGTAATTAGTTAAATTCCAGATAGCTGGGATTTTATTACACTAAAAGGTATGTCACAAAGCCCCTGATAGGGGTTGGCACATGGCCCTACTACCCAAGCAAACTTGCATGGTTGGGTGGATGATGTGGCTCTCTAATTTTGCATAGTAACCCATTTGGCCAGTCCATGATCTGTTATGAATGAAAGGATGTAAGAACAAATTTCAGAATCTCTTCCCTCCTTCACAAATAATTAATTTAATCTCTTTGCAGTCACTTTTAGAACTCAACCCAAAAGCACGAGAATTTGAGCCCCGTATCTCCTTCTCAGAAGATACCATGGAAAATTGTGAATTAAAAGGTGAGAAGTGGTTTCCACGGTTTCTTGAATTTCTTTTGTTTTTGTTGATTGGATTAAACTGTATATGTCAGGATACGCTATATGAGGCTTGTAGTGCATGGCAGGAGTAATAACTTAGGCTTTCCAAGGTTTGGTTG
Source organism: Petrolisthes manimaculis (assembly GCA_034508575.1). Lineage (NCBI taxonomy): Eukaryota > Metazoa > Arthropoda > Malacostraca > Decapoda > Porcellanidae > Petrolisthes > Petrolisthes manimaculis. Next base: position 110,295 of record JAWZYT010002373.1, on the reverse strand, counting down.
AAAGTGCTAAGAGACACCACTGGTGTCCCTCCTTCTGACACACACACACACACTTGATGACTTTCACTCTGGCATCCAGCTGCAGGGAAAGGGATTTATAGATGATATAGATGTTATGGAATTGTCAATAATGTTTTATAGCATATGATGGCCTTCCTATCATTAACTGAAATTTGCATTTTCCCAGCCCCTTATTGAGCTAATTTGAATTACTGACCATTATATAATGGACTGGTTGACGATCAATTTTTTTTTCTATTTAACAATTCAAATAGTTAATAAATGAGCTGAATTGTCCTGTTTTGTAATTTATTTGACAAAGGAAAATATTATTTGGCATATAAAAGCCATCAAAGTTGCACATATGGAAGTTGATGGCAGCGAATCCGTGACATCACTAACCATACACGTAGGCCGCGCCAGTCTCTGAAAGCAAGAGATGGTGATGTCGAGGGGAGTTTTGTGGTATTATTGTGCATTTACGGAGGATATACTTCATCTTCACCATGCTAACCAATAGCCAACAATGGTGTTTTGTCCCAAAGTGCAAAAACACAAGTAGAAACGCTCCAGAAAAGAGATTTATTAGTGGTGTGTGTAGTAAGTCTGTAGTAGCTGTCGGTACACATAGGGCTGGTGACGTCACGAAACGGTGTGAGGTACGATGTTTTTCCACCACTTATTTACCCTTATTTTTCATGAATTTCAACTCGTATGGGAAAAACATTGGTATCTCCATGATCAGGAGTGCCCATTTTATTGTTTTATATGCTTTCTACACGACCGTCAACCAGTCCATTATCTAATCTGTGTAAATAAAGAAGAGCAAAGTACAGTGTATAGATATAGTGTTACTGTATGCCTAATTCAGATACAATACTGTACTCATGTTTGTAAATAATGGGCCCTCTACAATATTATACTCTTAGTTCCATTGAAAATTATAACCCCTGTTCCCTTTATTTACAGAAATAAATGATACTAATGGGGATTATGAGGATGAGGATATTGATGATGAAGAGGAGGAGGGAGAAGAGAAATATAGTGAAGGTAATGATGAAAATGAACAAGTTAACTCAGATGGTGAAGACATTTTCCACTCTGATGACGAGGAGGTAAGTTGGTAGGATAGGGAGTCAGTAGATTGATGAGAACTTGGGGATGTGCAGTAATTGACAAAAAGTATATGGAACAGTAACTTTGCTCATTATTTATAGGTCATAAAATGTACTTAATTTTGTTTCTCTCTTTCTCCATTTATCTTGCACATTATGAAGAAAACCCACAATAGTAGACGAAAGGATATATTGCCATACAGTTTTTGGGACAACTGTTTCCCCCTTATTTCTTTGAATATTCACCACTGAAGAAAGTGACAGTTGTCGCTGAAACTGTATGACGATATATCTTTTCATCTACCATTGTCAGTTTTCTTCAATTTGTCGACATCCATGCCAGAGTGAACTCTCTTCCATATCATGCACATTTTAAAGGCTTCTAAACTATTTTCTTCTGGAAGTCTGGGTACATTGTTTCCATTCCCCTGCATTGAAAAGTCATTCTGTATGTGCCCTCTTTGTGGCCAGACTTATGATGGGACATTAGTCCTGTGAGAGAGTTGTCAATGCTCTGAAGGGAGGGAGGGACTGTCTTGATATTGGATACATTCTTCATTGCATGGCATAATATTTTTCACGAATTATTATCAACTGATGGATATAACTTGGAACTAACATAACAGAATGGACAGTATGGTGATATCATAAACAGCATTGGAATGATTTAAGTAACCTTTTTTACTTTTCGACTAATTTACTGCATTGTGATTACCAACCTTGGTTCAATTGAGGTAAAAGTATCTTCGTTTTTCACCCTTAAAGCGTGGGGATATTACAAATCTAAAACAAACTTTGGTGGCAAGTAGCTTTTAAACCATTAAACCTACATAAATAAGTTATACATGATCTCAAAGTAGAAACCTTTAGCTGTCTCTTGATATATAGCCATGGCTGAAAGTCCATGAATAGTAGTACAGCTATATCTGGTAATTCTAAGAACAATAAATGTGCAAACACAATATTACTGTACTAACAAATTGTTCAGCTGAGTGCTGCCACAGTCAGAGGGGTGTGGAAACTTAACCTGTTCAAACTTTGCCCAGTATCGGCTGTGGCTTTGCACCGCTCCCTGGTCATAGACTTTCAGCCATGGCTGTATTTATAAAGACTATATGGACATCTGTAGGACAGGTAGCTATCTCAAAATGACCACTACTCAAAGCATATGTGTGCACTCCTTTGACAATATATTCCGTCCTCACACTCAGAGCACGTTATCTAGACTGATTGGGTTGGACCAAGAGAGGGCAGGGACTTGTGGTTTTGTGGCCAACCAAGGTTGCTAGCTAACGTGAGAAAATTAAAATAGTTGGGAGCCTCGCACATTTGGAAATTGTGTTGATGTAGTTATGGGTTAGTACTGTAACATAATTATGGTATTTACAGTTAGTAACCTATGACATTTACAGTACAGTATTCAGGTACACTAATGTTCTCAATGTCCCCCTCCACCCACAACCAAACCAACACAGGATATGGAGTATATAGAGCAATTGAATACTGAAGTGGCTGACCTGCAGGAGAAACTGGATCATTTGCAGGAAGAAAAACAAGTGCTCTACGATAAACTTTGCCAAGCCCGTTCTCAGTCCAAAAGTGAGATCATGAGATACAGGCAGAAATGTGAAGAATTGGAGCAGGAGCTCAAGGTAAGAGCAGTGCAGGATAATACTATGTAGCAGTTAAGAATCAGTTTAGATTTATAAATTTACTTTGATATTGACAGTTAGTAATGTACCTACCATTGAAGTGACCTTACCAGTTTTCAAATTCTTTGTTTATTTTAAAAATAAACAAACAAAATATTGCTCAAGGCAAAGTAGACTTGTTAGATTAATGGTTGGTGTAAGGACTGACAATCCAAATACAGTACTGAGAAACCTCAAGAGTAGATTCAGTATGGTAAGCGAGCCCCAAGCTGGCATCACCTCCACCTTAGAAGTTGCCTCCTGTAGTTCACTTCTGCTTTTGCTTGTGTATACCACTTTTTGCATAAAATTTATAATGGTCATTGTATTCAGGATAATTTTTGGTCAGAGATGATACACATTAGTACCCCACTTTTCACAAAAGTTAAGGGCATTAATCTCCTTTGGTTAGTGAAAACTGAATAATTGGGCAATTTTTCCTGGATACAATACTGTACAGAGTGTAGATAAAGCTACCTGGTGAGTTTGTAGCCCCACTGGTTAGACAACAGGCAAAATTTTATCAAGTAAATTTAAAGAGTCCTCACACTTCAAAGTTTAACCACTGATTACCATTACCGGGTAGTGATATTGTTAATGATTATAATATTGTGATTTCTAGGACAAAAGTAAAAACCCTGGTGTGGTCATGGAAGTTTTTTTTTTTTTTTTTTTTTTTTTTTTTTTTTTTAATACATTCTCTAGCTGCTTGATGATAATGATATTGTAGAGACTAAGCCTTTACAATGGCTCCTCCATGTGAAATCAGGAGTGTTTGCTGATAACTTTAAACATATATTTTTTTTTTTCCAGAATGTATGAGCTGTCAAAATTCTTTTAGAGAAGCAATTTATCACATTTTATTTGTAGGTGGAGGGAGGCATTCCCCTGCTCTATCAGTGTTGTCCAGCATCTTTTGATTGACTGACCCTAGTTCCCAGCTACTTGTTGGTGGACTTTCCCTGTTCTTTCTTTCCTTGGAAGGCCTCCCTCTATTACAGACCTTAGTGAGGCCTCTGTCTCCCTCCCACTTGCATTTTTAGTCCTTTACCAGCCTTTTATCCCATATATAGCTCCAATTTTAAATCTGATCTTCCTTTCTCTTGCCTAATTTCTTTCTAGGATACCTATGCTTGCCGTCATACCAAATAGCCCCCCTGAGTGTAATGTTTGTTCCCATTGTAATAATAATCTCCACACATGCATGCAGTAAATACTTCCCATTTTTATATTCTCCATGCTCACTTAACTTTCCAGTCACACTTGTTCTTCTTGCCTCCAACTTGCTCTTAATATATCATAACTTAAGGATTATTCTCCTCCCATTCTTGAAATTCCTCAGATATACAGTACTATTAGCTCATCCTAAATTTTCTCTTTTCATTCCTTTCATTTTCATTAATTGGTGGTGTATTACTGTACTATACTCTATCCAATCCTAGCTTGCAATTGGAGCCTAGGTGTATTTTTAATGCTCGTCTCTGATTGGTCAATATCTCCAGGCAACCTCCGTTCACGCTTACCTTTCCCAAACCAAAACATTGCATTTCTCAGATGTACACTTTTTTGTTTTTTCTTGGTGCCTCACTTATTTCGCTTAATATCTACTTGGCACTTTGGTAACCTGACAGAATAATGATAGAGGATTACTTTTATCGTAAAAAAAATATCCATATCATTAAAAAATATACGATTAAATACGAGTTGAAGTGAAACAAGTAGCTAAAAATGTTTATACAACTTTTTTTATATGCCGATATTTATTTATAAATATTACGCTACCATGATTAAAAATGGGTGGATGATGTAGATAAAATCCTCCTGCATGTCATGGTGGTATAAGATTGTAGATAAGACAGGAATTATTGCTGGAAACGTAATTTTAATGTCAAGATGTCAATGACGCTCTAATTTACACCCAGTGTTGCCAGGTGCAGGGAAATTTATCTGTTTTAGGGAATTTAGAAGTTCACATAGGGAAATAATATACAGTTCGTTCAAGAGTAAACAGGGAAATTTTTATCAGATGAAATATCTAAAAGACCATCAATGTTCAGGAGTAAACGGGGAATAATTGAGGTAAAAAGCGAAATTCTGATATTAAAGTGAGGGAAATTACGTCAAGCAGACATGGCAACACTGACACACGAGCGCGGGAAAACAGGGTTCTTTGGTCATACACATTAGAACGTCATTGACATCTTGACATTAAAATTACGTTTCCAGCAATAATTCCTGTCTTATCTACAATCTTATACCACCATGACATGCAGGAGGATTTTATCTACATCATCCACCCATTTTTAATCATGGTAGCGTAATATTTATAAATAAATATCGGCATATAAAAAAAGTTGTATAAACATTTTTAGCTACTTGTTTCACTTCAACTCGTATTTAATCGTATATTTTTTAATGATATGGATATTTTTTTTACGATAAAAGTAATCCTCTATCATTATTCTGTCAGGTTACCAAAGTGCCAAGTAGATATTAAGCGAAATAAGTGAGGCACCAAGAAAAAACAAAAAAGTGTACATCTGAGAAATGTAATGTTTTGGTTTGGGAAAGGTAAGCGTGAACGGAGGTTGCCTGGAGATATTGACCAATCAGAGACGAGCATTAAAAATACACCTAGGCTCCAATTGCAAGCTAGGATTGGATAGAGTATAGTATGCTTAGAGTGTAACCTTTGCTCACCAGAATGTAACACAAGAGAAGCACAGCCTCTCTGCTCAGCGAGAGAATGAAGCTCGCAAAATGAAGAATGACATGGCTCGCATGACAGAAGAAGTGCGGACAAGTCAGTCACGTTATCAGTCATTAGAACTGAAGTGGGAACGATCCAATGACCGGGTCAATGAGCTCACAGCCAAACTAGTTGAGGAGGAGTGAGTTGGAATTATGCTTTTTCTTTTATATTTTGATATGATAGTACAGTACATGTATTGTACTGGTATTGTGCAGCCCTCACACGATCAAATTTAATGTCAATATTGACAATATTGCTGATTCCAGTGTTAACAGTCAGCCATGGCGAGAGGATATAGCAACTTTCTGCTAGTATCTGCTCAAACTATAGCACCCATTCGGGATTTACTACAAAGTTTTATACGTGCATAATTATAAAGACTTTTATGTCACTGAGCAAGTTAGTATGGCTGTACTTTCTTTTCTTTGTCCATTCTTTTGTCCATCTTCTCTGTATTTTAGGCTCAATTTCTAATAAAAAAGCCCAAAGAATGACAACACAATTCTTTCTCAAAAAGACCACATCCCCCCTCTTTTTTTGACATCTAAATACTGACAGAGGGTCTGAAAAGCGGTTCGAAAATATTGATCGTGTGAGGCTGGTATTGTCAATACTGTACTTGAAATATTGACAATAAATATTGATCGTGTGAGGGTCGCTTTAGAGGATTGTTGATAGTTTTCTTATGTGCAAACCCTCGAATATGAGGGTTGACTGTATATGTAATTGTCTAACTTATTGGAAATACACTCTCCTCGCTTTTTACACGATCCTAAATTACGCGAATTTGAAATAGCACGTATCATGAAAAAAATAAAATAAATGCAGTTTACACGAACTCTTAAAATAACCCGAACGAACAGGAGCCTCCCACCCCTTCCGCATCAAGCCACCCACGTGTGACGCCTCACTGATGAGTCAGTCAGTCACACTGGGAGCACATAGGCTTATGTCGTGTTTATGGTCAGTGGAGCACGTGTGTTGTGTTTATGCCTAGTGGATCCCGTGTGTTGTGTTTACTTTCGTTCATCTATTTTTATATTGCTGCAAATATTGTTAATTGTACAGTACTGTTATTCATTTTGCATTAATAATGGCCAGCAAAAGATTTAATTAGTGCTCCTAGTCCAAAAAGACAGAAAAATATAACTCTGGAAAAGAAATTAGAAGTGTTGGAGAGGTACGATTGTGGCGAGAGCAGGTCGGTCATAAAACAATCGATGCAGTTGCATGAAAGTACTTTGCACTCAATACATGATAATGTTGAAAAAATAAAGAAAAGTGCTAAAGCTGGTATTCCTTTATCTTCGGCAAAATCTCCCACGCTCCTTCCCCCCCTACCCTCAGTCTCCGTTCACCCTAGCTCAAGGTCAAAGGAATATAGGCCTAGCCTGCCTTGTTGTCACTTGCTTGTTTTTAGTAATTACTACCAGTCTACCACGCATGCCAACGACTCATTTCATTCATGAGTCATCTGCGAAAACCTTAATACAAATTGTTATATGCATTTAATATGCTTAATACGAATTGTAATACTGTATTTACATTTGTAAAGTAACAGTACTGAACACTTCTCTTCACTTTTAACACTCGTCACTCCCTCTTCACTCTGCGCTCTGAGTGGGTGAGCGGTTAAAGGAGCTTTCACTGTACCATTATTTCTTATGAAAATTTACAATTCACTTTACACGAAATTTACTTTACGTGTCCCCTTCAGGAACCTAACCTCGCGTAAAAAACGAGGAGAGTGTATGTTATATAAGTTATTCTCTTGTAATTTGTCTTTGGAAATGAGTATTAAAAATGCACTAATGATACAATTGTATTGTTATTTCATGTATATTTAATGATTGTTGCTTGATATTGGTACTTGGTAGAATAGTGTTCATTTGTAAGTATGATAATCCTATGAATTTTAATAATATCATTTGTTATTTACTTAAAATTATATATTGGCATTCAGCAAAGATGAGAACCACAGGCACTTAGATATATTCTTTAGCAAATTTGAAGCCCTCCGTTCATTTCTTTCCCCAGGGAGCATAACTTGGAACTGGAAGAAGAGACCAAGGACCTGCGGGAATCACTGAGCAGTAGCAGCCGTCGTGCTCATGAGGCAGAGGTCAAGTATCTCTGCATCAAAAAAGACCTGGTTGAGGAAAGTCTTGCCAGGTAAGACCTCACGGTTGACATATACAGTGAACCCTTTACGTATGCAGGTTTACGAACACGGTTTATTTCAACACAGCACCCTACAGTTTCTGTATACCCAACATAACTCTGAAAATGCTGTCTGTCTTGGCAGAACTATGCTATTTCTTCACTTCCATGCTCACACTTTCACCCGTCATATGGCAGAGCAATGTACAGTTCTCAAATGTGTTAGTTGATTCTTTTGTTCTGGAGGTTTTATTTATTGGCACTTCAATGGAGTGTCAGGATGGTGGTGGTGATATATTAATCTATGATATATTATTGGAATAACATATTCATTTGACATGTGCAAATTATTTAATGACATTAAAATAAGTTCATTGTTAGATTTATGGTGGTTCTATTTTTTTTGTTTTTTTTCATGCCTATATATGAATTTGTTATCTCCATCATGCCACATTAACACATTATTGCAGATTACCTCCTGATGTGTTATGGACGGTATTGGTTAATCATAGATATGAACGACAATATGTCAGTGTTATGGCGTCTACCCAGTAACTTTCTAAATGGGGCTGGGTGGGGGTGGGGGTGAAGGTGGGAATGGAGAGTGTAAGGGGTGTTGATGAAGGTGGGGTTGGCGGGAGGGGTTATTAGATTCCCTGCACCTTGGCCATGGCTTCTGCCAAGAGAGGATATACCAATTGCTGCTTGTGACTGTATATCAGATTTCACGATTACCTTTCTCTTGTTGATATTCACCTTCAGATTTCTTCTTTTACCTAGGTCATGTAACTCATCCACTATCTTCTGCACCATCTTTTTTACTCTCGGCCAACAATGTCGTGTCGTCGGCAAATAAGCTTGACACAAGACACCATATTATTAAGATGGATATGGTGGTCATGGTAACACTAATGTGAGATAGTATTGTACATCTTAGTGGCAAGAGGTTCCAACCAATTTTGACTGTGGATGAGTGATAAGTGAAAGAAAATTCATGCAGCTGCAGTAATGTACAGCTTCAGGAATTCGTACACAGATCATTGGTTAAACAGGGTCTTTATTCTGCACATACTGTAGGCTTTGTTCTGCTGACTGATTCATATATTAGCCTAATAACATTACTGTACTAAATAGAGTTTGGTGTTAAGAAATTGATGTACTAAATATTCTAATCTTTACAAACACTTCATGACCCAGTGGTGTATATGAATTCCTGACGCCGACTGTACATTATTTCTCAATAAAATTTTTTATCTAATCATATTTGCTCAGGTTACATGTATCATATGCAAATAAAATATATAGTAAAACACTTAAAAGTTAAATTCGAACTGGCAGATTATTTGTGAAAATCTTAATTAGAACAGACTAATCATGATAATGTTTGATATTCCATTCCAAGGCAGAAAGATACATTAATTGACACTGCATCCTATGTAGAGTGAATTTTTAAGGGGAGATTCTCTTGTTGGTGAATTGGAAGGCTCTAACTATGCCTCCAAATTCCTCCAACTATATCCACAAAACAGATCCTCAATTTGTATACCATTGAGCACGTCTGTTTTGTGCCATAGTCATGAGGAATCAGAAACCTTCCAAATCACCAACAAGAAAATTTCCCCTTAAGTGAATAGAGGGAAAGGATTTCTATTTATCAAGTGCTGTCTAAAAACTTTGTCACCATAGATAAAATTTTACTTCAATAATTCACTTTATGCTTTCATGATAACAGGACAGTGGAGAGGTTGAAGGAAGAGGGAGCACGAATGGAACAGCTGCTGGAATCTGCCACAAATGACACACAGCCAGATCGTGACACCCTGACCCGAACAATCGTTGCCTGGGAGGAGACGATAAAGGCCCTCCTTGACCAGAAGAAGGCATTCACGGTAAGACCAGAGATACAATTGCAATCACTCCCCGCAATTTATGTCGCTGAACTCTTAAAGGAGTAATAATCTATATACAATATATGGAGTAGTCATATCCAGTAGAGAATATCTTCAATAATCATAGTTTTCCAAAATATCTTTAATCAAACTTGTCTGGTATATTCTAATTTTTCCAAGTGTTGTGTGCTTCACATGTGTTGCAGTAATTGGAGACCATACTTGTTGCTTCTTTTTCACCCCACTAGATAACACCACCATATTTATATGCATCTATATCATTATTCACGGCTCTTGGGGTATGGTCAGGCATCATCTGTGGCATAAGCGGTGTAGCCTAGATACTTGCAAAATAATGAGAACCATCAGATCACCTCGAAATCCCCCTGATTTGGTGTGGTTTTGATCCAGCATTTTTGTTGTTCTCTGTACATGCTAGGATCCTGATATTGCCTGAGATTGGTTCCAAAAGGCAGTGCAAGTAGGCCTCTATTTTATATTGTTATAGTTTTTTTATATTGTATAGTAATGTACAGTCTGTGTCAAACATCCTGTCACCACGTCTGCCAAGTCATGAAGTAAGTACAGAAATATAAGCTTCATGGGCCCTATAAACTGAAAAAACAGATAAGTATATTAATTTAACCCCTGGGTATCATATTTTTGTTTGGTGAATGTGTTTATTATTCAATGATTAACCTTTATGTTATCTTTTCAGAAGTGCTAAGTGAGGCAAAACAACTTTTGCCACCGACTGTACAGTAGAATTTATAAATATATCATGTGCTTCTGATTTATCCTGGTATATATTTCCTGTTCACACATGAAAGTAGGAGCTAATGATATTCATAAAATTTCAATTTGGTGATTTATATATTGGAATGTGTCTGCAAACAAGAAGTTATACTTCTGAAAAAAATTTGACTTTATGAAAGACAATCAGGAACCAATGCTTATTGTAAGTTAGTAGCTGCCTGTAAAAAATGTAGGAATAGGTGGTAGGAATGGAAGATACTGTACTGAGAGATGAGATTGTTTGATTTTGTTGAAAAGGGATTTGGAGTAATTTTTTTTTTTTTTTTTTTTTTTTTTTTTTTTTTTTTTTTGAAATATGGTATTTTTTTCACTTATAATGATTGATGTTTCCTTGCAGGATGAGAGTGTGAAATTGCTGGGAATAGTGAACCAGGGTCGTCCACTCAATGCCTTGCCACCTGGGGACCTAAAAATCCCTGCTGTACCTAACTTTTCTGTAGCTCCCCTTCTATGTATAATGCAGGTGTGTAATTTCAGAACCTTTTTTGTGATAGAAATCTTAGAAAAGTGAAAGAGTATGAAAGCAGATGATGTATTTAAGTTATCAGATGTAACAATGCAGCAGTCACCTACAACAATTGTTTTCATTATGCAATTCACATTTATTGAGTGTCATTAATTTTGCCACAGTTTGTAAAATGTTGCTATGTTGGGGAAAAATTGCTACCACCTATTGAAACCTAAAATGAGATTTCTGAAAAAGGAGACCGGGATAAAATGTATTCCTTTTTATATATAGTTTACAGTGAAGTGTCGCATCTCGACACTAATAGGGACCAAAATATCATGGCGAGATTTGAATACAACTTCTTACGAGGAAAAATACAATCAAAACTTTGACTTGCCAATGAAGCACTATCAAATATTTCACATACAAATTTGCTTATTATATTTGCGAGATAATGGATGTATATGAAACCGACTGACAAAAACACGGTCGACACATACGACAAACACACGCACAGGTGACTGGTGAACTAGTGTTACTAGTGTACACGTGGGTCCTACAGGCTGCTTATATATGGTGTGACCTAGGCCTATCCCTGTCAAGTGAAGTGAGGTGGGGTAAAGTGAAGGTAGGTGAGGTAAGGTAAAGTGAAGGGAGGTGAGGTAAGGTAAAGGAAGGTGAGATGAGGTGACGTGACGTGACGTGACGTGACTGAGGTGTGAAACGCTACAGTCATGGTGGTGAATTGAAATGCAAGAAAATAAAAATGAAGAAACAGACTTCCTACAACTTTTCATTTTACCCCCTACTCTCGCAGGAACGTAGGTGGTAAAGCAATTGGCTTGGTATCACTCGGCTCTAGTCGGTTTGTGTGGTCGATTCGAACGGTGGCGAGATTAGGGACTCGATGGTGAGAGTTGCGATTTCGGAGATTTGGGGAGAGGTGGCGAGATGAAAGTTTACTGTAGTGGAAAAATGTTAAATTCAGAAACATTGAGTTAGGGAACAGGAGAGCAAGTGAAGTTGCTGTGTACTATCCGCCTTTAGCATGAAATCGAGACAGGCTTGTTAGGATATACTCTTCATACTATAGTTTTGGTAAGAAGCAGAATGTGAGGTTGGTTTAGCAGAGGAGAGGTGATGTGTTCAATAAGAAAAATAATAGAAAGGCCACATTTGTTGCAAAAGTGTATATGAAATGAGTCAGGCAAAGCTTTTGGGGCACCTTGATTAGGCATCTACTTATAAACCAGAATGTGAGGGCATCATGGATCTTGGATGGTTTTGAGCTTACATTCTTATTTATACGCAGTATGTTGATTCTTGTTTTGGAATTTGTAAATAGGAGAGTAATGTTTGCAAGTACATTGGACTACTGTTAGTATTGATGAGACAAAAAAACAATAAATAAATGAATAACAGATCTTCATAGAGAAACAGACTGGTGAAACTGGAGTTCCAATTCTCCATATCACAAGTTTGATATCCCTGAATTCTTACCATGATATTTTTATACAAATGTTGAATGATGATGACTTTTTCAGAACCCTAGAGAATCATCAGCTCGTAGTCCGTCTGATATCATGCAAGAGAGAATACAACAACCCAGCCCTGCTCCACCTCCTCAGTCCTCAAACACTGAGCCACCACAAGTACATCCGCAATCAACCCCCACCACGGCCTTTCCTCTAGAACCACAGCTGGCAGGAATCCCTCTAATGTACCAGACACCACCTTTGTTACCTAACAGTGGGGGATATGCTAGCAATGGTACCCCTCCTCTTGTTACCTCTGCACCTGCTACAGCTGCCTTTCCCACACCTATGGCATTCCCCACTGGAGCTATTCCTAAGGGGCCCCCAAACCTTCAGCAAACCAGGACTGCAGGTTTGTTCGGAAAGTTTTTGTAAGCTTGTTTATTCATAGCTTCTATGTTAATGTCAAGTACACTATTTATTTAATTTACATTGGTTATTTTCATCTATTGCCTGATACTCATATCCCTGATGGGATAATCAGTCACTTATTTGACTAGTTTTTCTGTGACTGTAGATTCCCTTTTCTTTTGTTGACCTCCACCTTCATTCATGAATCTCAGTATCTTTCTAAGTCTCCCTCTTGGTGCTTTCACATTGCTTCCATAAAAGCTATTTAGCTTCCCCTCACAAAAGTTGTTTCAATTAACTTTGGTGCAAGGAGCCAATCTGTAGACTATCAAGTTAACACTTTGCCGTCACACGAGAGTGTCAAAAATGGGTGACACCTCTCATGTTGGGTGTCTTTTTGCATAAAGATGTATTCATTTTACCACTTGTAGTTCACTTACTAATGATCATAGGAAGCTGATGCTTGTCGTGACGTGTGTGTGTGTGTGAACATCAGTTGACCTGGGCCACGATAACGGGCTTGATTAAGCCTATGTCCAGTGTCGGATCATATAAAAAAAAAAAAAAAAGCTTGGGAGATGCATTATGTCATACTATGTTAAAAGAAAGTAATAAACACAAAGTAAAATGCAATAACAGTGAGTAGAATGTTACCTGACAAGAAAACATTTTGCATCTACCAGTAAAAAATTAACACAAACAAAGAATAATGAAGATAGAATAATTTTGATTGGTCTATTCCATCCTTACAGTGCATTGCTATGAATACCTGTATTACAGATAAAGGTTTACATAATCATCAGTCCTATTACTGTGCAGGAAGTACAGCAAGAAAACATGAAGTGCAGACAAAGTAATTAATGGAAAAACATTTGGAAGGCTACGAGAGTACAGACCTTGATTACAAGTGTATACGTTAAGATTGTATAATCCACTAATATTTTTTATGGAATGTATTTATCAAGTGCTGTAGGTATTGTCATTGATTCAGTCATCAAAATAAAAATGCTACAGACCTGGGTGTTCATTTGGACCCTGGGATTTGGATACCCTCTCTATATAGCTTATGTATTCATTTTTCTCCCATATTGTATATACTCTTGTACGGTATGTTTAATTTTCAGAGGTTTCCAGCCCTTCGCAGTGGCCAGATGACCATCAGCTGTTTGTTGGTCAGCTGCCTTGGGGTTACACAGAAACAGATCTGAAGGTGAGTACACTGTAGACATTTTGCTGTTCATCTTCATCATTTGTAGTGTCTTCATTATTACTACAGAGTTTTCTAGGGAATACTCATTTGTCATACTTTGTATTTATTGATGTCTAATGTTAACTCTAGGAATGTTTCCAGATTTCCCTCTGGCAGTTGTGCATGCCAGCAAGTATCATTTCAATATGGAATATGGTATTACACATAATTATGTACTATTCTCCCTAACAGAACTCAAGTGAAGAAGTAGTTTAGCATCCATTAGTTACTTATTACTATTTTACAAAGTAAATTCCATTTCCTTATAGAAATAAGGTAAATTATGCTAATCCTGAAAGTTAAAGACACCAAATCTTAAACGCGTCACTTAATATAGCGTGGCTATACCACATTATGATAATATTCATTGTGTGCCTTTACTTTCTTATACTTTTAATGACTGAGTTAAAATTCTACTTTCATAATTATATGCCATGGTTATGAGCTTGTACTTGAATGTCAATCCTAAGTAAAATTTGTATTCTGAGATACCCCAACACATCCCTGTTCATCAAAATTTCATTCAAGAGTACAGTACTGTACACTATTATTAATAATATAAATAATAATAATAATAATAAACTGTTTATTTGTGAGTTGCAGCATGTGGCTAAATGGCATAAATATGAATATAATATATACAATAAAGTGGATATACACAGTCATTACATGTACATCATCCTTCACTTTCACATTTATCACTCCAACATTGTCAATGTTTTGTTTCTACCCCACAAGTTGTGAACTGGCAAATTTGAATGTCGTATCTGAAATACATATCTGACATAGCCAGTACAAGTAAGGAGGAGGGTGATGGAGGGGTGGAGGCTTGGGTCTGGTGCAGTGGTGTTTGGAGGCAAGATTGGGTGGAACTGTAGAGGTAGGAGGGTAGTGTAAAAAGTACAGTAATGTTGTTGTTGATGTTCTCCCGGGGCAGAATGGCCACCTGCCCCACAGAACCCTGGTACACTCTGGTCGCAGTGAAAAAACAAATTAAAATAAAGGATGGGCTGACCCTTTATGTCTGGGCTACCAAAGCACATCCCAGTGAAATAGGATTGTTCTGATTGATTCAAGTACTGTATTAACCAAACAACATTACTAGAAAAGGTTGGTGTCAAGAAATTAATGTAGTAAATTTTCCAGTTGTTACGAACCCTTGATGTCACAGTGGTGTATACGAATTCCTGAGGCCGACTGTACTTAAAAATGACAGTGACGTTATATTTCATATTGCGTGATTCTGACACATTTTCTGACAAACTCAGAGCTCGAAAACATACAGAAGACCCTCGCTAAGTTGGATATCGTAGAACTCGGACACTTTTAAATGCCGTAACTTGGATGTACAGTTAAACCTCGTTATTTCGGACCCCGTTATAACTGATTTCTGTTATAACGGACACAATCTGCTGGAGATTTTTTTTCTGAATTTTTATTTATCTATATATTAGCTATTATATTTTTTACGTTATACAGTACAGTAGGTATATTATTTACACATTATTACATACTTATTTATGTATATTTGACTCTCGAATAAATCCGAGGAGTTCTTATACAAAATGAGTGAAATCATTATGAACATGTCACGAAATGATATCACTGTCGTCTGCGAAGCGTGGGTGTGTGTGTTGCCACCACTTCTCCCTCACTCCTCTCCCCCCCTACCCTCAGTCTCCATTCACACTAGCTCAAGGTCAAGGGAATATAGGCCTAACATGCGTTGTCACCTTGTGTTTGACTCGCTCATTTTTAGTAATTTACGAGTTAACCACCAGCTTCATGTCAGGTGGTGCATTTACAAAACTGGTCATATCCTTCCATATCAAGAAGGAAGGTTTTTCTCGAACAGAGAAAGGAGAAGGAAACACCAGTGTGTGTGGTTGATAAAAGTAAACAAACGATATCACACACTATCTCCCCTCTTCCCCCTACTCTCCCCCCTACCACCTCCACCACCACGGATGTCCCAGACTCATTTCAGTCATTACTCAAAATTGCGTTATTCGAGAGTCAACTGTATCTATATTTTGTTGTAATTTTTGTACATACACTTTTTTTTTTTTTTTACCCCTCGTAAAAATTCGTCGCTATAACGGTCAAACCGCAAAAACGGATACCCTCTTCCCCCTATTAGTCCGTTATAACGAGGTTTAACTGTATATCTGACTTGTGCAGAGATATTCCAGGTGCATTGTCACAAAGGCCCATGGCTTGAAAAGTGATGCAAGTTTATCTTGTATAAAACTCGAATTTTATTTTTGCCCTATGTCAACTGACCATATAATTATATAGTTATGTATTTACCATAACAGGTATGTATAAAAAAATCAATGTTTTAAATTAATTAACTTTATTGACTGAAAAAGTATGTTTTGATATATAATTGGCTGCATCTCTGCCAAGTAAGCCACGGAGCCACATATGCATCGGTCATGATGATATCACCACAGTGACTCCATTAACAAACTTAATCTTTGCTGTTATATTTGACTGCATCGTTGCATCTTTAAGATGTGCTCTTTGTCTATAACTATGGTGGCTATAGTTGTTTCGATCAATCCTAAAGCATGGCCAATTGTTGCCACCATTTCTCTTCACACTTATGATCTTTTTTCTTTTCATTGCTACTAATATTACTTGTAAGCTTTCTCCAGCACCATTAAAGGGATTACTGTAAGAGCAGTAAGCACAATATTATAAAAAAAAATTGTGGGAATAACGTGTCTGTATTGCAACAAGTAAGCCATGACTGACAAACTAACCAATATCATCTCTGATTTCCACACTTCCCCCACCTACCACCACACCACAATACTTTATATCATGTTAATATACATTAATAGATATACAGTATTTCTGCAGTATTGTATCCTTTTTATGTTAAATTGTTACGGTATGTATTTGCGCGTGTGTAGCTGTGTATGGGAACTAGAAATACGAGTGAAAGCACATACAGTTTTAAGGGCAAGTGTGCATGTGGTCAGTCATATGCATCAAAGTTAAGCCCTCTTGATATCTCGGATTTTCTGTTAACTCGACAAGTGTCCCCCCCCCAATTGATCCGAGTTTGTGGGGATTTACTGTACTTCTTCCATCTTTCCACCTTACTTACTACGACTTGTATTCCGTCAAACGCAATGTGTCTAGGCGTCTCGAATTAAATTGGACATAATTTTGGACCACTCTCACTGTACTATACAGAGTCAAACGGGCTCACAGCCTTTATTCCCTATTTTTCTAGAAAAGAAAATAGAGAGGGAAAATTGTCAGGAGAGTGTTAAAGTGTATTTTGAGTTGTTATTCTGAGCTGGCTTCCCATCTTACAAATGTCCATTTAGTCTTCACATGTACATCAAGATGCTGCTATAGGTTTGTACTTCAATATCATTTATTCATGTAGGTTCAGAGGTTAACAGTCTATTAGACACCGAATGTTTGTTTGCGTATTGTAAAATTATGCCCACAGTAGAGTTGACGGGCACAATTTGCCCGCGGTTAGAAGGTTAACAGGCTCGTCCTACCCTACCTCCATACACCACTGCACAACTACCAAGCCCCCACCTCTCCATCACCCTCCTCCTCCTTACTCATTCTGTTTCAGATACAAATTGAAACTCCCAGTTTATACCTTATGAGATAAACACATTAATAGCACTGGAATGATAAACTAGGGATTGGAGGAGGCTGTATAGATCAATGTATTACAATCATGTAATATGTAGTTCAGGTACAATAAAGTTTCATAAAACTCGAATACAACACACTGAAATTCAGTTTAACCAGAGTCAATGAGCTGACTTGGGTTGTCCTTCATTTCACTAGACTTTTTCCGGTGAAGCCAATTAGGTCCCGGGCTTTCTGACTTAAGACTGGTGTCCCTCAGTTATTTGGAAATAATTCACATAATTCCTTTTTATCCCACACCTTTCTTGATATTGAAAGGAAAAGCTAGAGTTGAGAACAATTGACAACAGGCAAATTTATATCTGGTTCCTCTGAACTGTACCAGATGTGACCCCAGTTAGTCCAGTTTGCTGATGCTTTACTGTAATATTGATTATATGTACTATAGTGGTGTGCTCACATTTACAGCTGTACCTGCCTCTATTTTCATTTCTTATTTTATCTATCTATCTATAGCTCTTGACTCTTCGTCCCCCCAAGGGGGTGACCATGACAGAGGTGTCTCCAGCCTTCCCTGTTCCAACACTCCCTCCTTACTTGGTCAAACCTTACTCTGCCCCTAATTTTTCTCTCCCTTATGTACTCTTCCACTCTGTTCTGCCATCTAACCGGAGGTCTGCCTCTCACACCAGGTCCCACAACTTCTTCATTTCTTGTTTATTTACATTATATACACCTGTAGCAGGCAACCTTTATGTATATGATTGAGCATATTCCAGGTTAGGTATAAAATATAGTCACATGATCATATTCCATGTTAGCTATAAAACTTTATATGCAATGTAAAAGTTGAAGAAATAAAAAGACTAGACTAGATCAACACAAACTTATTTATCATTGTGACCCTGGGGTCACCAATTGTAATGAGTAGTTACAATGTTAGTGAAGATGTTATCTTCACTTGGGGTTAATGGCAAATAAGTTTGTGTTGGTCTACTCTAGTCTTTTTATTTCTTCGGGTTTTACATTGCATATAAAGTCTTATAGCTAACCTGAAATATGATGATGTGACTATATTTTATAGCTAACCTGGAATATGCTCAATCATATACATAAAGGTTGCCTACTACACACCTTTGTAAGTTGCATGTACAGTAGAATTTCTACATCTACTTTACCAAAACTTTGGGATATTACTCCCTTTCCCGTATGATAATTGGAATTGAGTAAATGTTTTACATCAGGTCAGTTTTTTACATTTCTCTTCATCTAAATCAGTTTATAAAGTTATCAGAATTTAGTTGATGGAAAAGGGTACATCATGTATATCCTGTTACCATGCTGTACTCATTCTCAGGACATATCCCATCTTGAAACATACGAAAAAAGAAAATTATGCAAAACCTGACACATAGTACACCTCACCCTAGAGGTGGGTGATATTGGCTACACTGCCTGGGCACTCTTAAGATGGGGTTGGAGTTGAAGTTGGTGCCCTTGCAGTGAAAATCCTCAATCATTGAGTTTCTGCTGTGACCAGTCACAAAATAGAACATTTTCAAGATGAGGTTAAATGTAAAAACTGTTGAAGGATAGAACATGGTTATACCATCTCATGTTACATGGGGTCCAGTATACTTATTATTGCGGTATTTATTTTTCCAGCTGCAGTTTATTTATTGTGAAGTAGAGTTTGTTAATGTCCTAGCATGCTATCAGTTTTTTTGCACAGTTTTTTGCTGCTGCTGCTGCTGATTTAAACATTATATAATCATATAGTTTATTAATTGTAATTGTAACTGGCTTTAATGGAGCAGCTGGAATTTGGCAGCACCCAGCAAACAGTTGCTGTCTATTTCCAGTATTTATAGTTGTGAATGTTATAAAGGAGCATTTTATATCTTGCTGATAGGGCTGTGTCATGTGCTGCTGTCTACCACTTATGGGAGAGTTATATGATATATTCATAACCTCCAACTGAGTTGTCAGCTCAATTTATTTTTTATTTTTTTATTTTTATCCTCGTATTAGCATTATTAATCATACTTTTTCCATATACTCGTAGCAGGTGTGCTCTCATTCATTTGTATTGATTCTGCACATTTCAAGAGTAATGTATAAGAGTAATTGCAATAATATATCAAATTATAAGAGATCTTGTTGAAGGACATCAGAGAGGGATTGAAATTTAAAGGAATTCAGATATTGTAATCAAATGATATGCAGTAAAAATATTGCACGTCCATAAATCTAAATGCACTATGACTTCTGATGAGCATTAGTAGATACCATAAGAATAATTATTAAATGAATGAATGACCGTCCATGGCCATACTGTAGGTGCAGTACTGAATTTAGTTAAATAAGTATTTATGAAAAAAAGTAATTTTCAGTAAAATTAAATAAAAATTATTGCTTCTCCTACTGCTAATAAATATTGCATATTGATCATGGATGGGCAACTTTCTTTGATCCAGTTACATGAAGCAGTTACAGTACACAAGTGTAAACATTGTTAGACTGATTTCGAATACTAACATCTACAGTGGGATTGTTTGCTGATAAAAGGGTGTACAGTAATTAACACATGAGTAGACAGCAGAATGATACAGTCACTCAGCCAGACTAACCTTCCTGCATGGAATTTTATCTCTTACCATCATTATGTACCCGCATGGCAGAACGTGTTCTCTCAGCTCTTCGGTGAAGTGGTCCACGCTAGTGTCTTTGACCAAGGACGTAATGCGGAAGGCAAACAGGTGCCCATGTTTGGGTTTGTCACATTCCGTAATGCTTCTGACTGCGCAAAAGTTTTAGAAAAACGGGTGAGTTTAAAGGAAGGCACAGGGTTTGCTGAACAAAGAAACCATAGATTTGTAAATGGTGATACTGTATACAAAGATGGATGTTAATATTTTTCCTTTTAGTTGAGTATTGTTTACTAACCAGAAAAAGTGGTAGTATAAAAAGTAAAGATATGAAAACATAATGTTAATGAATACTGGTCATATAATGAAAATACATAATGAAATCAGGGATGGTGAAGGTGGTGAATTATATTTTCTACAAAATTTGTTTCTTGTTGTTGATACATATATGTACTTAATGTACTGTACAGTAGTAACTTGTTGAAATGACCTTGGAGTAAAATGGATGATCACTTGCTCTTTTTGCAGCCTATAATAATCAATAATCATCAGCTCAATATACAACCGAGGGAAGGTAAAAAGAACACCAAAACTCCCACAAGCAATGGAGGAGCAGGAGGAGGAGAAGTAGGAGTAGGTATCGGAGGAATGGGAGGAGAGGGAGGGGGCAGTGAGACAGTGGCAAGGGGACTGGGCAGTAACTCTGCATATGGACTGAGCGACATCTCTCTCACATTGGACTTGGACTTGAATAGTCCCTCTGCCAATCTTACACATCGCCCTCGCCCTCAAGCTCCAGTAGCTACTCCCATCACAGCCAATGCCTCTGTCAACACCATAATCAGACCCAACTTTAAGGTAAGTCACAGGGTGGTGATGAAAGGGGTAACCCCATTCAGTATTTTCTCCTCTACTACTGGATATATAAATTTTAAAGGATATCAATAAATTCAGGAAACTTTTATCAAACTTCTTATTGCAGTTGAAGAAATCTTTTGAAATCTATTAATATCTGTATTTAGGGATTTAGAGAAGCTATAAAAGTTTAGTGCCACTCAATCACAAACCATGTAGATTGGGAAGAAAGCAGTAGCACCAGGTAGGTGTGTTTGAGACTTACGTGTGTTCTTGATCCTAGATTAGTGTTTTGCTTTGCAAGACAGTTTCTTATTTTGTATTTAGTTGAGCTGTGATTTTAAAATAAAATAAATATGTATAGTTGCTTGTTAAGTGCTCAAAGTGTACTTTTTGAATGCGTCTGTAAGTTCCATTATTAAATCACTAATATTCTTTTCTGTTCAGCATTGTATACTGTACTTATTTAGTTATTTGACTTACTATGCTTGACGTTTTTCTTGTTTTTAATCTATATAATAAGGATACAATTTCTGTTTGTGTGTAATGGGGTTCGTAACCCATATATTGGGTCACAAAATGACCATATCATAGCACAATACAGTAGGGTCCCACAATATGCGAGTTCGCAATATGCGATTCGCATAAGATGCGAGGACCCCCAAATAATAAAAATTAATTATTTTGATATGCGAGAATGACCATAAAATGCGAATCTGAGGCTCAAAGTAGGGTAAATCCGAGGAGTTCCTTAAAATACGAACTTTTTTTTTTTAAATGCGAGCCGTAGGCGGGCGTTCGCACAGTGTTGCCACTTTTGAAAACAGAAATTCCCACAGATTTTACATAAAAATGCTTCAAACTATTTTTAATTGTTCACAATTATTTCATGTGAAAAGTTAGAAAATTAATAAACTAGGTGTTGCCCTTTTTGTCTGTACATAACAGATTAATAAAATAAAGGAATTCTTTCCTACATTTCAGAGAAAATAGTATGGAGGAGAATTGTTTTCTTTCAAATGCCTAATGAGCTCATTATAATAATTAGTCTACAGGTCACCACTGATATTAGATTCAAAATAAACAGTTAATCATTTTCATATCAGCTGGAACATTTCATTCCATCATTTACATTTGTATTTTATATTAAACTTGGTGCATCACTTAAAATTCTAATGTAACCAATACATCCTCCTCGGGCACATCTTCATTGCTTGGAAGAATCTTTGCCCAAAAATTTCTTACCATCAAACTGTGTTAGATGGTAAGTTTTCTTTGCAGCACTCATTATATCAATGCTAATTCAAGTGTGGATACCAACTGACTAAAGTTACGACAGCGGTAGAGGCCTCTGTCACTCTGTGAGGATAAGCTACTGTAGTTCCTGTTTTAACTTGTGTTTACATACACACACACACACACACACACTCATTTTTCACAATATTCTTAGCATTATCTTAAAATTCCCCCTGTACATAATCCCACTAGAATTTAAGGTAAGGGAAAAATTGCATTTTTTTTTTTTTATGGATAGTGTGTATTTTCTCATTTTCATTTATTAATATATTATTTTCTGTTTGTATGTGACTGAAATGTATGGTATCATGCCCCAATTACCTTTTTAAGGGATTATTACCAACAAAATTGGAACTTTACGGCAATTTTTTGGGGCAGATCGACCATAAGACGTATTTCCCATAGGTTATGTGTATCGTAAGATGCGAATTCGCAATATGCGAGCTCGTCCATCGACCATAAACTCGCATATTGCGGGACCCTACTGTATTTGTAAGGGCAAAGCTACTCTTAAAATGCTCTAACTGGACGAAGCCACCAGTTTAAGAGTTCTGTCCAGAATTTTAGATTTGACGTGAAGTGTGAGTAGCCCAGCTCAAGGCCAGTCAGATAATGTACAAATTATATTCTCATGTACTCACCCCATGGGAAAGGGCATCCCTTTTCTGTCATGTATCATTCACAGGGCTGACTCATGAATACAGTTACTCAAGACAGGCTAGTGGGGAATGCTATCTATTAATATCTACTGGTGTGAGAGGCAGACCACCAGTCATATATTATACATGAACTGGGTCGATGATGTGAGGAAGAGAAACTTTACAGAAAGAGAAGGGCTTAACTTTGTGTAAGGTAGTGACTCAAAATATGTACTGGTACTGGTCCAATACTTTAATTAAAACATTTTTAGTATATAGTATATACCATACTATGCATTAAATTACAGTTGTGTATTTACCATAGTGGTATTCATGTGTACAGGAAAGGACATTGCAGTCCTTATTTGCAGTTTCTTATTTTTGGGCTATTTATTTATTTTATTTTCATACCTTAACCTTGGGACTGTAGGCTGTCAGTAACCTGTAACTCTTGTGAGGCCCAGAGATTAACGAGTGTTGCTTTAGATGAGACGGTGGAACTTCATGATGCTAGTTGCATTTTCTCTGCCCCACTAGATAACGACACAATTTATACATGTCACTTTCAGGTGGGGAGGTAGTGGTGGAGTGAATGTTGCTTATATGCACATTGGGTTGGAGGAAAGTCATAATTGTGCCTTTGTATAAGAGGAAGGGGAGTAAGGATGAGTGTGGTAGCTATAGGGGAATAAGCCTTCTCATTGTACCGGGGAAGGTATATGGGAAGGTTCTTACTGAGAGACGGATGGAAGTAACAGGAAATAAAGTTAGTGAGGAACAGGGAGGGTTCAGAAAGGGTAGAGGATATGTGGACCAGATATTTGTATTAAAATCAAAAGTGGAGAAATATTGGGAAGGGTATGAAATTGAATGCTGCCTTCATGAACTTAAAGAAGGTATACAATAGGGTTGATAGGAGAGCTATGACAGAGGTGTTGAAGATTTATGATGTTGGGGAGGGGGGGAGGTCTTTGCTGAAAGGCATTGAAGCCTTTTATGTAGACGCAAAAGTATGTGTACGGGTAGAGGTTGATCTAAGTGAGTTTTAATATTAGTGTAGGGCTGAGACAGTGATGTGTTATGTCACCATGGCTGTTCAGTACTGTATATAATATGGATGGTTGTATGAGAGAAATGAAAGCCAAAGTGAATGGCCTGGGGGTGAAGTTGAGGCTGAATGAAGTAAATTAGTCCTTGGTGGCAAGCTTATTTGCAGATGACACTGTGTTAATGGCTGAGAGTGATGGACGAGCTTCAGTCTGTGTGTAAACAAAGGTGAATGTTGGTAAAAGTAAAGTGATGGTATGTGAGAGTGCAGAAACTGAAGTGATTGACTTTGCGACACCTTACAGAGTAGGAGTACCTACTGGGACTAAGTGTGAGATAACTCTGAGGGGTGAGAGGATGGAGGAAGTGAAGAAGTTTAAGTACCTGGGTACAGTTCTGTGTAAACATGGAAGTATGGAAGGAGAAATTAGGGAGAGAGCAATGAGGGATAGACAGGTCATACGATCACTGGTGAGGATTATGAAGGGTAGAAATGTGAATATAGAAGTGAAAAGGGGACTACGTAATAATATAATCCTGCCATCACTGACATATGCGTCGGAGAGATGGAATAGGGTTCATCCGTCTAGAATAGGTGCAGTGGAAATGAGTTACTTGGGAGGAGCATGTGGAGCTTCTAGGTGGGATGGAGAAAGTAATGAGAGAGTGCGGAGTGCTTGAGAGAGTGAAGTGTAATATATTGAGGTAGTTTGGACATGGAGAGAGAATGCAAGGTGATGAGTTTGTAAAGAAGGTATATGGCCACCCCCTTGGGGGGAGTTCCCGGAGGGAACGAGGCGTCAGAGCTATAGATAGATGTAAAGGAGAGAAACATGAGGGGCAGAGTAGGGCTTGACCAAGTAAGGAGGGAGTGTTGGAACAGGGAAAACTGGAGACACTTCTTTCGTGGCCACACTCTTGGAGGAATTTCCCGGAAGGAACGAGGCATCAGAGCTATGGATAGATAGATAGACTATCAGAGGAGAGCAGCTATACTGTCACTCACATAATTTTGGAATATTGTCGGGCATCTTCTATGCTGTGAGTTGGGGAGGATGGAGGGTATTATATGTTTTTTATTGAATATTTACAAAGATTAATTAAAGATGTTCTTCATTCCCAAAAGTTCCTCATCACTAATACCTGTTTGTATCATGACAGAATCTTACAAGCACCAATTCGGGTGGCCCCACTGTTACTCTGCCTCCCAAGCTGTCGCGACCACAGCCCAAGCATGCACAGGTTCCTACCAAACTGTAAGTAAACTACTGTAAAGTACTGGTACACATATTGCCATATATTTCTAATAATGTAATCAGATTTTACTATATTTATCTTAAATACAGTAAATGCTTAATGTAACACATTTATTCAGCCACTTAAAACATTTAGGACTGTCCTATTACAATATTATGACTACCACCTCCAGCGATACCGTTCTCAAAACATTTCAAACGCCATCTAGTGATGTCACATATCCTAACCTTTGTCCTAACTTACGACATCCTGCAGAGGTGTCTAAGCAGAGCATAATCGTAAAAGAACATGGAATGATATCTACAGTGTGACTTATATAGAAACCTTCTGCTCTTTGAAAAAACATCATTGTATTTCAAAGAGTAATGTACTCTGACAGTTGGGGTCATGTATTATTATTTAGTTAAACTCATGAAAATAGCGGTCTCTTGGATTAAAGGATAGCTTTAGCTTAGTAATCTCATGCGAATCTGCCTTATAAATTCACTCAACGTTGAGAAAACTTACCATGACACACCAAAGAAAACATAGAAATTTACAGGATGACTATTATAGTTATAGAGTTCAACAAATCCATTTAATGTCATATTTTCATCATTTTTGTTAAGGGCTACTGGATTACATTTCACGTTGTTGTTGAAGTTCCTCAAGCTGTCTGGCCGAGCAGCCCCGAGCTCCTGAGGAAGGCCATGGCCCGAACCGGGCTTTCCCACAGTGCTCTCAGAGAGTGTATGTTGTGTTGTTGGTGAGCGGGGTTGTGTGTATTGCAGTCTTCAATAATGTGTTTAATAGTATGGGGTGCTGTGTTGCATCCTGGACAGGCATCCGCAATGGCTTCATACAGCCTCTTCTGGTATATCAGAAGGGCCGGGTGGTGGGCACATCGCAGACTGGCCAGGTGGACTCTGTCCTCACGGGGAAGGGAGGATTCAGATGGATAGATGTCAGGAGGTCGTGCATGCAGCTGTGTGGTTTTTTTTTAGTGTTTAGATGGACTGATGAGTGATTTGAGTATGGATGTGTTTTTGGAGATTGGTTTGGAGTGGGCAGAGTGTAAGAGATGATAGTATTTGTGTGTGGTATCTTGTGCTAGGTGTTGTTTTAATGTTCCTTGGCATGTGTGGGTGTTGTGCCACGTAGTGTAGTGGATGTTGTGGGTTTGTGGAGGCTGCAGCAAGTGTTTGTGTGCCTCTCATGTCAAGATGGTCCTTGATTTTGAGGACTTTGGTTTCATGGTGTAAGTGGTCTGTAGGTGTGATAGCTGTGCAGCCTGTGATAGTCTTTAGGGCTCTGTTCTGTATGGTCTGTAGGGTGTTGTGATGAGTCTCAGGGAGGTTTGAAGCCCAGGCAGGGCTTGCATAGTCCATCACTGATCGAATATATTGTTTGTATACTGTGATTGTAGATTTCACGTTGATGGTGCTACTACATTTCAGAAGATAATGTTCCTTCTCTGAAATAACTCCAAAGTCACATTATTATTATGTAGAGGAAGAAAGAAGACTGTACTAGATCAAAATGATAAAGGAGACTGAGGTGAGGGACAGTAAGCCCAAATGAAAAAGGGAATGAGGGACAGCTGAAGAGAGAAAATACTTGTCTTGGTTCCAAAGAGGCATAATAAGCCAATAACCCTTAAAATAATGCCCACATTAGTGCAGGTATTAACCTCCTTTGGTATCCAAAACCAGAGAGCATAATTTATGAGCTGAGAAGTTGGGTGGATATTTCTTTGCAGGAAGGACTTCAATATCTACTTTCTGTACACAATAATTGCCTCTGAAGCAACTAATATGCCAAAATACTCCTCGGCCAAGGTCCAACCCGCTTTGTATTTATCTTTAAATGTCAGCTGTTCCTCTCAAATGTTCCTTGAGTCTAATTAGCTCTTGCATCAATACACATGGACTGTGATTGAGTGTGAGCAAGTCAGCTGATCTGATGCCTGTCTTCTGGCCCTATAGGATAGTGTAGGGCATGTCATGGATTACGATATTGAAAATCTACTTCAACTTTTGATTGTCCGACCCCAGGACACTATTGTAGCAATATTTGTTAATGTGTCTCAGATCTCCAGTGATGTGGAGAGGGATAAAAACAGCAGTAGACACAAGTTTTGTTTAATATATATCTTCTTTGCTTGACATAAAAGAATGAAATTTTCCCCAGTACTTTATAGGTCTTGTATGTTATTGTCTACCTTTTTTTTTTTTAATAACAGAGGCAATCCAGTAGCTCTTGCAAAGGAAGATTCTGTTGCAAATACCCCCTCTTACAAGCGGCTCATTGAGATATGCAAGCAACGCCTTGGGAAGGACTTTTCATCGTGAGTAAAGCATATCTGTATTTTATAAAGGGGGGGGGGATGGAAATATAATTCCACTAATAGAATTGGCAATCCTCTTCCCTTTTCTTGTTTTCTCCTCTCCATTGTCTGGGTATGTCATTTCTTTCAACCCACCAGTGTTTTCTTTTCTTTTATCCCCACCAATTTATTACCTTTACACAGTCCCAGTCATTAGGCATATTCAATACAAAATCCAGATTATAAATCTGCCACAGAAAATGAAATTTGATGGAAATGTCTAAGAAAAGGTTCCTTCCTATTCTAATTTTAAAGATTTATTGACAAAAACAATTATAAGCAATAGTGAAGATGTTCACTTCTATTTACAGCTGTATCCTTCCCTAGCAGGGTCACTGTGGGGACTAACGTCAGTGCAGTCCTGTTTCCAGTCCCAAATACAGTAAATAGGGGGAGGGTTGGTGTTAGGAAAGACATCAAGTGGTATCATCATTTGCCAAGAGCCAAAATAACATCAACCGTACTTCGAAATAGATGTATAGAGTAATAATGCTTGGCAGGAATGATTTAGAAGGGATGATAAAGGAGAACAAAAGAGTTTAATTGTATACACAGCTCCTATTGCATCATCATTAATATTCCTTTTCTCTTTTTCAAGGGATGGGGTGGCTCTAGTGCCAATGCAGAACCCCAGACAGGCAAGGGGTTCAGCTTCAAGGCTAGTTGAACCTTTAGTGGGATATAGGTTAGAGAGTGGGGTCCACAACTCTTACTCTCTCATCTGTATCGTAGGGGATATGAGGCTGACTGCACCATCACAAGAATGTTTCTGTTACTGTAAAGTATATGTATATCATATAACAAATTTTTCTTCCTCTCAGACCCGATATCTGTGCTGCCTTGCGAGAGGTGCGAGCAATGAACAACAACAGCCTTTCAGGAATTACTCAAGAAAAGATCGTGGAGCGCGTCCGTTCAACTTTAAAATCACGGCGGCCTGGAGCTGGCCAGGCTACAGTAGCCCCATGGGCAGGGTTGGTACATGGAGGAGGAGCTGGTGCTGCAGGATCAGAATGGCAGGGCCCCAGACGGGAAGAGGGTACAGCCAAAGAGGAGAGTTGCTCCATCTGTTTGGATGCTCTCAGTACTAGTCCTTCAATGTCTCTTTCATGCCAGCATGTGTTCCATGAACGCTGTATCAAAGGTTGGCTTAAGCGTCAGTCAAACTGCCCTAACTGTCGCAGATTCTCTCTCATGGCTGATGAATATCCCAAACTAACCCATTAGGAATAATATGTATGGGTGAAGCTACTGGACGTTTCTCCTAGTTTCAGTCCTGTATCACATGCCTTAAAGTTGTGAATGAAATTTTTTTACACTGAAACATTCAGTGCTTACTACTTAGTACAGCTCAGGATATTATTCTGTTAGAACAGTTTCAGAATGTTGCAAAATGAATAACTTACAGGATATTCTTGTTTTTTGAGGTGCCTGTAACAGAGATAGGTTTTCCACTGTAAATGCATTCTGTGATGCACTCGTGTAATTTTATATTGCCACCATGTGTACTAGAGTTTGTGTATTGCACAGAATGTATTTACAGTGGAAAACTTGCCTTAACCAATCTGCAACAGTTATTCCATTTCATGAACATTAGAGGATCAAGTGGTCACTATTACCATAGCTTTCATATGAAAACTACTGTATATATCTTGTTCACTTCTTAGCAATAATTGGATACAGACTAAACTACGTCAAAGAGAAAAAGAAGGGCTTGTGGTCAACCCTTTTATGTATGTAGCAAACTAATAAAAAGACCCAACTTTATTTAATTTATAGTTTACAGTCACTGCCACATAAAAACACCAGGCTTGATAATACTGTACAGTACTGTATAAATTTTATATACTGTGTGGAAAATCTCAGGATTGAAATCTGTCAATACAAGGTACAGTAATGAGCCCCTATTATTTACTGGTGGCTAGTGCCAAGAGAGTATGAAACTAGAACTTTAAATGCTCTGCGGCATATCATCTCTCCCCCTTCAAATAATATTTATTGTTATTTTCATGTAGAAGCAACTGTACATATCACCACTGTGAATTACATTGTGTGACCACACCCAGGCCTTACTCTGTAGGCCTACACGAGAGTAATACAGTACAGTATATGCATTTATTTGCATGGATTGAAAAAGAAAAAAAATCAGTTATGAATGAGGCAGTAACATATTATTTACTTGATTATAAAGAACAACTTTTTTCATTAAAATTGGCAAAGTTTTTGGTGCAGTATACAAACATAGGCAGACATCCTCTGCTGAAAATGAAGGAAAAAAATTCTAGTTTGTATCCTAACCCATGGTAAGCACATTAAAAGAACAAGAAACTATGTAACATGATTACTGCAAATAGTTTTAGTTGTATTAAATGCAGTAATGGGAATAATTGGTTAGAGGAAACAATGATGAGATGTTTATGAGGATAAAATATTCCAATATATTTACTATTATTTTTTTTTTTTTTTTGCACAAAGCACATTGTACCATAAATTACTGGAATACAAGAAGAATATCGGCTGACCGAATCTATTTAAAACAGCGTTAAATACCATCTATAATCACTGGGTCCATGATTACTATACTTCAAATGAAGATAATAAGAACCAAAATTGAGTCTTGGAGTAAAGCTCGGCTGTCCCCATTAATCCCCTTCTCTCTGTCTCAAATATCGAGTTTTCCACTGTGAAATTCACTTTTAATGAACTCCACCCAAATTAAACATGGTGTTTATATTTAGCCACCAAGATCAGGTTGATTTTTAAGGAATGTGAATGCTGGGATTCAAACACCTGTTTTTTATGCACTCGGTCCCTTGTACGACATGTGTGAATGATTGTTTAAGTTTCAAGAAGGCAAGTGTTATCTCGTATGTTTTTCAAGAAGTCTCAAATCCCACCATACAGCTTATTGTCTTGTAAATATGGGTGTTGCAGCCATATTCACATGTTACAATGAACATGGAAGGATATGTTATGAAAATGCAACTATTTCAATTTTATTTGCACAGTTTGATTAATGTGCCTTATTAAAATAAGAAATATATGAAATATTTTTGTATGAGTGGAGCATGTACTTACATTTAATCATTTTGTAAATGAATATTTCAAGTAAACGGTTCGTTACCTGAAGTTTTATGGTTGTCATTCATGTACGTATCCCAAACCTGTCCTGCCCCCAGACTCCTACATTACCAGACAGACAATATTGATGCACTTTACTAACTGATTACCGATGAGGTATCATCAATACTCAATTTCCTTCTTTTCAAATGGTGGAGGGCTTCAGAGCCAGCAGGAGTGGAAAAATGAAATTAGAATACAGGATGAGGGACTGAATGATCCAGGATAAATGGTCAGTTCACATTCATTCTACCGTTCAAGCCCAAGAATAAGAATAAGGAAGCTACTGAAAAGGTATCCAGGGCCTCCCTACGTAAGTTACCAAAGGAGGGTAGTGCCTCCATTGTTGTGGGCAGTGCCTGATGGATATTGGTGCTCCACCAATCCCTGTCTTTCTTCGTTTCCCTCCCTTCCATTTGTTCTTGCAGTCCCTTTTGTCTCCTACTTTGTAACTCCACGGTCTCTCTGGCCAAGCACAGTGATTTTTCTGCTTTACCTCATCATCATTATCCCTATATACAAGGAGTCAGACATGTTATTCCTCCATATAGACTCGCAGTGGTTCCCAAACTGGGGGGCCATATAGAAGAATGTAGGGGGCCATAATCTGAGGCTATGCATAAATAAAACCAAGGGAGTTTAGCGGATAGGTAGCCAGTGGAGGGAACTTAAAGGTTTGTGCAATGCCTTGCTGCCAGACACATGAGTAATTTTTTATATGATTGTGTTCTTGACATAAAACAAGACATGGGGGTGTACTAGGGAAGCAAGATAATTATAACTCAACATAATTCTAATCTAAGGCTTCCTAAGCTGTGTATTCTGTATGATAATCTGGTCTTGAATCTTGCGTATCAGCAAGGATGTTCATATTATTCATTTAACGGGTTATGGTTGGGGGGGGGGGGGCATGGACAAGGATCATGTATGAAAAGTGGGTAACGACCAGAAAAAGTTATAGAGAGTGCTTAGAGCCTCTGACAAATTGTATACTCCTCACCAGCCACACTAGAGATAGCCTACTCTCGCAGTCTCACTATTGGTAAATGACAACTTGCACATACAAAAGAGTCCATCTCATGCTCCTAGTGCAACTCATGAGTATGAAGTGAATGATGCAAATATATACTCTATTTTGTCAACCCTGAAGGCATCAACACCTGTAATATTTAAATTGGTGTCATTGTTCACCACCCTCCAGTTGCCATCAGGGGGTATTGCCTGCGGCGGTGATGTCACTGATGTGGGTAGTACTTTGTTTAAGGATTTGGGCGTTCTTTCGGACCCAAACCACTTCCTTTTCGTTCTTTAATTGTCCCTTCCTTCCTTCTGTTTTCTTTGTTCTTGCTGTCCCGCCTCTTTTATCACCTCCCTTGTGGCAGGGTCCAGAGAATACATTCTCTGGACCCTGCCTTGTGGTAGGACAGGGTCGTATGCAAGAACGTTCGCGGTGTTGATGGTGTGGTACTGGTACGATGGCACTGTAGAGAGTTTATGGAGTCATCGTACCAGTACTACACCATCACTGTTGTTGTATGCTGCCCACAGTCTTCCTGACATAGTAATCTTCTTTTTCCCCCTTTACAATTAAAGTTCAGTGTGGTTACTTCACTCTCTTCTTTGTTACTATATTACCGTACAGTACACAGTTTGAGTTTTGATGCACCGTTGATTGGCATGATAGGCCTACTATTATTACCTCTGTACTGCGCTGCCAGTTCTCTGAATATTTAACTCGCAAGCAGCTGGCAGGGATTCACCAAACACTTACGCCGGTACCCCTTTCTCTTTGTTGAAAAATTACATCACTCTCCTTTATTTATATTACACTGGAAATTGTTGAACACTCGATACATGCTTGCTCCTCACCCAACACAAATGCGTTTCGCCGCTAAATTCGCTCTGTAAAATAATAAGAACATGAGCGACGAAGATACTGTAATTCAATTTTCCCTCCTAGTAGTACAGTAGTTTAATTAATAATACTCCCCCCCCCCCCCCCTTGATCTTTCATGCACAGCTGGGTCAACTCTCTCTCTCTCTCTCTCTCTCTCTCTCTCTCTCTCTCTCTCTCTCTCTCTCTCTCTCTCTATATATATATATATATATATATATATATATATATATATATATATATATATATATATATATATATATATATATATATATATATATATATATATATCAGTGGTTCCCAACCTTTTTTCTGTAATTTCCCCCTGCATCTAATTCAACCATCCAGATTTCCCCCTTCATACCATCTCCCGGGCGTTACATAACTACTGATAATTTCCAGAATTTTAATTCCAGACTAGAATTTCCCCCCTGGGGGAAATTTCCCCCCGGTTGGGAACCATAGACCACTGCTCTCTCTCTCTCTCTCTATATATATATATATACCCTTATATTGACTCTGTCTGAAGATATATATATATATATTATAATTAAATTAATACTTATGCTCCTATTTCATTTGACTGTGGCATCTGCTGGTATAAAATTGGATATTATATTATATAGGTGTTTGAACCTCTCATTCACAGAGTCTTCTTATTTATTCTGCAGCAAGTGAGGAATTTTAGAAAATAGAATACTATTATATCAAGTTAAAAAATAATCACACTTCTCGTGTATAGTAGTACAAGACGACAATCGCATGTAAGTCTATATATTTTTTAATGTTTTGCTTTTCAAAGCGTTTCTCCGTATTTTAGAAATATGTAGTAACATAAAATTTGATCATCCTCTGTCAATGTAGCAGTATATATTTTCCAATACTATTATAAACGGGCCAGTAGTGGTGAGTGACTCGCAGTGCTTCTATTTTAGGATAAAATACCCTATACTGGGGTAATCAGAACCTATTTAGGGTAGTATGTAGGGTAATACCTAATATAGGGTAATTTTAGGGCAATTTTTTTTTATAAACTTGTCATAATCTAGCGAAAATTAGGAATAGTGCACAAAGCTATTGTAGACATGAAATTACATATCGGAAATTACTTTATACTGAAGTTTTACATTGCTTTGCTTTTTGGTAAGCCCATCAATTTGAAGTTATCTATAATCATGCAGTGCCAGTGTATCGGGGCATAACCCTTGATGCGGGCCACTTTTTGTGGCATAAAATATAATATATTTTAGTTTGTCTTATATATGATCATAATTGACTATCTGCAATAATGCATTACATTATTTTATGATGTTGCCGACTTTTTATGATAATACTTTTTAGTAATATAGGGTAAAACTGTCTCGATTCTAGGGTAATATTTCTCCCTCATGGAAACCCTGTGAGGCTGTGAGCCTGTTGTTGAGCCACCTAGCGGCTGTTTGGGTCTCTACGGTCTTTCCAAGGCGAAGAAGACGTGAGTAATCCCAGAGTTCAATAATATATCCCGGTTCATCCGGAGTATCTGATACATATCGTGTGTAAGTAAGGTTTTATTATGAACATTGTGTATTGGGCTTTGTGTTAATGGCTTGAAATAACAACAGATGTGATGAATTGGGTTCTGATAGTTGATAAAATAATGGTACCGCGATGTAAACAAACCCTTGCTGGCCATGTTGTCTCTCACAGTATTGAATTGGTTTAATTAATTAGGCTATCACTTAAGTCGGATGGTAATTTACTTATGTATTGAAGTTCTTGCAACGTATAATGAAAAAGTATGGAGAAGCGGTTTAATTAAATAATGGTAGAGTGGATTCATATGCTAACACGACTTATAATTATTTCTTCTCGTTACAATTATTCTTCACGTTGGTCATAATTGTCTCGTTTATTGGTCATATTTGTCTCATTTATTGGTCATATTTGTCTCATTTATTGGTCATATTTGTCTCATTTATTGGTCATATTTGTTTAATTAATTATTGGTAATTTGTTTCATTTATTATTGGTAATTTGTTTCATATATTGGTCATATTTGTCTCATTTATTGGGTCATATTTGTCTCATTTATTTTGTAATTTGTCTCATTTATTGGTCATGTATGTCATTTATTGGTCATATGTCTCATTTATTGGTAATCTCCCAAAAGAAGCTGCAGAAGACCAGTTGTCCCAGCTCTCGGCATCCTGGTTAAGTTTTCAAGTATAAGTTAGTTCCCACAAAGGGCTGCTCATGGGCAGCATGGTAATAGGTAAATTGAGACTCGGTAAAGGAAGTTACTTTGTTAACGTTACCATATTCCTTCGTACTTTTGTTGGTGGTTGTTTTTGCTTCATGACGTCATTTCCCAGTGTGACAAGAGGGTATTTATTTAGACTTGCCGTTATGTAGCAGAGTTGCCAGATCCTGCTAGGTCCAAGTATTTTACCCCAGTCAGTTCCTTTTACTTTACCATGGTTAGTTCTCGGTAGTTTGCTCAGATTAGGTAATCTGCTGCTGTTTAGGTTAGGTAAGGTATGGTCAAGTACGGTCAGGCTAATGGGACATTTCCAAATAAAGCATTAGAAGAAAAGTGTTTCAGAATGGTATAAATTAGTGGGTAAAGAACGTAGAAACATCGAAATAGAAACAGCAATAGAATAGATAATTACTGATAAGAGTCGTCTAACTAAATACAGTATATTATTTCTAATTTGACCAATTGTTTTCCCTCAATAACCTATTTTAGTAAAGCAATCAGGGCTTGAAGATTGAGAACAATTGTGTAGTAAAACAACAAACTAATATGGCATTCAAAATAATGATCCTCTATTTTTTAAACCTTCGTTCCATTTTTACACCGCCTCTTGCATCCGTCGTCCGCCATATTTATCATCTGCTGCTCTCTTCCTTCCCAAACTATGAATGTCTGTATCTTGCTCATATTGTGGTTTCTTTGACAAGTTTCACTATGCATTATTGAAACATTTTCTAACTAAATCTGATCCCATTCCATCGCTAGATTATTCTGACTTACGGTCATGGCTGTGTTACTGTGTACCAGTTTTGCACTGACATAACGTAACTTTTTCTACTTTTAATAAGTTATTTCTCAAGAACTTATTAAAAACCAGATCAAGTGTGGTAATTGCTAGAGATCTCATGAGGTGATATACATATATTTTGTTGTACAAATGCTGCTGTCACCAAGATCTAAAAGAACCATTGCTTATTTGTGCAAACCATCACATAAAGGTAAATCTCATTATTACAGTAGACAGTTATGCCCTGGTACTGGTAGTATGCCTGGGTTAGATCCTGATAGTTTGTCCTGGTCAAGAGTTGGTTAGGTTGTCAATCTAATTCTATCTATAAATATTAACTATTTAGTGCTATTTACGTGTTTAACCCCCTCAATTTTCCTCGACCATCCGGCCCTGCCCTCTATGTCGAGTATCCAGCCTCTTATGGGTTAAAGGTCAAAATACACTGTTGCTCTTTTATTTCATCAGATAAAAACTGGGAAAAATGTATTATCATCCCAGGATTTTGTTTTCCATTTTGTGGCTCAATTTAAACTTTACCCTTCTCCTTTAGAGTCCTTGTATCTGTCCAGCCTACTTTTAAAAGTACCACAGTATATGACGTTTTTCAGAACCAGGTCAATCAAGCAGACTACTGTTTTCTCAAATTTAATTTCCTTCACACTATCCTCACTTTTGAATAGTACTTTGCATCCAGTACCATCCTAACCTTGTATAATCATTATTGAATTAAACAATGTAGCTATTTCTTTGCAGATCATGGAGCAGGCTACCATCAAGGAGCCTGCCAAGGCTGCCACCGAGGAACCAGCCAAGGCTGCCACCATGGAACCAGCCAAGGCTGACACCAAGGAACCAGCCAAGGCTGATGCCAAGGCACCAGCCAAGGCTGCTGCCAAGAAGCCAGCCAAGGCTGGAGCCAGGAAACCATCCAAGGCCCAGAAGAGGAAACATATTCTTAAGAGATATTTCAAGAAAAAAATCCCCTCGAAAGTGGTCAAGAAATTCAATAAAGTTGCCAAGATTATGGAAGAGAAGAAATCAGTCAAGGCAGGCAGAATCCGTTATGGAAGTAAAGTGAGTGCTGCACTGTAAATTTTTCATGGTACAACCATAAGGGGGTAATACATTTTTGGTAAATTGGAGCACCTTGATTCCTCCAAAGTATGCTAGGAAATGTTGCTTGGAATAGTTTAGAAGAATCAGTTGCTCCAGATACATATGCTTTATTGTTATTATTATATTTACTGTTTTCTCACCCACCCTTTTCAATTTATACATGCATGACCTACTAACACTCTAGGCGACACAAATACACATAGCTTCCTACGCAGACGGCATAACACCTGTACACACCGAAATGCAGGCACAGCCACTCACATCCTCCAACTCTTTCTTAACACACTTATTGCCTGGTTCACCACAAGCAGCCTTAAAATAGCACCACCAAGTCAACTATCGCCCTTCTCATCAACTGGAATGTAGAGCACCATTACATACCATACCACACCTCACCTCACCATAAATAACACATCTATACCACACACACACACACACAATACTTGGCATAACACAACATATCTATGACATTCAAACTACATATTACGGCCATCAAAAACAAATGCATGCAAAGCCCTCAGATCACTTGCCAGCACAACATTTGGACACAACAAAGAAACCACAACTACAGTGTACAAACAATATATCCGATCAATGATGGATTATGCAAGCCCTGCCTGGGTCTCCAACCTCACTGAGACTCGTCTCAACACCCTTCAGACCATACAGAATAGAGCCCTAAAGATAATCACAGGCTTCACAGCTACCACACCTACAGACCACATAAACCATGAAACCTAAGTCCTGAAAATCAAGGATCATCTTGACATGAGAGGAACATAGACACTTGCTGCAGCCTCCACAAACCCACACCATCCACTACACCCACATATGCCAAGGAATATCAAAACAACATCCAGTACATAATACCATACAGAAATACTTTCATCTCTTACACCCTGCCCACCCCAAACCAATCTTCAGAAACATATCCATACTCAAGTCACTTATAAGTCCATCCAAACACTAAAAAAAACAAGCATGAGCTCCTGACATCCACCCACCTGAATCCTCCCTTCCCCATGAGGACAGAGTCCACCTGGCCAGTCTGTGGTGTATCACCACCCAGCCCTTCTGACATATCAGAAGCTGGATGGAACAATTGTGAATGCCTGTCCAGGATGCAACACAGCACCCCATTCTATTTAATATATTATGGAAGACTGCACAACCACACTCGCCAACAACACAACATACACTCTGAGGGCACTGTGGGAAAGCTCTAT
Organism: Petrolisthes manimaculis; assembly: GCA_034508575.1. Classification (NCBI taxonomy): domain Eukaryota; kingdom Metazoa; phylum Arthropoda; class Malacostraca; order Decapoda; family Porcellanidae; genus Petrolisthes; species Petrolisthes manimaculis. The sequence continues at coordinate 72,168 of JAWZYT010002373.1, read as the reverse complement.
TCAGGCCATGGCCTTCCTCAGGAGCTCAGAGTTGCTCGGCCAGACAGCTTGAGGAACTTCAACAACAATAATAGAAGAAAAAGGATGGAGCCGGGATTCCATTGGAAATGATATATACATTCTCACCTTGATAAACTTTATTTAAACCAGATGGTTTAGTAATACAATATGTGTGGTGAAGGTTCTTGTGAGCAGCAGTAAATAGAATAAGGTCTGAAAGGTCAGTTTGCAGAGGATCTAAGATTCTAATAGGTGGCTTCTTTTGGGAGGGCCCAAGCATCTGCCAGTCAGTTTGGGGAACAACACATAGGTTGATGTTATTTAATTTATTCTAATCCATAAGCATTATCATCATTCTCTGTCACAGATGGATTAATGGGGATGACAGAACTTCAATTATATTGAATGTGATTTCTTGCCAAGCCTTCTTATTACCCATGTGTTTGTATGTAGAAGGGGTAAGATAATGATTTTCCACAATAATTTTTAGGGAAATGGCATGAAACTTATGTCGTACAGAAATAATGAAAATGTTCGACGTAATGGATTTTTGTACTCTAGTGTTGTTGCTGAATTGCAGTATGTGAAATTGTCAGGGAGGGATAACTTGAACATTCTTAATGAATGCTGGTTGCATTATCATGGCAATATACTGTATATTACTTTGTTAATGAAGGTACAATATCTATTAATTTTTTTCTCTTTTTGTAGAAACTAAAACCCAATGCCTACTATGTGAAACCAATTGCTGGTAAGACTGAAGGTACTCAACTCGTGCCAGTGAAGAAGTCACCTGCATACTATGCTGCACAACTCAAGGAAAAGAAGAGACCCAAGCGTGTCAAGTAAGTTGGTACTCATGATGACTAGAAGGTTAAAGGTGACCCTGTGGTAAAGTTTTGCCAGTATAAATAATTGTAGTTATATCTCAAACCTTTAGTATCCACACTCGGTCCTCTAATTTGGAGTAAATTCTGGATATCACAAATAAAAATTTATTTGCTTGGAAAGAAATGCATATAAATTTGGACGTGCAATAGGTTGGACTAAACTCAAACCTCCCTCCCCCCCCCAAGATTTGGAATGTCATTACAAGTGAAAAAAGTAGTCGTTTGTATTCAAGTGTAAATTGGACCCCCCTCCCTTTTTTTTTTTTTAGTTTTACTAAATGTGGGACTTATAACCAAATAAAGACAGTAATACCCCACTTGTCAAACCCATTAATACTTGTATTTATGATCAGTTCATTAATAGTTTCATTTCAGTCTGCTTTTTCTTTGTAATTAACTGGACATTGTTTTCACAAACAATATTAACTTTTTTAGACCTACTGTTGCTTTGTTGTAGCTTCATTTACTGTAATTGAGGAAATAGAATAATTGATGTTTGGTATTATTTTTCAGGATTAGCAAGAGGCCTGTGCGCTCCAGTCTCACTCCTGGTACAGTTTGTATCGTCCTGGCTGGTCTCCATAAGGGGAAGAGAGTTGTTTTCCTGAAGGGGCTTCCTGGTGGACTTTGCCTTATCACTGGTAAGGATATTTGTGCAGTGTTTGTAAATACATTTTCTCATCACATTATTTAAGGTGATGAGGCTTTTCAAGGATTCTGTATATATAGATTGTGTTTATGTAAGTAGTCAACATTTTACTTATTCAAGAGTTTATCTTGGACTAAATGAGATTATCTTAGGCTTTAAGAAAGTAGGATACTGCTAATTCAATATGAGAATGATGGGGAGTGATATTTTCACATAATTTTTAAGGCTTTCAATTATATTAACCTCTAGGAACTGAGCACAATTTAGTGGTTCCATTTTTGGTATTATACAGACATTGTGTTGACTCCAGGACACAAGTCAGAATGAAAGAAAAATGTGCAGTCACTGAGGTTGGACATGTGGTGACTGCTGTCACAACTAAATTAGCCATGTATTCGATTTGAATTGGCTACATCTCACTAAATAAGCCACTTCAAAAAAGTAAAAAAAAAACTGACTTCATTATCCAAAGATTATTAGTTGTTTTATGTACTGCTTTGTTTTATGAATAACTTTCGATTTAAAGATGGAACAACTACTTTGTATATCTTCCGCTACACTTGGCAACGCATATGGGTCATGCTGTGTGCCGTCTCAGTGTCCTTGACACATGACACACCCAGGTCGCACCTACCTGCCTACCGATTGTCAGGTCAAGTAATTCATTCCTTGCCATACCATCGCCATGGAATGTTCATCACCCTCCCACTCCTGCTTTGTACAGCCAAGCAAAGGATATTATCTATTGAGTAAATAGATATTTTATAGGAAACTAAGTCATCTATCTATCTATAGCTCTGATGCCTCGTTCCCTCCGGGAACTCCCCCGAAGGGGGTGGCCACGGCAGAAAAGTCTCCAGTCTTCCCTGTTCTCACACTCCCTCCTTACTTGTTCAATCCCTCCCCTCCCCCTCATGTTTCTCTCCTTTACATACTCTTCCACTCTGTTCTGCCATCTAACTGGTGGTCTGCCTCTCACACCACGTCCCACAACTTCACTTCCATACACCTTCTTTACAAACTCCTCACCTTGCATTCTCTCTACGTGTCCAAACCACCTCAAAGTATTACGTTTCACTCTCTCAACCACTCCACACTCAATACCAATTGCCTTCTCACTCATACCACATCTCCTATACACACTCTCATTACTTTCTCCATCCCACCTTGTTAGTCCACATGCACCTCTCAGAAACTAAGTCATAGGATGAGCAAAAACTTAAGTATATTGAGAGACAAGCAGACAGGAGGGTGAGGTGAAGAGGGAGGTTATAAGTTTATAGGGGTGCTGGCTGATGCCCGGGGTAGACGTGGCAATAGCGCAGACATGTCAAACCACCACCTCGAGTATAAAGTTGGGCTGATTTGACTATAGTAGTGTATAAGTGAATTTTGAGTTATCAGTTTGAGCTAGCTACCCATCCTACAAATGTCACTTTAATATTCAAGTACATCAGGAGACAGCTAAAGGTTTGTACTTCAATATCCTGTATCATTTATTTATGTAGCATGAGTGGTTTACATGGTACTAGTCGTCAAATGAGCTGTTTACATAGTGACCTCGAGTGCGAGAATGAGGCCCTCAAGACACAAGCTGCTGCGGGAGATAAGGCCCGCAGCTTTATGGTTAAAGGTGTTGGGCCTAAGCGCGGGTGTAGTAGATAGGGATCTTGAAGGGAAAGGCTGTTTATCTATACCAGCATTAGTACTTAATCCTTTATGCTTACACTCATTTTCTTAGTTTGTATTCCTTATTCTTGGTCACTCTCTTGCAGCCATTTCCACTCTTCATATCAATTGTCTGTGTAGTTTGTGCCTGTATATTTATTTTGGCAATGTTTAACCCTTGAAGCACAGGCGTATTCACGCTTGTCTGCGCTCCAGTGTGGGCATATTATACAAAATTTAAACAAACCATTGGTGGCTAGTACAGTAGATGAATAAATTATACTGAAGTACAAACCTTTAGCTGGACACATGAACTCGTGATACAGCCGAAGTGGAAAATGCTCTGCTACCAGTATCAGGTTCCTTTGCGACCAATAAGATATACCAGGGGCAGAAACCATGATATGAGATGGAGATGATAAACAAACTACCAGACATAAGTCACTGGTAATGTCTGGTATACTGAGAGGGACAAGCATCTTCTATAAGGACTATATTGTGAATTCCTGTGTCCAACTGTACTTGTGAAGATTATATGGACATTAGTAGGATGGGTAGGTAGTTGAGAATGACCACCAATTGAAGCACACTTTTACAATCCTTTGACAATAGATTCCGTCCGTACACACTCGGTACACACTCGGCTTTGAATTTTGAGAATTGCATTGACAACGTGTTGTCACCTGCGGCCACTGCCACTCCTTGTTCGTCAGTTTAAGGGTTGACACTTGGGGATGAAGTTGCTCCAAGCTGGGTGGCCGAGCATCCCAATTTGCCCATGGTTGGTTGTAATGATTAAGTTCTTTTGCTTTTCCATTTCTATTCTATGCCTTCAGTTGCAATCACTCACTTTTAAATTATTACACCAAATTTTGCATTTTCAGGTCCACACAAGGTCAATTCTTGCCCCATGCGACGTGTGAATCAGATTTACCTTATCGCTACATCACTCAAGATCGACATCAGTTGGTTTGGTATTCCCAAGCATGTCAATGACAGGTACTTCCGCAGAGTGAAGGCTCCTCGCCCCAGGAAGAAGGAGGGCGACATTTTTGAGAAGAAGAAAGAGGTAAGTTGGTGGAGATATATTCCTTTTTTTTTACTGCAATAATTCAGGGATTTGATAAAACTTACAACATTTATTTTTATGGTATAGCATTATAGTGGTAACTCTGGCTCATAGCTAATATATTAACATATAACTTGGGTTAAGCCTTATGTGGAATGCACTCTGGAATGTAAGTTACACCACACCACAAGTAAACTAATACGTAAACAAAATGTTATGAAATAATAGAAAAAGATAACAAGAAGAAAACCCACACTGGCAGACTGAAGTTTACCAAACAGTTTCAATGGACACTGCCAACATTCTCAGTGGTCAAGACTAAATGACAAAGAGAGGTACAAAAGTCTCCCAATTTATACAAAATGTGCGCTTGTGTTTGCTCTTACCTATTTGTATCATTACAGGATCGAGTCAAGCTCGTAATGTCTCGTATTTTAAAACCCAATTATCTTATTTTTCTTGAAAGTTGTGTTTTTTGGCACACTACCACTTCTGGTACTTTGTTCCATTTGTCTTACTTTATTTAGAAAACTATTTCTGTACATTATTTATCTCCTTTTCTTTTAAGTAATTTCTTAATGTGTCCTCTCATTGTAGGCCCCTAGCTATTCCTTGTTGACACAAGTTTGCTAAATCTATCTTGTTTTTCTGTGACATTTGTAAACCATAATTATATCTCGTCTCTCGTCATTCTTCCAGTTTAGGTAACTTTAGTTTCTCTATTCTTTCTTCATAGCTTAGTTCTCCTAGACTTGGTACCCATCTAGTTGCTGCACTTTGTACTTTTTCTAATATGGTGGTTTTTTTAAAATGTGGGTTCCATACTACTGCAGCATATTCCATGGTAGGTCTTATAAAGGATGGGATTAGTTTCTTGACCATTTTTTCATCTATATAAGTGAAGACCACTCATTTGCTGGCAATGCATACATGGTTATCAATTTTTCAATTATATGATATTCTGGTGTCAATTTCTTATATATCATTTCCCCCTAAATCTCTTTCTCTGCTTCATTTAATATTTTGTTTCTATGCTGGTATTGCCAATTTGGTCTTGTCTCGCTTCTTCCAAACTTTAATAACATGACACTTACCTGCATTAAACTCCATCTGCCATTTATTACTCCAGTACCATTTTGTCAAAATCTTCTTGTTTCGTTTTACAGCAATCTTCATTATTAATTGTTCTTTGTACCTTTACATTATCATTATCAGCAAACATATTTATACAAGTGTCATCTGATATGAATGTAAGTGTGTGTAGGGGGGCAAGGCGTCATCTGATATGATACCTTACTGTGTCGGTAAGTGTTTCTACAGATGTGTGTGTTGGTACATAATAAATTTTTAATGATTGAATTGTTAGTATCCATGTGTGTTATATCTTAATTTTTTTAGAATTTTAAGTTTTATACCTGTATCCTATCAACCTGGGGGCAGTTGTTTGGGTACAGTATATTACTTGTTGCTGGAGAGATTTCCTTCTTGTGTTTGCACTATTTTGCTGGAAAAATTAGTATAGCACATTTCTAGTGTATTGTAACTTCCTTATTTTACATCTGGGAAGTGGTGTTCATTTGATTTTTTTTTTTTTTATGTTTGTCTGTAGGATGTATTTCCGTTTTCAATCAAATTTCTTTCGTTTCAGGCCTATTTTCCTTCTGATCAACGTAAGAAGGACCAAGCTGTTGTAGATGGCAATGTAATTTCTGCAATCAGGAGGAGGCCAGATAAGAAGATGGTGTTTGGTTACCTTGGTACTATGTTTGCATTGAGGAAGGGGATGTATCCTCATAGGCTCAAGTTCTAAATAAACAACAAGGAAGATCATCTTATTTTGTTATTGTCCTTGCTAAAATGCAGGGGGTCACATTCTGCTCTCATTGATTTTAAACCAACTGTTACTTGGAAAGAAATAAACTTTATTTCTAAATGTTACTGTAGTAAAAATGATATAATTATGTTGTAAAAAGTATGGTAGAGACTGCCCTGAAGTGGTTGGGGAGGATCTGTCAGCTGGCTTGGGAGACTGGTAATGTACAGGTGGCCTCAGGAATTCATATACACCACTGAGTCACATCAAAGGTTTGTAACAGAAAACCGTTCTAGTAATTTTGTTTAATTAATATTTGAGTCAGCAGAACGATCATTACAGGATGTAGACCCCTTTTAACCAATGCTCTGTATGATTTCCTGAGGCCGACTACCCAAGAGTTAAAGGAGGGCAGTTGTACCTCTACAAAAATATTTGAGAAATCCGAGATTGCAAAAACTGGAGTAAGTTTGTCAGACAGGAAAGGTCCGATGAGTTTGTGAGACTAGCAAAGAGGTTTTAGAGGTGACTGGATGTATTGATCAGGTTTTGATGTAAGGAAGTAGATGAAGACATGCGAGATAAATTAGGAAGCTGTTTAATGTGTATGAATCGAGAAGTGGGAAGTGTTAAGGCCTCGTCACGCGATCAGTGGGCATTTGTGGTAATTCAGCATATGAGCAGAGCATACTAGGAAAATGATCGTGTAGACGTTCGGAACTGAAGTACCATCCTTGCTCGAACAGATTCGTCGACGACGCAAAACTCTTGCTGAACCAAGCTCGCAGATGTTATGATTTTGCTTATTTTTGTTCAACATAATTTTGCCATTTTGTTTCGTCTAAAGGGGTAATAAACTTTCATACCTATCATGTATTTTACTATTTCTTGACCATAATCCCATTATCCCTAGCAGTGAATCAATGTAGGCTACAAAGTTACACATAATGCAATGGAGCACCATCTCAAAAAAATTATTATGCACCTGACAACATTGTGACTACCGGTACATTGACAGACCCACCTTCACAAACTCCTTTCAGCGATTGTAGTAGTATAGCACCATAAATCTCTGGTGTAATGTTGGAGAGAGTTGATGTAACTATTCTTGTGATGTACACTCGTGATACATAATTTCTGACCAGAATGAGAGTATAGAAAGTTTTGAATCGCCTGCTATAGCTCATTCCCCCACCCAATACACCTATAGGAGCTGGGTTCGAATGCAGAGTGTGTGTGGTGTCTGCCGCAAGGTTTAAATGTTTAAACCTTGGTCTGCAGTTCGTCTCCGGTCAGAAATTACGTATCACGAGTGTACTGGAGGCATGTAGACATTGTAGAGGAACAACTACTCGCCAGATACTATAATTACGGCAATCAGTATTGTTGGTGTTAGCCCTCTGTTTCAAGAACGTGGAATGCATATTTCTTTAATATTTACTAAATGTGTAATTCATTCTGGATATCATTGGTAATCGATTACTGGGAATTATAATTGAGAAATATTACTTGGATGTAATCGATTACGCCCACCACTTGGCCACTGTATGGTGTGAACTTTTTTAAGTGTTTCAGTAACTCAGTTTCACTCGTCACGGATTTCATGGTTCACAGTGAGGTTGAGAATCTATCTCTGGTTTCTCGACCGTGACTTTCACGAACCTGATGCAGGGTTTTTGGCCGTTTTCTTTCCTCCTTTAATTTACTCTCCTCATTACCTGCTCAAGGAAAGAACATTTAATTTTGTCTGAGTTTGATTTGCAGCTCGTGTTCAGCTCCAAAGTTTGATACTGTATAATGAAATTGGCCTATGTGTGGCCTATTTGATAAAGAAAGAATAATGCCCTCGATCTGGAAGAGTAGGCTACCCTTTAAGAGGAGATAGAGATAGAACTGGTAAAGCAAACACGAAGGAAATAGAAGTAAGGGAGGGACAGTTGAAGAATTGAAAGGATTGGTCGAGTGAATGCATAGGGTGGGAAGGGGCAATAAATGTATAAAAGTAGGACTGGCCACATCACCGGATCCAATTTACCTTAGGCAGGATGTTCATTGACTTGGTACTTCGCAGTTGTGATAGTTCGTAGCCCAGCATTATTTTATCAACGTTTGTCAACCTGGCCATCTGTTACGAACTTACGGGTCTATCACACTGGTACGCATTTCCTCCGTCTTCCGTCCATCCTCCTCCGATTTAGAGCTAATTAATTTGCCTCACATAGATTCTTTGTTGTCCTCTACACCTTATAAAACAGGTTGGAGGACATAGGTAGTCTTAATTAAGACTGACCACATACTTTAGAGGCCGTAATCACCTTCTATTATGTCTAAAATACCTCTTCAAATTACATCACGTGAGCATTTCTTTAATACAAATATCCAAATGTGGTTAGTCTACTTACATGTAGCCTACACCGTACACTTGCCATCCAAAATTTGTATCTTGTTGAAGTTTCGAATCATTTGACATACTAGTGGACCAATTACAACTCTTATACTATTTCATATTTGCTTGAGCTCGCTTAATAATCGATCAGGCAATCCGAAACGAACCTGGATACATATTTTGGCTTACGAGTGTACTTAATTCCATATAATTTCAAACCTAGTGTTCAAATTTCAGTGACTACCGACCAACCAACACATCCGACCATACCGTTTCGAAGCTCCGGATGTAGCCTACACGATAATGCAGTTCCTACACAAACCTAAGCAATTCAGTCAGTTGTTCCCAGCCTTCACTCCGGCTGGATGCACATACCAGGGCTGCGTTTCTGTCAGTTTTACTGTATATACAGAAGGTCTATTCTGTTAAACTTGGAGTTCGATATCATTTGATTGAATTGATTTAAAGTTAATACGTGTTTGTTATTGATATAAACATTTGAGTAACATTAGATTAAATTTCCATACACTAGCAACAAAACGTGAATAACATTAATGGTTTCCGTGCACTCCGATTATTAAGACGTGAATAACATTGGATTAAGTTTCCGTTCACTAACAATAAGACTCTCTGTACTGTTAGTGAGGTATAGCCTACTATAAGGAAGGATGTCTAGCCAGCCTCCGTTGGTAATGACGGAAAAAACAGCAGAGGGGGAGGAGCTGGGTGTTGGTAGTGGTGCGTTATTGGTTCTCACGACGCCAGAGAACCGGCATTTGGTCCCCACTCCTGCCAGCCCTGACGACGACCCCTCCACAGTCAACACCTGGGCTATCTCTTTCCTCGTGAAGATCATTGGAGAACTCATCGGGGCACTGGTTGTGGTGACGGTGACGCTGTGGTTATGTCGTATGTACAGGCGAGGTGAGTAGCTCTATATTATAATGCCTTCAACTTTCCTTCACCACCTCACTCACTCACCCACCCCTTGCCCTCGCGTTCCCAATCCTTCTCTGTATATTTCTTTTCACCCTCCTTTTCCCCATTAACCCGTCTCCCCCTCCCCAATCCTACTCTGTATATTTCTCTTTACACAATTTTCCCCTTCAACACCCCTCCCCTTCCCCCTCCCCGACCCCTATCCTTCTCTGTATATTTTTTTACCCCCCTTTTTCCCTTCAACTCCCGTCCCTTTCCCCCTCCCCTTCCCCGACCCCTATCCTTCTCTGCATACTGTATTTCTGCTGTTCATCCTCTACTCCCCCTATTCATTCATGTGTCCCCCTTATTTTTAATTCAAATGGCTAGAGTATTATGCTTATTCGTAATGTACAGACGGCAGCATAAATTCGCGTCCATCTCGTGTATTTAATATGACCAGATAGTTTCATTATGAACCAGTTTTTATTCCAACATACGTAATTTACCACATGAACTATATCTGTCATTTCTGCATTAAAATTGTACTACGTCACTATAGCTAATGCATACGCAGGTGGAAACGAAGTGAACATATGCCGCCGACTGTACATCACCTTATGATTGTAATATCAAATGTGCACAAATGAATATAAATAATTATTGTTAGTCACATTTATTTATACTTTCAGGTAGTTTCATAGAAAATAGATTGTACGGTGTTGGTAAATCTGGAACTGAATCCTCCAAACTATTCCAAGCAACAGAACCCCATTATTTTTGCTTTTCTGGTTCTGTTTCCTAGCATACTTTGGAGGAATCAAGGCACTCCAGTGTACCAAAAAAGAATTACCACCATGAGGGGAGAGATTGTACGGTGTTGATAAATCTGGAACAACGGATTCTTCAATAATATTCTGAAATTAAACAGACCACCATTATAGTTTTGTTACCTCCTCCCGGTATGACACCCCCTTCCCCCTCCCCCTCCCCCATAATGACTCCCCCTTCCCCCTCCCCCTCCCCCATAATGACTCCCCCTTCCCCCTCTCCCTCCCCCATAATGACTCCCCCTTCCCCCTCCCCCATAATGACTCCCCCCCGGTAAATGAATCCCTCTTCCCCCGCCTCCTCCAATAAATGACCCCCTCCCTCCTACCAATAAATGACCCCCCCCTCCTACCAATAAATGACCCCCTCCCACCTACCAATAAAAAAACAAAAACAAAAATAAATAAAAATTAATAACTCACGACCCCCCACCTTTCCCTCGAGGTGTGGCGCCATGGTTACGACGTCAGGTGCATCAGATCCAGAGGTGGTGGAGACGGCCAGGGATACTTGACGGCCTCATTGACACACAACAAGGTCGACCACCACCAGCTTATGACTACAGAACCTTTGACCGGTGAGTGTATGAGTGAGGGATGTATGTACTATATGTATGTATGTATGTATGTATGTATAAGAATAATCCTTGCATGCCTCTTGATGGTTTGAGGGGTGTACTGTATGTATGTATGCATGTATGTACGTAAGAATAATCAATGCATGCCTCGTGTTGGTGTGAGGGACGTATGTATGTATATGTGCAAGAATAATCCATACATTCCTCGTGTTTGCGATGGTGTGGTACATGTACGATGGCTGTGTTGTTAGTCTAGCTGTGGCGTCATCGTACAAGTACCACGCCCAATCGGATGTACCATGACTGTCTGTTCTTGAATATGGTCAGTCCCGTGATTGAGAGCTGACAACAAGGGCCTCAGTAACCTATAGACCTAAGTGTTTGGTACCTAACCTGAAGGCCTATTGATAACTACATATTATTACCTGCACTAGAAAAGAAATTATGTCATTGTTACACATATGGAATTATTGGTTCCTGGCTTCTTTTTTTTTTGTGTGGGGGTGGGGGGGATCAATAATTCTCGAATTTTTACCGTCAAGATAATCATATCCCTTAAGGTAAAAATTGTTCTTCCTTACCCTTAATATATACATGCCTCACTTTGGTCTCTTTAATACCCGGTATATAATTATGTGTTCCTGTTAGATTAGTTCTCCCGCTACGTATTGTATTGTATTGTACGTCATTTGTGCATCGCTAAGAGTCCAACTGCAGTGAATGTTCATGTGTCAGGTTAAAGGGAGACAGACTCTAAACTGGAAGACGACTGTTTCCTCCTATCAATACCAGAAAACAGATGCCCCAAAAAATACTAAGAGGGGATCAGTTTCGTGGCATAGTTTGGATGCAGACCTTCCAAATCACCAACAAAACAATTTTCCCTTAAGGTTTCAGCTCTCGAGTCAGTACTGTACTTGAGTTTAAAGGGGAAGTACAGTGTTGGCAAATCTGGAGCAACTGATTCCTCCAAACTATTCCAAGCAACAGGACGGCTTTATTTTTGTCCATCTGGTCCTGTTTCCTGGTATATTTTGGAGGAATCTAAGCACTCCAATGTACCAAAAGTATACTCTCCCCTTAAAGAGTTTGTTGTATCACAGTTGGTTGTCAAATGAGTAAAGGAATTTGTAATGGCGTCCACATTTTGCATATTTGACCCATTTTGTATTTTGTGTGTACATGCAGGGTACCGGTGCGTGACTCCCAGGGCTCCACCGAGACACACACCTTCACTTCCAATACCTCCACTGAGTCCTTCCTCAACTGTCCCCCAGACACTCCTCATCCTTCACAGTCCAGCTTTCCCTTTTTCAGAAATAGCCCTCCTCCCCCTTACAGTAGCAGCCCCCCTCCTCCCTCCTACAGCGCCTTCGACCCGTCCTCCTTAAGAAGTCGTTTAATCTCGTACGCTTACTCCTCTCTACCTTCCGTCCGTAACCCCTCGGATATGCCTCTGTGTTCCTCGTCTTCGGATCCCAATATTCCCAGTTCCCGCGATACCCAAACCTCCTCTTCGCGTGGGACCTGTGCCAAGCCACCTAAATCAAAATGGTACTTAGCCTCGGACACGACCACTGATTCGTCTACGGACAATGCCACGGACTCCTCTACGGACACTTCCAAGGTCTCTTCTACGGAAAGGGGACAACCGTCTTAGTACACACGAGATGGGAACAGAAGTACACTACGTCGTTGATGCTGGTAAACACTGCAGAACTCCTCATAAAGAAATAAACTTGTGCATCTCTCGCCTTCAGTGACACCCGTATGTGTTAATTTATTGTCATTTATGAATAGAGGCGATTTTTAATGTTTTTATCGAGTGAATGAAACTTGCTTGGACTAATTTGAAGCTACCATGCATGACGCTAGATGTACAATATTAATGTTATTATCCATGAATAGGACTGCCATTGATTTTGATTCGTCCAAACTATATACATATTCTAAACGACACTTAATTTTCATATACTATGATAGAGGTTAATAATCGTTTCCTATCTTGCTTAGTATGTATGAGGGATTCAACATACTTCAATTTGGGTCACAAGATTGAAATTAATCTTGAATATCAGACAGGAGATAGATTTGTTTGGTACTTGGTAAATGTGCAGCTTGATACACTGGAACTTACCTAACTATTAATATATTTTATAAGAAAAAGAAGAAAAAAATCGCATTGTTCCGTAGACATAATTTTCAACATCATCGCATAATAGATATACACTAAGAATGAGGAGAATAATATTATTTTGAATAGCGACAATGAATGAATTAATCTCGAGTTGTAGCTGTTGCCGTTTCTATACCTGTAGGCTAAAATTTGTGTTGATATGTTATCAGTGTGTCACAATAATACCAAGGGATATGAATAAGAGTTAATTAAAGTGCAAAATAGGATTAACAATGGCATATATTACCTTTAGTTGTCAGATAGTTATAATTGTCTATTTGCATGCAAGAGGTTACTTAATTATTATATGATGTATATATAAAAGATGTTTAAAGCTATAGCTGTGAATGGAAATGTCTGTCTTTTTAGAAATTTGATATCTTGTTTTATTCCTTTTATATTGACAATGCTTTTAAAAATGAGCATTTATTATTACATAAGGAATACGTGACTCTTTTACCTCTGCTATGTTTAATTTTTTTATCCTGACACTCCAAGAAACGATGGTGGATAGTGTTCAAATATATTTTTCTTAATGTGTTGTTTGTTCACTACATGTAAACAGTGACTTGATTTCATATATTGTATGCATTAAACTGCTCAAGTACTGTATTTTATACTATGAAATATACTTAATGATATATTATGTTGTTTATGTTGCAACTTACGATTTGTTTTATATATTTTATTTTTGAGAAAAGGGGAACAAAAAATCATGGAGGGGGCTGGAAGAGAAAGGTAAATAAAGGAAGGAAACTTAGAAAGTAGGAGGGTAAAAATTAATGTGACCCTGTACTATGGTCAGAAAATTATAGGCTTTCAAATATTGCCACGAAACACCACTTATATTATAGGATAATAATTGTTTCGTGGCATGGTTAGGAGGAATCGGAAGCCAAAACATTTCATACACAATCACTGCACACCTTCTTAATTATAATTGCTGTTGTTGAGTTCATGTTGATTTTGGTGGGTGATCGCTGGTCAAATTGGAAGGCTACTTAATTAATTCCTTAAGATTGTGGCAGGACATGGACAATTATACTTCGTTCAATACAAATATAGCCATAATATGGGATCTCTTACAGCAGGGATTGGAGGAAGAAGTCTAATAACAATTTATCCATAAGTACTGACGCATTCCCTAAATACACTTAGAATAATAAAGCTGTAGCAGCAAGTATAACTAAACTAATAATAGACTATACGTGGTGTGGGTGTGACTAGTGTAGTTGACGGGAAAGAATCTCTAATAATTTTAGTTTGGCGGGTTATTTTTGGCGGGTTTGGCAGGCGGGAAACGAGTATTTTGGCGGGTTAGGAGGGCGGGACCGGTCACCGGCAGGTTAATTTTTGGCGCCAGTTGGTGGGTTTTACCAAGAAATATAAAGTCTATCCTCTTTGGGTTTTAGTTTTACCCTTTTGCCTTTGGTTATGTTGTTGATGGGAAATATTGACTTTACAACGGCACCTTATAAACTTGTATATATATTTTTTATCTTAATCTATTTCCATTTTTACTTTACAATTTTCTATTCTCAAAAATGCTTGTTACAATTTCAATGGTTGATGGGAAATATTGCCTTTACAACGGCACCTTATATCTTAATCTTTATTTTGCACCTCATACACCAATATATATATTTGTTTTTATCTTGATCTTCTGGGTTTTTGCTATTATTTCTGCTAGAGAGGATGTTAGTAAACATAGATATGTAGGGTTGTATATGGCTACCTGTTTAGTTGTACAGTATATGGAAAGTGAAATATTTACATGCAGGAGATGATATTCTTTCAAAGAAATTGTGTTTATATACCGATAATATATTATTTACATTGATCTTGGAATCACCAGAATGCACTAATCCATGTTATATTCATAACAGGCAGACGTTATGACCTCAATGACAAGCAGATCAAAGAGTTCAGTGATATGATGAAGTACCAGGATGATTTGATGTTCCTGGCTCTCCCAGAATTCTTCCCTTGGCTCAACTACCTTCCTGCTTGCATCACCAAGCGCCTGTGTCAGGTGGAGCACCTTAAAGCAAGTACTAAGATTGGCAAGGCTATGATGGAGGTGTGGTATGTGTTTTCGTTTGAGATAGCATGATATTAAAAGGATATACTGTACCTGGTGTGTATATACTGTTTACAGTTAGGGATGCTTCTGACCTCTTAGTGAAGGTACATGTATGTGTGAATACTGCATGACATATTTGGATTAGGAATTATTATAATTTTTGATGGGAAAAAGGTACCAGTTAAGTGAGTGGCCATGGCAAGTCACAAATGATATTTAGAATAAACTGTTTTTATGATTACACTCCCAGGAAGTGATAGCAAAGCATCGTGAAAACTTTGATCCAGCCAGCCCAAGGGACTTATTGGACGAGTTCCTGTTGGAAATGAAAGCAGTAGAGGATAGCTCAAAGGATGTTGGGGACACACCCTTCAATGGTATTGTTGCAAAACTTGAAAATAGTTTACATATCATTATTAACTTTGTAATTAAGGATACACACTGTTTATGCATATAAGTATCAATGAAAGCACTTTCAGTGAGTGATGATAATAATTATGCAATTAAATAAAAAGTACTGTACAGTGAAAATAAAAGTTGGTCTGAAGAGAGGTGAAGAAGGAAAGAGGGACAGCAAAATTTTGCACCATGAAACTGATAAGGGGAGATGCAGTGGTCGTGGGTGGAATTTAGTTCGTAAACGTGATTTGAGAGAGACAGTTACGTTTCTCTCCTTCACATATGGCAGAACAGAGTGGAAGAGTATGTGAAGGAGAGAAACGTCAGGGTCAGAGGAGGGTTTGAACAAGTAAGGAGGGAGTGTTGGGACAGGGAAAACTGGAGACACTTCTGCCGTGGCCACCCCCTTGGAGGGAGTTCCCGGAGGGAACGTGGCGTCAGAGCTATAGGTAGATAGATAGACAGTTGAGTATTGTACATGATGAATGAAGAGACCATAGGGACGCAGCAGTGATGTGTAGGGGAATGGACATGGAAAACCATACTGTTAATTTTATCCCTTTATCTTAGGAATTGGAGGGTTGACAGGGAGATTGACTAATATAATGAAGAGTTAGGGAATTGAGGACAATGAAGGGTTTGAAATGGAAAAGATAGATGTTCCAAATTGAACATATTGGAAAAATGGCATAATCAAGGAATAAAAAGGTATCGCATGTATGGATAGGATATGCCTTTAAAAACAAAAGTAAGCAATAATATAATGGCTATTTATTATTGGTTTAAGGTCACCAACTTGGGGCAAGAAATCTTGCTTAATTCAGGTGGATGGAAGGTACTAGGGTAGTTGCAATAAATTGATATACTGTATGTATTTTTACTGTCAGTTGAAATAAAATCTGACTGGAGATGATGATGGTACTGATTGTGTTTATTTCTTGCACCCAGAGATAGACCTGGTAAGAACCATATTTGACCTGTTCACGGCTGGGTATGACACTACATCCAACATGCTGCGATGGATCATACTTTACATGGCAGCTTATCCTCGGGTCCAACTGAAGGTGCAAGAGGAACTGGATGAGGTGGTCCCACGTGACACACTGCCCTCACACCAGTACAGACACAGGTTATTCTCTTTGATACACTAGTTACTTTTCTACCACACTAATCTTACACCAGTGATTTGATACACCAGTCCCTCCTTAACCACATTTTGTTGACAATACCAGAGGCACCAGCCATATTATATATAGTATACTGTCCTGTCCTTATGAAGTTTTGCCCCTGGTACTACTATTTGACATTCATATACTATTTCCACATAAGTGCATTTTGATCTTCTTCCCCTCTTTCAGTCATAGTTCTTTGATGAAGTACCGTATTTGTTCTGGATATGGGCCAGTGATTTTCCCTTGCATTTCCTACCACAGCTTGAGAGGGGAACCTAACTTTGCTGTTGTATTAGCTATAAACAATACTTACTGTAGTATAGTATTAAATTTAAAGTTAGTATTGTATTTACATGATATAACTGTACATGTGGAAAGAAATCAATGTATAGGGAGATTACATAGAAGGTGTATGGGAATGAGATTGTGGATGTTGATGTAAGTGAGCTTGAAGGAGCAAGTAGGGATTGTTAAAACAGGAAGAACTGGAGATTGTTCTGCCGTGGCCATCCCCTCGAGGGTGGAGAGTTCCAAGATGGAGGAAGGCATTAAAACTTTAGAGATATATAGTATTGGCATACAAAAACATGTACACTTGTGATACATAATTTCTGACCAGAGTGAGGAGTGGAAAGGTTTGAATCAGCTGGTATTGTTCATTTCCCCACTTAGTGCACTTATAGGGCATATAGGGAGAATTAGGAAGGGAAGAGGTTAGGAAAGTTGAAGATGGGGATGAAATAACTGGTGAAATGTTAAAGTGTGGTGAGGAGATAGTGGTGGAGTGGATGTTGTTCATATGCACATTGGCCTGGAGAAGGGGAGGGGGAGTAAGGATGAGTGTGGTAGCTATAAAGGAATAACCCTTTTTAGTGTACCGCGGAAGGTGTATGGGAAGGTTCTTACTGAAAGACTCATTGAAGTAACAGGGAATAAAGTCAGTGAGGAGCAGGGAGGGTAGAGGATGTGTGTACCAGAGATTTGCAGTAAAATCAACACTGGAGAAATATATCGTGAAGGGTAGGAAGTTGTATGCTGCTTTCTTGAACTTGGAGAAGGCATATGATAGGGGATTTGGTGAAAGCCATTGAGGCCTTTTATTTAGAGGTAAAAGGTTGTGTACTGGTAGTGGGTGATCTAAGTGAGTGTTTTAATATTAGGGAAGGGATGAGACAGGGGTGTGTTATGTCACCATGGCTGTTCAATATACTGTATATATGGATTAGTGTATGAGAGAGAGATGAAGGCCAAAGTGAATGGCCTGGGGGTGAAGCTGACAGTGAATGAATTACGTAAATTGGTCCTCAGTGGCAAGTTTATTTGCAGAGTGAAAGGGAGTTACAGAGGGTGGTGAATGAGTTTTAGTCAGTTTGTAAAGAAAGGAAATAGAAGGTGAATGTTGGTAAAAATAAAGTTATGGTATTTGAGAGGGCAGAAACTGAAGTGATTGAGTTTGGCACACCGTACAAGTGTGGAAGTACCAATCTGGACTAAGTGCGAGATAATTCTAGAGGGTGGAGGAAGTGGATGAGTTGAAGTAATTTGGTACAGTTGTATGTAAATATGGAAGTAGAAATTAGAGAGAGAGAGCAGTGAGGTGTAGACAGGTCATAGGATCATGAAAGGTACTAGAGTGAGTATGGAAGTATAATCCTGCCAACACTGAAATATGCATCAGAGACATGGACATGGAGTAGGGCTCATCAGTCTAGAATATGTGCAGTGGAAATGAGTTGCTTAAGAGGAGCATGTGGAGTTTCTAGGTAGGATGGAGAGAATAATGAGAGATGTGTTATGAGTGAGAAGGCAATTGGTATTGAGTGTGGGGTGTTTGAGAGAGTGAAGTGTAATACATTGAGGTGGTTTGGACATGTAAAGGGAATGCAAGGTGAGGAGTTTGTAAAGAAAGTTGTGGGACCTGGTGTGAGAGGCAGACCCCGGGTTAAATGGCAGAACAGAGTGGAAGAGTATGTAAAGGAGAGAAATGTGAGGGGAGGAGTAGGGCTTGAGCCAGTAGGGAGGGAGTATTGGAACAGGTAAAACTGGAGACACTTCTGCCGTGGCCACCTCATTGGAGTGAGCAAGGCATCAGAGGTATGGATAGATAGACAGTGCACATATAGACACTGAGTTTGAATGCAGGGTATATGTGATGGCTGGCCTTCGCCTGTGGTCAGGGATTATGTATAAAGAGTGTAATTTAAATTGATTAGAAGCATCCATTGTGGGCCAATAGTAAGCTCTGACACACACAGGTATAGACCAGGGATGTGTTTCATATCTAGACCATAGTGGGGGTTTTGCAACACATGGTTATTGTGACTTACAAGATTTGAAAAGTCATGAAAGTTAACATGACTTAAAAAGATATCACTTATTATTATACAGTATATGGAACTTTATTTAAGTTCTGAAGATAGGACAGAGTTTGTGTCATCTGGCATTGATAGAGCATCTGAAAATTATATGGTAAGGTTTTTTTCTGTTGTCCAGACTTTCATATTTGGAGGCGGTGATATACGAGGTTCTGCGGGTGTCTTCCATAGTGACAGGTGGTGTACCTCATGTGACTGCCCAGGACACTCTTTTTGCTGGATACTTCTTACCAAAGCTTAACATTTATGTTATAGGCATAGGACAGTATTGTTTTGTTGTGTTTATTGAATTTAGTATATGTCAAGCTGAGTGTGTTAATATCAAGTGTATTTTATGTTTAACTGTCACTTTCCTCTTGAGTCAGTTTGAAGTTATTGGTTTTATATGTGACACATACTGCACTGTAGATCCTTCCCTCATCTCCAAAGGTTTGTTTGTTCTTTACTTTTAGTTAGCACATGTTATAAAGCTACATTTATTAATAATGGCTTGCCAAATTTCTGGCAAGATGATAGGATGTAGGTAATGATGATATACTGTATATTAATTTACAGACATGAACCTCAGAAGTTCTAATACTTTAACGACAATAAGACGCACAGATTTAGGATATCATTTAATTATGATAAACCTTGTAATGACCAACCATTTCCATATGAGGTCATGCAGGGATCTCAAATACTATTTCCCTGCTGTAGCACAGTACAGTAATTTAATAAACACTCTCTCTCTATCTGATCTCAGGCTATAACTTAGCTTGTCACATGAATCCTGAAAGTTGGGAGGATCCTGAGGTGTTCCGACCAGAGAGATTCCTGGATGAGGTTGGCAAGTTCATTGCACCCAAAGTTGATTTCTTGCCATTTGGAGTGGGTAAGTAACATAGTAAATAGTTTTCATACCTGAATATTGAGGCATGTCATCTTAACTGCTATTATTCCCACACTTTATTGCTGGCAAGGTATAATGTAAATTTTAAAATTTCATAATATACTGTACTTATGAAATAAGGTATATTTCATAGTGTCTGCAGATAATTATGTTGCAGTAGATTAATAACACTGCCTCTTAATCACAAGAAGGTAAATCACATGGTGACTACTTATACAGTGTATTGTAATATGCTGTATAGATTCTAGAATATATACACCATGTGTGGTGCAAAAACATGTTCTTGGTGTAAAAATACAGTAAAGGTATGTGCTACACATTTATTTTATAATGCTGAACCCTACAGTAGTTTTTGAGGTGCCTCTTCATTCTTTAAAAAATTTTAAAGTGCTATTTGAGTTATGTTAAGATGTATACACAGCTTTAGACTGAAACCAAGGTGCAGTTTATTCATTTTATAACTAGCAGCAATATATGTATATCTATCTCAGATATATATCTATATAAATATCTATCTATCTCATATTATAAATAACTATAAATATATATCTCTACACTACAAATCTTTACTACATCAGTACACCTTTACACTATCATTTTACAGTTGCCAAAAAAAGTTTCATTAACATCCCTAAAACACATGTAATGTTGGTTACTAGACCACCTCCATAAGTCTGTTCCCCTCAGTGTCATGGTCAGCTAAGTAGGAATGTTGTTCCTTCAGATAAGCTAAATCAGCTAAACTGTATATAAAAAACTTGACACTGCCGAGACCGACAATTCTCATCCAGGATGACATGAGAACCATACCTGGCTTACCCATGTTAAAATTAACGTAGGGTGGTAACACTTTTTGCAGACTGTACATCTCTGATAATGCTTTACAACCATACATTCATTTCTAGGATTTTTAATAAAAACTTCATTTAACCAGAAATAACCTTTATTTTATACTCCGAACAGTCTCCCTAAACAAAGCACCATCAATCCCATAAAATATTTCTGTTAAAAAAAAATAAAAAATAAAGATTGAAATTCGTATTCGGGCATATCAAAGTAACGATATGCTACTTCAATGCAATTTGTGGTCACCCTTATGCCCCCTTGGAAACCCTTTGGCCCCCCACGGGACCCCCGAAGGGGCCCACGGGGGCCAATTAAGGGTCCATTAGGAACTAGTAGGGTGTACTTCCCCCTTGGACCCACACCAAGGGGGAGGGGGGTCACAACTCACCAAGACACCACCACACACACAGATACACATAGCCTGCACACTGAAAGGCTCACCTCCCATACTGGTTAGTGTGTGTATAAGTAGTGTGATACAGCCTTGACGAGAAGCGGAGCCCCACACCAGTACTGAACCACCCAACCGGTAAAGACTGGGTGTGTTGTACTGGTGCATCGACTTCATCTCTCCTTGTCACACTCCACCCCACCTGCAATTACATACAAGTATTAGTGTCTACATTCATCAAAACATTAATATTAACGTTTACATTTGTCTACACTTTCTAGAATTATGGTGTTACTTTATGGCTCCAGTCATCATTATTAACACACTATTTCATTTTTATCCTCAAGTATGTAGTTATTTTCATATTAATTAAGTTACAAATTTTGCCCTTGACCAATCACTAACGTTCTTAAATTATATAATGTTTTACCCAACACCCATTTTAAATAAACTTGACAACCCTTTTCAATCTTTACGGTATATTCTCGATTTTTTAAATTTTATTATTAATTCTAGTCTCCTACACTATTCCAGTTTAGAGGTTTCTATACTTACAGCATCAAGGTGTCATCATAAGTAAGGTTGACAACACATACTGCTGGGCCAGACATGTAGCTTCAGGAACTCCAACAGCAACACGTATACACCAAGCCTGACAATGGAAAGCATACAATCTGTTAATACTAAGCGTTAATTTATTCGGAACACTCCCAAACTATACTTAATATTATTTCCCAGTTTCCTCGAAAACCAATTACTTTACTCAACTGCAGTATACCAGAACAAAAATATTGTTCCAGTATCTTGTGTAACTGCACTTTACTTACTAAGGTCACGTGGTCACACTTTAAGTAACTTTACTTTTCATTGTATGAATTACGACTATTACCAACCTCATTAAAGTACGAGGTCAAACAAACAACTGATTAACTCATTCATGCCTTCTTGCTAGTAAAAAAATCAGGTTTGGAACGTATGCCACAATCCACCATCAGGAACCAGCCACCGCCACAATCCACCATCAGGAACAAGCCACCGGTTCAGTAAATCAACGTTTGTTTTCATACTGTAACAACAAATTAAGTTAAGTTTGTGCCTTTGGTCACATCAATTTGTTATAACATTAAATCTTAAGGAGACGCCACACCAAAGCTTGAACCAGACCTACGGTTCGTTGTCCAGAGAGTTAGGCCTATGGGGAGTATTAATTATAACTACTAGGCCTACCAACCTCTCTGTAATGGTGTGTCACTAATAGGGACATCGAAACTAAAAAACATTCCACCCATAAACAACCAACTGTTACTCTTCAAGGGGGAAATAATCACTGGGTAAAATATTGCCCGAGGTGGCATGTAGGAAATGGAGACCTAAACTTATTGAAGGAAACTAACTACAGTGTCACAGCTCCACTGAAAACAGCTGCTATCATTTGGAGAAATTATGGAAACAACGGTCAGAAAAAACAATGACAAAGCAATCATTGGGATTTCCAACGATTAAGAGATGGCTGAATGGAAAATATACTAAGAACAGTTAAAGCCACCAAATGGAATTCTTCTCTGGTCCAATGGGGCGCCATTACCCTCAAAGTATTGCCCACATCTTTGTAGAATAAATCTCGCCATACGAGGAAGCACAACAAATACTGTACAATGACAACGTTTATAGTTCTCTTGTGGTAATTGAACTGGGAATTAAAAACCGTCCTAGACTGGCAAGATCCTGTAGAACGACTTACAAATGGAGTTAATTAAACAATGTTGCACCTCAACAGGTACAGAGAGTAGTTGAGGGTGGGAAAGGGATAAACCACGTGAGTGTGTGGAGGAGAGAAGGACAGACTTATGCTGAATGAATCAGAAATGGCTACTGGATTTGGCTTAGGGTAAATCAAGGATAATAGACTATTAAGGATAGTCCACTAGACACTTTCCCACAATGCACCGCGGGAGTCTATTATCCTTGGGGTAAATAGTCAAGGGAGAGGGAAAACGAGAGCAACGACAAAAAAAAGAAAACTAAACTAGGATCCGTTGTATATTAAGGGACACTGTACGAGATCTGGTGGCTTCCAACAAGGTTAAGATATATATATATATATCTTGGCCTTTGCTTCCAATTCCACCTGACCATGCCACGAAACAAGCTCCTTCAACGTAGGTGGCCGTTTCGTGGCAATGTTTGAAGGACTCCTACATACATATACCAGTCCATTATCTTCAAGGCTATTAATATTTATAGCCGACTGGACAGCTTCTGCAAGAATGTAGAAATAACATTCATTGACAACTGGCATCGGTTCTATGGCAGGGATGATTATGTACACCAGGGATGGGTTACACCTTAATAGGAAACATGTTTCAGTGTTAAACAGGACAATTGATAAGATCGGGGATTTCATTGATGCTAGAGAGAATAGAAAACTCGAATAGACAGAAATACGGCAGTAAAGAGAGAGGACAGGGAAGGGGAAAGGAGTGGAGAGGTAGGGTCGGGAGGAACTCTGCAATGCGGGGATAGAGATTAGAGATGTCCTCTTGGGAGATGGGAAGAAAGTTAACAATTATTAGAGATAAATCCCAGATGAAAATTTATAAATAAAATACAGCGAGTTTCATTAGAGTGTACTACGGCAATTGCAGAAGTCTGTGCAACAAGGTAGACGAGTTAAGGGCCATACCTAATACCGAGAAAGAATTATAGAGCTTAGCGAAACGTGGATGAACTTTAGTGACTAGCACTTCAGAACAAGAGTTCAAATTTACCTGGTATAATTTATCCAATGCCGACCACAGGCAGAAAAAGGCAGATATTAAGACTAGGCATGGCACACAATCATTATGGCTAAATATCAGGGACGGTAGAGTAATCTAATTTTAGGAGTTTTGTATAGACCACCAAATTTGGACAGAAAAGTAGATTGCTATGGGAGCAAATAAAGTGTCGAGAAATAACAATATATCTATAGTAGGACCATTTAACTTTAGGAATATCAACTGGAAGGATAAGACAGGAGACCACAAGTCAAATGACTAAGAGATGACACAGGATACATTCCTCCATCAGTTATACCAAAACCCAACAAGGAGAGACAACATTATAGCTAGTTTTGAATAACCGTGCAATAGGGAGAATAGGCGATACTTTAGGAAATACCCACCACTGTCCAATATCATCCCAAATATAAGGTAGCGAGAAAGTTATAGGAAATCAATAACTGCCAATTTTTCGTAGATCAAACTTGGAGGTATAGAGGGAAGTTCTGAGTGACATTGCAGACAATGAATGGATCATTAGCGGTTTGTCCCCACAGGAGCAGGAGTTGGAGGATCTGTCAGGTAGGAGGAATAGTGTACAGCCTCCAGGTGATGCCACGGAAAGGGATCACAACTATAATAACTTTACAGATATACCACACGGACCACAACTGTTCTATTTACCAAACAGACAATTTACGAAAAGTAGCAACTATTCCAGATGGTTTAATAATGGATTTAAATACCTCATTGGTCAGAAAACGGGTATTTATAAAAAGATAAAGGAAAATAGAATCTAAAAAAAAAAACTGGGATCTCAAGAGACAGATTGAAAGCGAAACGAGAAAGATCGAGAAATTACGAGATAAATATAGCTGGAGAGTCTAACAAACGAGGATTTTTTTTTTTTACCAGACAATGACAAAAGAAAAGGTAGGGACCATTAATATCAACAGAGGGACAAACAAGCGATGAGAAACAAATGAGTGACATGTTCAACTAATTATTTTAAATCTGCATTCACCACAAAAAATCTAGCAGAAATGCCATCAGCACAAACTGTCTATAGTGGAAGTAATGACAATATCCTAAGCGTAGTTGACCTAAACAGAAATGACGTTAAAGGAGATAGACTGAATTAAGTACAGAAATCTCCTGCTGGTCCGGATGAAGTTTGTGCCAGAATACTAAAGGAATGTTATGGAGAAATCTGCAACAAACTAGCCGATATATTTACTAATCCCATAGAATCTGGAGACATACCATTAGCGTGGACACATCAAACAGTTCCCATATTCAAAATGGGCGATAGATCATTGACGTTAAATTACCGCCCAATTAGACTAACAGTAGGGAAGCTTTTACAATCCATAATAGCGAACAGGATTAAAGAACTCTCAGAAAAACAGATTAATTAACGACTCATAACATTGATTCATGAAAAGGTAAATCTTTCCTCACAAATTTTAACATTTTACTCTGAAGTAAAAGACCTTTGGCAAAGTACCGCACGAGAGGCTGATTAGGATATTGAATATTGAATTTACGATGGATTAAGTCATGGCTTACTGGGATTGATTGATGGGTATTAGGCGCCGCAACATGGAGGTCCTATAGCGCCAGAAAAAGGTGAGAGAGAGGTGTGACAGCAAGCAGGAAGGAAATTAAATGAAAAGAGGGATAGTTGGAAGAACTGAAAGATGGGAACTATTTAGTCTGGTCTCACTGACAACCTTCCTAGCATGGGAAGCCCTCTCCCCAATATCGGGGCAGAGCAGGGGCCGGAGCCCCCTCTAGTCTAGCTCGCCAGGTCTCTGACACACAAGCCCCCCCACCTCGGCAAGGTGGTTCCCGTTAGGGGGGTGGCTTACTGGGAGACACTGACAACCAACCAAGAGTAACCATTAATCAACGGAGTAAAGTTGGAGTGTGCTCCGTCTCCAGTGTAGTTCACTCTAGGAACTCATTATCCTGCCTCAATAAAATCTAACCATCGATTCGGGAATACCATGTCGCATTACAGAGTGCACAAACTTCTCTGGACGGTACAAGGGAGGATAGGAATGGGGCGTTTGATATGAAGAGTTTGGTTTATCGGCCACAATAAGATTGTAATACCTTTGGCCGTGATCGCTAATTAACTTTAATATTATCTATGTCTTATATTTAAATATAAA
Source organism: Petrolisthes manimaculis (assembly GCA_034508575.1). NCBI lineage: Eukaryota > Metazoa > Arthropoda > Malacostraca > Decapoda > Porcellanidae > Petrolisthes > Petrolisthes manimaculis. The sequence goes on along the minus strand of JAWZYT010002373.1, from coordinate 46,097 downwards.
TTGTGAACATTTAATTCTATGTCTGAAATTGACCCTGCAATTTCTTCTGTACAGTTTAGGATTCATCTTTCAGAGCGGAAACAAGTTTCCTCCAAAATAAAAAGTTAATCACCAACAGCACATGACAATTAGATATGGGTCTGAAACACCCACTTATTCTTTCCTCATTCTCTAGTCCATTTACTTCAATACCCGGCAAACCAGTTTATGTCCGCTTCCTGTATATGTAAAGGGAGAGGGATACAAGTCTATCAGGGGTGCGAGTCCTTTATGAACGACCCACTCGTACCTATTATGAGAAAAGAAAAAATCCTTACCATACCTGGGCTATGCAAGCATCTAAACTACTCCTAGAATTTAATAAGTCAGAACATATGACCAATTACAGAAAACAGATGACCAAACCCATACCTTCCTGGTCGGCTGACGGACTCACTAACGTAGGGATGGTCCCTCAGATGTGTGGAGTTGTTGAACGGTGTGGATCAAGGAAGTGTAATCCATCTTCACAGTGGTAACGTATAGAGTTGAACGCTGGTGTTAATTGTAGGGATACTCCAATCTTCAAGTAATGTTGAGGCCACAAACTTTAGCAACGTTAAACATAAAATTATACCAGTCCACAAATCATGACCGCTATAACTTAGAGGAAACACCAACTCATTAGTTACACTGAAGCTCAATGTAAAGGAAATATTGTCCCCTTCACTATTCACAATCATTACTTCACTTATTATCACAGTTTTTTCACATGCCAGAGATACCCGTGAACTTTCAAGAATTTGCTTCAAGTTTCATTAGCCTTAAATTACGAGCTTTTGACACATTAGAACAAACCATGCATCAAGTCACTGGCATTTCCACATTCACGATTCTAGGACCACTAATTATTGTAGTTGGGTTTGCATTAGTTTTCATTGAACCTTCCACGAAACTTTGGAACAAACCACCTCGCTTCTCTGGAATCACTGAGCAACACCTTGTACTTTAGATGCATCCACTTCCCATAATGATCCTTTAACCATTTTAGTTCGCTGGTATTACCAATCAACTAATTTGACATTAAAACCACTATGTAATTGAAGAGCGTCTGGTACTTTTCAGAGCAGTCTCCAAACACTGAAATCACACTACACGTTTTGCACTGATAAAAGAAGCCAATTCACAATTTGCACACAATTTGGGTAGATTTTGACACCATATAGGCTATAATACAGAGGAACTCCTTAGTACATTCCCGACGATGGCAGTACCCGCTCTGGTTTATCCTCCATGTGAAAAAAGAAGTCCGGAATTTACATGAAACACTTCACCCTTTAATTATTTTTAAGGTAATACTTTTTAATTAAATCTTAGTTATGTGCACCTTTAGTGATTACCAAAAACAGTCATATCCAAATGCCATGTCCGCTACAGCATTTCCATACCAAATTATTCAATTCTTACTTTTTAATAATCAAAGTTTGTGTAACCCGCGTACCACTCACTGAACCTTAAAATAAACTCTCCAAAATTACTTATGTGGTCTGTAGAGATCTATCCGACCAATGAATTACACCTCGGCAGCCAATCCACGTATTTACGAATTCACAAACAATCTATAAAGGGACAACTTAACTTCTATATGGCGAATTGAAGTGCTACCGATTCCTCCGAAGTATGCCAGCTGGATATAAATCACTTCAAGGTTACCAATAGGGAATCTGTTTAGCGACAGTTTGGAGGTCCTTCAATTTACCCTCACGCCTTCTTTCCCTTATATAAATAAAATTGAATATATGTAAAACGAGACACACACGGAATATTCACACTTAATAAGAGAGAAATCATAAAAGTAAAAAAACTCGATCCACTGGACATAAATGAATAAATGAAATAGTGAATAAACGGTCACTTCCCCTTAACACTTCCTAACACTCCTGCTGGTAATTGTAAACTGAACAATCCGTCAGATCGGCCCTCCTTCATCACCTCTGTTTCCACTCACTGGCTATGACCAAAGATTCTAGTACTGGCAGAAGGATACGCCACTCTATGTTATTTTGGTGTCGTCGCTGTGGCTGGCTGTGACGGTGGCGCCTCTAGTGGCCAGCTGGCATCAACACTCCAGCTCCCATCTGCTTCCCTCTATCCCAGTGGTTCTTAAACTAATCTGTGATGTTAATTATTATTATTTTCTCTCTCTCTCTCTAATTTATAGACTACACTACAGAACTTAGGAAAATAGAAAACAAAAGAAAAAGGTAGACTATCATCATTTGACAAAAGTTAATATTAATGTTATTACCACCAAAATAAATACTGAATAACTATAGAACGCATAAGGTATCATCATTTGACAACAGTTAATATCAATGTCATTACTACCAATATCAATCCTGTATAACTATCACAATAAGTCATATCTGTACTACGTAGCTTTCTAAGTTATGCAAAAACACGCGTTTAGGATCTTTTGAAAAGCGGAAAATGGATAGGTCCTTATTCCACTTAGAGTTGGTAGAACAGTTTAATTTTCAGCACCCAGCAATCCCCATTTCACTCACAAAATCAACTTCAGCAAACCAAAATATTGATAAAAAACGACCACGGCTCCTGTGTAAGTCTAGGCGCCATGTGTTAGTTATTCCTGTTGGCCGCTGGGTGGCTCTGCTATACCGCGACGACCAAAATTCCCATAAGAGTGGCGTAACCTTCTCCCAGTATTATAGAATCCTTGATCACATACAGCCCAAGTATTGAAACGGACCTCTGGTGGCAGTCAACATAAATATATATTCTGACTAGACCATTTTGAAAGGTTAAACAACTCGTTATCACTTTTAAAGGAAGATTCTTTTGAGAGTAAATTGTTTAACTGCTGATTCGTCCCAACTATGAAACGTAACAGATCCCTCATTAAAAGTAACATTAGGTTGGTCTAACAAGAACAAAAATAATTATTATCCGGTTTCAACCAGAGAGAGAGAGAAAAAAAAGGTTATAATGTCGTTAGTCTGTTCGTAAGGGTTACATATCTATCTGTAACGAATAGAAAAACGACCTTAATGTGAGGCAGTTGTAAAGGGGTCATTCAGGATTTAACCAAGCCACAAAAAAAAAAACCGTAGCCTCTCAGTATTCTATAAGGGGATTCCTCCAGGTCCTACCTATAGGCTTAATTAAGGTGGTTATTCTTTTTTTTTCCTCCAAAGTATGCTAGGAAACAGGACCAGAAGAGCAACAATAATGGTGTTCTGTTACTTGGAATAATTTGGAGGATTCAGTTGCTCCATAATTACCAACACAAAACTCCCCCCCACCCCCCTTAACCAGTAATACTAGTGGTGTGTTTTATGTCATAGCTTGGAGGAATCAGAAGCACTTGGAGGTTGATGAAACTGGACATTACTGCAGAGTGTTCCGTGATAAGACAAACAATAATTACACCAAAATACTCTGCCATCAACTTGTCAACAAATTCCTGTACTTGTTAAAATTATTAGGGGCACAAGTTTGTTAAGTATTTCGTTAAGTATTTCGTCAAGTACAAATTGGACCGTTTGGAAACTGTATGAACCTGGTTTCATTTCTAATTTCGATGGTTCAATATGTATGAGCCGTGATGATGTTTAGTCTCGTGTAGTCTAGTGAGATCCCAGGTTCGATTCCGAGTCGGTGAAATTGTTGGACAAATTTCTCATCCCCCTATGAGTCTGTTGTTGTAGCAGTAAGCAGTTACCCGGCTGTAAGAGCAAGGATTGTAACCTTGTATATAGGCTGGGGGAACATGTGTTGATGTAATAGACTGCCTGCCTTAAGGGACCCTGTGATGTAGTCAGAAAATTGGAGATAAATGAGTCCTTCAAACCTTGCCAAGAAACACCACCCATATGGAAGGAGCTTGTTTCGTGGCATAGTCAGGAGGAATCAGAAGCCTCCAATGTTCATACACAATCACAGGGTCCTTAATGGCCCTGTGGTCGTGTATGAGACTTGGTGACTTCTGATTCCTCCTGACTATGCCACGAAACAAGCTCTGTCTATAGAGATGGAGTTTCGTAACAAGGTTTTGAAAGACTCATTTAGCTCCAATATTCTGACTACATCACTTCTGGTATATTGGAGTACCTTGATTCCTCCAAAGTATGCCAGGAAACAACACCATATGAACAAAAATAATGGTGTTCTGTTGCTTGGAGTAGTTTGGAAGAATCATTTGCTCCAGAATTATCAAAAGTGTATTATCCCCTTAAGGGCCCTGTGATTGTGTATAAAAAATGGAGGCTTCTGATTCTACCTAAACATGCCACGAAACAAGCTCCTTCCCTATAGGTGGTGTTTCGTGGCCATATTTGAAGGACTCATTTACCTCCAATTTTCTGACTACGACACAGGGTCCCTTAATTAATGACCTACATATGAGTAGATAGGTAAAAAGCTCATCATCTTGTAACAATTAGGAGTCAGAGGTCCATAACGAAGAAGACTGGTCAAATCCTGGAGGTAATAAGAGTAACACTGTATATATTTGCTAATCTTATTGAATATTATCGTATTTGTTTTGTGAAAGATATAGTGGCCAAACTTTGTTGTATATTTCTACATCAATTTGTTTTTACCAATATGAAATACTGAAGAATTAGCATCTAAACATATGTGAAGGGTGTGAAAGCTCTCACTGAATCTTGAACAAACAAAAATAATGGTAAGGGAATAATTACAAACCATAAAATAATAAAGCCGCACAAAATTCAGAGACCGTTTTGTTCGAAGGTGTCACTCAAAACCAAATGCAACAAACCTTGAATGTGGAGAGAACAGGAGAAACCACCACAACAACAGCACCAGCAAATATGAAACCCTACCCTTGAAGATTTTTATAGTACTAGCTGTCCTTCCTCTCGTTCCCGGTGACACATATGGTAAAATATTCTTCAGTGCCCTTAATTTCTTTCGGGCAGTAAATCACATTGTACCGTAGTCGACACACACACACACACACACACACATACATACATACATGCACACACATACACACAAACACACATACACACACACACTTCACGATTATCTCCATCACTCACTCACACCCTCCTCACATAACTCACTCTCTCTCACTCTGGACTCGGCCTTTTCTGTGTGTGTGTGTGTGTGTGTGTGTCTTCATCCATCTGTCTGTCTTAGTTTGTCTGTATGTCTATGTGTGCTTATTATGACACGCTCTCTCTCTCTCTCTCTCTCTCTCTCTCTCACACACACACACACACACACACACACAACATACTGTACTTTCTACTTGACGACATTGTTAACAGCCTCGCCCATCTGCCAAGTGACAATAGCCCCATACAGTGTCCTTCCTCTAAATGACCCCCTCCTTCCCGTGGCTACTACTACTACTCTTCTGACGACAACAATGGGGTCAAGGACGGAAGGGTAAATAAGGAGGTTGAGTCAAGGTTAGATGGGGAGGGAACTTGAGAATGATAAAGAGTACTGTACACTCGATCACTTAAGTCTTCTATGTCCCCCTATATCACCACCACCACCACCATCACTATCATCACCAACACCAACACAACCATCACCACCATATTGCAATGCTTGTGTGTGATGTCGTATGCATGTATCATTATAATATAGCTTTCATTATCCATATACACATACATACGTACAGATCTCAATTAGGAACAATGAGGTGATTTTTTTTTTTTTTTTTTTTTGTGGGATAGTATGGCAAATTCACTTCCTACGAGAGCCATTTTTTCTTTAATTCGGGGGTGTACGTGCAGCCACAATCAAATATCCATCGACACTTTCCTTCCATCGTAGTAAATATCTTGGTAATAAAGAATAACACGTGTATAATTTTGCACCACCTCATAATAATAATAAAATTGAAGGGGTTGAGTTGACGTAAGGTGTTGTGTGATTATATTTTGATATGATTCTGATTTATTTGCACAATGGAAGGAATGTGTCGGTGGATATCCGATTGTGGATGTACAGTACACTCGTAATACTAAATGTCCTCTTTCGTCCATACCTGAATTTCATATTAAAAAAAAAAAAATATTAATGATTACTTTATTGGTCAAGTTATACGGGGCAAATTATATGCATTTTCAGATCCTATTCCTTAATATTAAGAAAATGACAAGTATCTGGCCACGACTAGGTCAAATACTCCCTGGTCAGAAATTATGTATCGTGAGTGTACAGTATAAAGGTGGCGGCACACTAGGCAATTCGGGCTAACTTGCCACTTGCTTATGCCACCTGCTTTGTATTTTGTTAGCCCAAACGAGTGGTTTGCGACCGACTCTTGCCGGGAGGGAAAACGGATAATATGTTGGAAGCAAGTCCGAGCAACTTGCTCCCAGCATGCCTCACAGATCCAGTGCTCAAATGAGCCATTATCTGTGTCCTTTATATACCAAGGAAAAAAATATTGAACACGCAAATCTTTGCTTGTACATGAAAATAGTTACTTCAATTAGTTAATCGACTCTGTAAATGTAGCAAAGAATTATATGAACAACACAAAATAGGTATTCAGTTTTTCTATTCACCATCGCCTGTTGTTTTGTAAACAAAAACTAAACATAAACAAACGCCCGATATCCAGAATGTCTTCATATGCCTCTGAAAAATAAGGCCTTCTCGAAAGCTTAATTGGAAATCAGAGCATGTGTATATGTTATTAGAAATATGCAGAGAACTTCCAATATTGTGGGATCCTGGACATGAGCAGTACTGTACAGCTGGACATTACACATCTAACGTTACCACCAATCAACTTAACTGCAGGTACAGTATATATCTTGAGGTTTTTTTATTTCCCTGTTTTAACTTAGATCATAGGTGCCCAAACAATATCATACTAAAGATTCCCAAACATGAGCCTCACTCAGCCTATGAATCCCATGCAGATCCCAGTTGGGGAAATTCTCACTACACCTTTTCCACCCTCAAATAAAAATAAAACAACTTAAATTTAATATAAAACAACTAAAGTTTCTAGCAAAAACTTGTTATCCGTCACACTGATAATATCTTGCTAACATCAGCAGCCAACGAGAATGACAACAAAACCTCCTGTGTCCCACCAATCTTGCCAACTTTACAAAGAATGCTGAAGTAAAAATAATGTAAACAAACAAATTGACTTTTATAACCAAATCTAACAAAGACATTAATTAAAAATTGATTATAACTCCAGTAGAAAAAACGGTACCGAAAATACATTGGATTAATGTCACTTATATACGAGAGTACTAAACTTATACTGTACTTATTACTTGTAACATTGTATTTCTTTGCATTCCTTTTATTATATCTAACCTAATATACTGTCTTGTGAAAATTGTGCTGTAAATTTACTTTAGTACTGTGTTCACTGTAATGTATATTTCAGTATCATTCCCCACTATTTTAAACCATTCTAACACTTTTCACGGTATTAATATATGAGTACTGTACTTCACTCACTATATTGTATATTTTAGTATCATTACCTACTATTTTTGACCATTCTAAGACGAATTTTGCAATTATATTAAGTGCTATTTAAAGTTAATGTAGTTTGGATCATGTAAATATATATTTATATGTTTATTTATTGCATTTGATAGTATTATTTTGCTTGAGTAAAGAATTTTGAGGTCAAATTAGCTGTGTAAATTAGTATTCATAAAAACGACTATACTGTGGGCTCCCCTATTTTTTCATCATTTATTAATTTCTCAGCACTAAACTTTCCCTGAACATGACTATTCTCCCCTCACCACTTTCTATCTCTCTCTATATAAAAAAGTAATAGAACAAATAAATATTTTATGAGACAAAAAAATTGGGAAAACAGCTGATAAAGACATACCAAAAAGGCCACTGGTACAGTACAGTATGTGCATTTTGCTTAGGTGGAATACTGTACAATGTAACTCTATTCCTTATTATTTGGAGAATACATAATAAATTCTCAAACAACCTTTCATTTCCATCAATAGATGTTTGTGTGTCAAATTCCCATTTATAATTCCACTCACCTAGGTTGAAATGTAGTAGGCCTACATATTTCATCACAGACCTATTATTTTGTTACATAAAAAGCATTTTGGTCCTTGTCTTCAACTTACAGAATTAAAATATGAGCATATTATATGCATTATTGTTTTGGATTGGTTAGATAGTAATAATAGATACAATACAAAGTTTTATTTTGCCTTGGTTTGAATTGTCTTAACTTCTATTATCTAAAAAAGTAGTCATTGTGTTAGGTGAAATTTCTTAAATACAGAATACATGGTTAAGGAAAGTACAGAAAAGTTTTGAAAATACTGTTTAATATATAGTATCACAAGTGTTGTACTATTTAATAAATATCACGGCCAAAGGAATATGAAGATGATCCATGCGTACAGTCGCTGAAACCAAGACCGTCTTCATATCCAAGCAAGCAAGGTCCAGAGCAGTGTATGGGGCAGCTTGTCTGTTCTTGGGAAATGTAAATAATGCAAATGGCGAATAGTTTTGGGGTGGTTTGACCCGGTGCAGATTTGGTTAGGTTAGGTCTGACTTATTCTATAACGTTTCTACCGTTATATAGGGAGAAGTAATCATTGTACTTCATTACAAATTTAGATTATTCAGCATGTGTGTTTAACATTTTATGTACCGCAGATACTGTATTCACTTTCTTTTAACAGTCCAATCCCGTGCTTGAAAATAAAAACACTTATTATGTATCCATGTCAGTTTTTGTCCGCTGATACCGAGCATCCCCAAGATTGTCTTTGTATCCCAATCCTATCAAAAAATTCCCACTTTGGCCGTGCACCCCCACTAGACCCACTCGGTGTGTTGTGGATTTTCTTCACCTTTTGTTGAAAGGATCCCTTGAAAGTCACAAACTTGGCCTGGACATCATCTGAAAAATAAAAACCACATTAATCTTAGCATAGCCAATGTAAATGTGAGTGCATATGCATTTTGGTAATTTATTTTATTTACCTTTTTTTATTGTAAATCACATGGGATTTGTTTTTACTTTATTGATGGACCGTAAAGGAATCACAGTTATTATGTTTAATTTATCAAGAATGTTTATGAAATTGTAATTTATGTAAGGAAATCTTTACATTACAAATCACACATACATATATTAGTCTACAATCAATTAACTATATTTCTTGCTTTTTTTTAATTTAAAGTTCACATAATTTGAATAAAACTTCAATTCATTAAAATCAAACTTCAAGTGTTTTAAATTACTAGTATACAAATATTTAAAATTAAACTTCAGATGTTCTAATATAAACTTAAGGAGTTTTAATTTGAAGTTTGTTGTTCTAAATAAAACTTTAGTTGTTTTATATTAAATTTAAGTTGTTTTATTTTTATTTGAGGGTGGAAAAGGTGTAGTGAGAATTTCCCCAACTGGGATCTGCATGGGATTCATAGGCTGAGTGAGGCTCATGTTTGGGAATCTTTAGTATGATATTGTTTGGGCACCTATGATCTAAGTTAAAACAGGAAAATAAAAAAACCTCAAGATATATACTGTACCTGCAGTTAAGTTGATTGGTGGTAACGTTAGATGTGTAATGTCCAGCTGTACAGTACTGCTCATGTCCAGGATCCCACAATATTGGAAGTTCTCTGCATATTTCTAATAACATATACACATGCTCTGATTTCCAATTAAGCTTTCGAGAAGGCCTTATTTTTCAGAGGCATATGAAGACATTCTGGATATCGGGCGTTTGTTTATGTTTACAAAACAACAGGCGATGGTGAATAGAAAAACTGAATACCTATTTTGTGTTGTTCATATAATTATTTGCTACATTTACAGAGTCGATTAACTAATTGAAGTAACTATTTTCATGTACAAGCAAAGATTTGCGTGTTCAATATTTTTTTCCTTGGTATATAAAGGACACAGATAATGGCTCATTTGAGCACTGGATCTGTGAGGCATGCTGGGAGCAAGTTGCTCGGACTTGCTTCCAACATATTATCCGTTTTCCCTCCCGGCAAGAGTCGGTCGCAAACCACTCGTTTGGGCTAACAAAATACAAAGCAGGTGGCATAAGCAAGTGGCAAGTTAGCCCGAATTGCCTAGTGTGCCGCCACCTTAATATTCTCAGAAAATGGTAAATTCTTGTAAGCATAATATTCTCAGAAAATGGTAAATTCTTATAAGCATAATATTCACAGAAAATGTTCAATTCTTATGAGCATAGAATTCCCAGAAAATGGTGTATTTATATTCGTGTGTACAAAACTTTCCCAGAAAATGGTAAATTCCAAACTGCGTAGGGGATCTCGGGTAAAGTTTAAAAAATATTACACTATCTCTCTCAGGCCAATTAAGGACAAGTTGGGAGTACTGTGCTATAGAGGCCTACATCTGAAACACTTATAGGATAGATAGGCTTATGCTAAACAAGTTATAATCATGAGCATAATTATTCAACTTTCCCTAGCGTTCCTTGACATAATTTTAACTTTCTCATCGACCACATAACCATCCTATACAGCTCACCATCAGTCCCTCAAACCCTGATGGTGAAACGCGAGGAAAGAAGTGAAAACAAGGCGTGTTACCGTGGGGTATAATGCAGAGGCCTCTATGTAAACAGAAATCCTTGCGCAATGAAAGCAACGCAAGTAACATCGTGGTGACTCATGAAGGAGGCGAAAAATTATTGTCCAGGCTGTGTATGTATGCATGTATGCATGTATGTATGTATGCATGTATGTATGTATGTATGTATGTACTAACTTACTGCTATCTTCCCTCCCTCACCGTGACCCTGACCACACATGTAAATATATATCTATTCTTTTCCCAGGCAGAGAGTAGGACCAGACATAGTGGGTTACTAACTTACTAACCATTACACACACACACACACACACACAAACACGCACACACACATATTATCTCTCTCTCTGGCTCTCTCTCTCTCTCACACACACACAATATGCTTAATGGCAGACGAAAAATTATGCGCATACAACACCACAGGTCAAACGCAAGCACTGACCTCTGCTCTAGTGGCAACGAACACGACTTTAGCCCTAGTAACACACACACACACACACACACAGAGCCGCGCCTACAAGACGATTATCCAATAATTGTGGCGGCCCCATCCCATCCCATCCCATCCCACGTGACTGTGAGTGTCCTAACAGCTGGAGGGTGGCGTCACACTGTCTAATTGGAAACTCGGCCAACATGACGCATCATAGTCCTACTTTGTCCAGCCATGGAGGGAGGAGTTACCTAATGGGGTGGCTAATACTATATCACATGCACTGGTACGCATTCCCTCCGTTTTCCGTCTGTCCTCCTCCGATCGAGAGCTATATTTGCCTCGTATAGATTCCCCTCTGTCGTCAACACCTCACACAACAGGTTGAGGGAGGTAGGAAGCCATAATTTTAGATTGGCTACAGGACGGTGGAAACTAGGCCCCGTGTGTGATAGCTGTTTGGATGCCTGCTGATGTGGGTGACCGTAATTGAGTTTTTTTTTCTCTCATATTATACAGTCATGAAGGGTCAGAAGCTCTCTCATCTCTTTGACATGATAGTGAACTCGGAGAACATGTACTACAGTCGGCGGCAAAAGTCCTGTCGCCTCACTTGCTTCACCGAGGTACGAGATGTTCACAGACTCGAGATTATTAGGTGTAGATGTGAAGCAACTGAGGCGACAAGACTTCTGCCGCCGACTGTACTGTAAATATATTGGTCGTGAATGAAATGTGGCTGTTTCTTCTGATCACACTACTGTATAATATTATAACTCACCCTACAACACGAGTGAAAAGGAGAGGGAGAAGGAGAAACATCAAGCACCAGGGAAATACTACAAGTTAATGAATGAATGGATGAATGAGGTACAATTGATTTACTGAAAGGGAGTGAGTTTCGGATAATATTTTTCGAAGTCCTCTCATTGGAAAAGTGTTGTTGTAGGACTTTTGACCGTGACTGTACATGACACCACTGTTTTCATCAATTCTAAATATAATAGTGAATTGATTATTAAGCGGAAATATTAGAAGCTGATTGTCAACTTATGTAGAGGAATTATGCTACAACTTCTTACCATTATAAAATTGTCATATGGGGATGTTATAGCTAAGGTGAAACTATTGACTATATTATATTGATTATATTTTATTTATTACTAATCCCTCTTCAAGTCGTCATGTTCTCTCTCTCTCTCTCTCTCTCTCTCTCTCTCTCTCTCTCTCTCTCTCTCTCTCTCTCTCTCTCTCTCTCTCTCTCTCTCTCTCTCTCTCTCTCTCTCTCTCTCTCTCTCTCTCTCCATGGGTTTAATATGTATGGGGAGGAGAAAATAGGTTGGTATAAGGAAGGAATAATAAGTAGGTAAGTAAGTAGGAAGATTATGATAGATTATATAGATGTAACTTGTATATATAGAGGAAGGAAAAAAAGTTAGTATATGAAAAGCATAGTGAGTGAATAAAAGATAGTGATAGAGTAATATATAATTTTATATATATATATATAGACGGTATAAATATAATGTAATGTGTATATATAATGTTCCTTTCCATCTATTCATATCTAAACTCGTATTATATCGAGTTTTGAAATTATTACACGAGGAGTTGAGAAATTATGAGGTGGTGTAAGTGAACTTTTGTCACACCCCATCTTGGCTGTCCCCTCTCTGACCTTCATTTTTTTCGCCTTGTCCTTGCGGCTTGTAAACAATTAGCCCATCCCCCTTATATATTCCCTCCCCATCCTCCTCCTTCTCTCTCTCTCTCTCTCTCTCTCACACACACACACACACACACACACACACACACACACACACTCTCTTCATCCTTTCTTCACTATCCTTTCCCATTAATAATTACTCCCTCTTCTCTTATACTCACCAGCAGACCCCCTTTACCTCCTCCCCCAACTCTCTCTCACTCTCACTCTCACTCTCTCTCCCCTCGGACACGTCACGCCAACCCTTGACCCTGACCTCAAGCGAAGATCCCTTTTCCCTCACCTCCTGACCCTATAAATACCGACAAGGGACACTACCAGGGGAAGACTTGGCAGGGTGGAGCCATCTGTGTCACACGGGGTATCTGTCTCAGGGGTCAACACGAGAGGAACACCTACACGAAGAAGGAGAGCTACACGAAGGAGACCCATACGAAGAAGAAGACTTACACGAAGGAGAGCTACACGAACAAGAAGAGCTACACGAAGAAGAAGAGCTACACGAACAAGAACAAGAAGTGGTACTGTAGAAGGATACGAAGAAGTGTTAGAAGAAGATGTTTTATAAGAAGTGGTAGAAGGAGAATAATAAGAAGTGATAGTAGGATAATACGTAAAAGTGGTAATGTAGAAGAAGTTTTGGAAGAAGTGGTAGAAGACGTTTTAGAAGAAGTGGTAGAAAGAAGACACGAAGAAGTGGTAATGTAGAAGAAGTTTTGGGAGAAGTAGTAGAAGAAGAAAACGAAGTGATAGAGGAAGAATAAGAAGAAGTGGTAGAGTTAGAAAGAGAAAAAGTGATAGACGTACAGAAAGAAGTTATAGAAGAAAACGAAGAAACGGTAAAAGAAGTAAAGGAAAAAGTGATAGAGAATTACAGGAATAAGAAAGAGAGGTCGATTAATACCAGTGGTTAGAAAGTGTTATTGTTTATAGAGTGGAGTGAGTGTGGTGAGTGACGAACCCTTCCTACAGTACCGTGGCAGAGGAGAGTCAGGAATCCAAAGTCACAGAGTAAGTCACCTTTATGTTTAAAAGGATTCTGTGATCGTGTATGAGACTTGGTGGCTTCTGATTCCTCCTGACTAATCCACGAAACAAGCTCCTTCAATATAGGTGGTGTTTCGTGACAATATTTGAAGGACTTGCTAACCTCCAAGTTTCTGACTACATCACGGGGTCTTATAATTTTCCTACAATAAAGTAAACTATATCTGCATAAGCGTTCAATACGAGAGAAGCACTGGGAGTTTTGGTAACCTAAAGTAGCTATATTGTACTATTATAGTAAGATTATATTGGTGAATAATCGTTCACAACTACATAATACGCATGAAAAAGCTAATAATTTAAGCAAGTTTATACTGTAGAGTACAAAAGGAAATCAGTGTTGACCATAGATCTTAAGACATACAGTATGAGTAATCCTAAAAATCCTTCTTTTACTTATTCCCATTATCTGCAGAAAAACCAACTGGATTTTTCTTACGATACCACTTTGTCTTACCATCAGTGGTCTATAGTCAACAGGTTGGAGGTGAAGGAGAGCAGGACGAGGGTGTGTGAAGAGGCTGAAGATGGCCGCGGGTGTGGGCGTCATAGAGGGCGTGGGGAAATTACTGAAAGGCATCACGTTAGAACCAGTCCTCCTCATCGATGGTGCCTGTAACCAGGCTATGCTGCTCTTCATAGAAAATGTTCAGATGAACAAAATTTGTTCCGTTAATCTCAACTACTCAGCTGAGGTAAGACCTTTTGAGACCATCCCATGTTGTTACAGTTTTCCACAGGAAATGAAAATGATTCTGCGAACAATATTTTCACCATCACAGTTCACTTGTATCTCACCCTCGACTGAGGTAAGAAATCCACTTGGCAAGTGGTATCCACTTGAAGTTTCACTTTACAGAGGCTGATGAGGGATTATGATAGACGCCTCTGACGCTTGCCGCCCAATTCAGTGCTTCATCTTAGTAAGGACACCGCCGGCCTCTCTCTCCCTGTGTCAGGTGTGTGCCAATCTCTCAGCCCATCCCGAGCAGAATGTGGTGGTGCAGAGGGAGTTCAGTGTGTTTGCCTTCTACAACAGTATCATCATGTCTGTCCTGCCTTTACTCTGTGTCCTCTTCATGGGCGCCTGGAGTGACAAGTATGGTCGTAAGGTGAGCAGTTGATCTTTGATGTAACCTTATTTTCCAGCAGCAAAAATGTATATACTATTGTTCATTGAATCGAAATTAAATTTACTTCCAACCTTGCAATACGAACGAATCATTATACATTAGTATATATATATATATATATATATATATATATATATATATATATATATATGTCATTGGTACAGTTGGACACAGGAATTCGAGGAATAGCCCAAGTGAAAGATGGTCAATTTCTCCCAATATCAAGTTCCTTTGTGCCAAATATGAGACACCAGGGGCAGAAGTCAGTATTGAGGATGGTAATAAAAAGCAACTACCTGATAATAGACACTGGTTACTCAAATGGGACAAGTATATTTCACCTGGGCTGTAGCACAATTCCTGTTTCCAACTGTACATCTTATGCAAAGATCAGTACTTTCATGAATCAAGCCACTTTGACCATTAATTAATTACAGAGGAATAAAACTGTCCAAATTAACACGAGGAAACGATTTCTCATAAAAACACATTAACTTTAAGTCTCTTTTACCACTTTCATAAGAGAATGAGTACAAAGTAGCCGATTCTCAGACAATAATTCTGAGACCATTCCATCACTAGATACCGTTGTTGATAACACTGACGGGTCACGTGTTCTACGCTGCTGGTTACCTCCTCAACAACTGGAAGACTGGTTGGCCAGTTGAAGGGATTTATGTGGTGACCTTCCTGGAGGCTCTGGGTGGTGCCTACATGTGTCTCCTCTCAACCTCCACCAGCTACATCAGTGACATCAGCACAGAGAAGTCCCGCACAGCACGCGTGGGTACCGTCAACTCAGTATGGTACCTTGGGGGGCCTTTGGGAACACTGATGGGTGCTGTGGTCATCAAGTTTTGTGGATATAACGTGGCATTAGGAGTGGTGCTGGTCGCCTACGTCAGTGCTATTATGTATGTGATTTGCTTCATCAAGGAGAGCCACGGACCATTTGCCAAGCAGTCACTCCAACCCAGAGGATCCATCAAGGTGTGTCCCCTCAAGAAAGAAGACGTACGTAAGACCACCATGATCAAGGATTTCTTCAACTGGCATCGTGTCATCGAATCCTTCAAGACAGCCTTCAAAAAGAGGGAAGGGAATGCCAGGGCCGTCCTCCTGGCTATTATTTTCTGCAACATGTTGTGGCGGATGTCCAGAGGTAAGACACTGGGACATTGTAACACACAAACTAAGCTGCAGGAATATTTGTGTGTTTGAAGTCGACGGAAGTTGCTCAAACAATTTTAGTTCAATTTTATCTAGATATTCTTTATGAAAAATTAAAGTCCTATTAGTTATATCATATTTACATGTTTTTTTACGTTCCTTGTTTCAGGATTCTTTATCTACATGTTCGTTCGCCGCGTCCTCCACTGGGAAGCTACTGACTACGGCTACTGGGCCACTTACCGCAATCTAATGGCAGCCGTAGGTAAGAACAGAGGCGTTATTGTTATTTATTTAAGGAGGTATGTTTATAGTACAGTGTGGATAATCGGGAACAACTTATTCTTTGTAACTATTCCAAGCAACAGACACCATTATTATTATTATTATTATTATTATTATTATTATTATTATTATTATTATTATTATTATTATTGTTAATTTATTCATGTTTTCTTGCATACTTTGGAGGAATCAACTCACTCTAATGTACCAGAAGTATTATACCCCATGACTTTCAAATATATCATCCTTTCGTGTAATACTAGTATTGCTACCATGCAGACAGCAACGGAACCTTTGTATATGTATATTTGTTCATCTCTTTCGTATTATTAAGGTTCACTGGTGTTGGTGCCACTACTGACGAAGGCCGTGAACATGACCGACTCCCTCTTGGCGGTGCTGGGGTCTGCTTCCATCATCGGGGAGTACACAAGTTATGGCCTCGTGTCTGATGTGGCCTACAAGTACTTCATGTGGCTGGGACCTCCTCTCGGCATCCTATCCAACGCCAGCATCATTGCCTTTAGGTCCATGTCCACGAAACTGGTGGCCGACGAGGAGAAAGGTGAGTCCGTCTTAGAAGTGAGTGTCTTGTTTTGCTGTGTGTGTGTGTGGATGATGTGGAGCAAGGCCTGAATGCTTTTATATATTTGGTACACCTTACCACCCAGCTTCTCTTAGGTATCATTACAGTCAATACAACATCATCAAATAATCAGGATAACAAGGTATCAATATCATGCCAACTCGACCCCCTTCCTCCCCAAGGAAAATCAAACCAAATCTATCCCATCACTACTTAACCAAATTCTATGGTGTAGGTGAGGTCAGAACAATACTCTTGTAGTCAGAGTAAGGATAAATAAAGTGTAACACTAATCAAACAGTATTGTGTAGGTTTAATTGTAATGCTGTTATCGAAAGAGCAACACTAACCAAACTGTAACATGTGTACGTGATGTAGGAACAAAGAACCATTTTTATCGCAATAAGGTTATCGAGAGAGTAACACTAGCTAACCAAATTGTGTCGTTGTGTGTGTGAAGGTCGGATCAACGCTGTGATGGCTGCTATGTATGGACTGATGCCAATGGCTGGTTATGCTGTGTATGCCCCCATCTATTACCACACTGTCCACGACCTTCCTGCAACACAGTTCTTCTTCGCCTCTTCACTCAACGTCCTCATCATGATCGTGTTTGTGTGAGTATATGATAACTAATGTGTGTAAAATTATGATAGTTAGTTAGTTGGTGAAAGAATCCGTTGCTCTATAGACAAATGTTTCGTTTTATTGACTATCTTTTTTTCTTCCCTCCCTGTGCTTCCTTCTCTCCTTCCCTCCCTCTCTCCCTCACGTCTCCCCCTCTCTTCCTCACTTCTCTCCCTCTCTCCCTCACTCACTCACGTCTCCTCATTCTTACGCCACAGTGTCATCCAACTGAGCAGTGTGTCGTACAGCACCTCCCGAGATCTGGACGAGGAGGCCGTGTCAGAGGAGGACGAGAAGGAGAAGCTGGACGTACAGAGGAAGCAACACCCAGACCCCAACTTGGCCCTCTCACTGCTCATCAACTCACCCATCAACAACTCCATCAAGGAAATGTCGCCCAAGGAATACGAGGCCTTTAAGTCGAGCCTCGTCAGGAGCAAATTATACTGAAGGAATAAATGAATGAATGGGACCTTCCTTCTTCAGCGACGCCAGGAGTGACTCGCAAAAGAAAACAAGAGAAAAATAAAAAGAAAACATGTCGCCCCAGGGATGCAAGGCGTCTTTATTTATTTAAGTGAAGTTTCGTCAGGAGTAAATATTACAGTATGAATAAATGTCCTCCCTTCTTCAGCGTCGCCTGGAGGAGTGACACACATACAAGGGTACAACAAAACACAATATATACGTATATACCTATATATAATTAGGCGATCTCACAAGCCACTACTAACTTTTATTTCTTTTCTCTGGGAGATTTACTAACATGTGAATATTATTATTTATGAACCTAAACTTGTTGTGTTCTCTGTATTTATCTATGTGCTTAAAAGACAGTACCTGTTAAGTTATGCTAATAATATATGAGAGAATATTTATGGATCTGTTTTATTTCCTAATCGAAATCATGGTAAAAAAAATATTCGTACCATTTACTTTAAAAAATGCTTGAAAATTAATGGTGCAAATGGCAACTCTCGATAGATGAAAAAAACAAAAAACAAAAAAAACATAGCATATGAATAACAAAACCAGTAATATTACAGTATGTCCAGTCGTTCAAAAAAAAAAAAAAAAAAAAAAAACCTATGGGGTCACTTTTCACATGACACCTCGTGACTATATTTAAAGGGAGATTATTTGGTTGGTGAAATTGAAGGTCTCTGATTCCTCCAAACTATGCCACCAAACAGATCCCTTATATTAGTAACATTTAAGGTCGTCTGTTGCATGGTATAGCTTGGTGGAATCAGTAGCCTTCCAATTTACCTCTCCTTAAATAGGGACCCTGTATTCGTGGATGAGACCTGACCTGGTGGCTTCTGATTCCTCCTGACTATGCCACGAAACAACCTCCTTCAATGTAGGTGGTGTTTCGTGACTATATTTGAAGGACTCACTTTACCTTCAATTTTCTAACTACATCACTGAGGTCCTTAACGATAGAGAAAGGGATAAGAAATATATATATTTTTTTTTTTTTTTTTTTTTATCTTTAATATTTAAATGTACAATAATGAAAATGCTTTAATATTTTCCTAAAGTCTAATAACACGTCAATTTTGGTACAGTGTCCACAATGATCGAGCCCGAGGGTTGGATTGTACAGCTGGAGTCACAAGTTGGAATGCATGTATTTAGGGGGGGGGGGGCAAGCAAAGATGATAATTATTATTATTAAGGGGGGTCGGGGGTGGATGGTGGAGGGGGGCGTGGATTCTCCTTGTTGGTGAATTGGAAAGTCTGTTGTGATTCCTGATTCCTCCAAACTATGGAAGGAAACACAGACCACCCTATTTTATTTTTATTTTTTTTAATGTTACTAAAATGGAGATCTGTTTTGTGATATAGTTAGTTAGGAGGAATCAGGAGATTTCGAATAATAAATGTACCATGCAACAAGACAATAATATTTCCCCTTTAGGAGGAAATGCAGTGTTTTTTTTGTTTTGTTTTTGTATCTCTGGAGCAAATGATTCCTCCAAACTACTGTATTCCAAGCAACAGGTCATCGGTATTATTATTTTATTTTTTGTTATTCGGGTCTTGTTTCCTATACAGCATACTTTGGAGGAATCAAGGCACTCTAATATATGTACAGTTGCCTCCAAAACTTTCGAGACACTACCTAAATAGAGTCTAGTAGGTTGTGTCTCAAAATTTTTGGATGCAACTGTACCAAACGTATACTGCCCTGCCCTGCCCTACCCTGCCCTGCCCTACCCTGCCCTGCCCTGCCCTGCCCCCTCAAGGACCCCCGTGATGCAGTCAGAAAAGTGGAGGTCAGCGAGTCCTTCACACATTGCCACGAAACACCACCTATATTGAAGGAGCTTGTTTCGTGGCATACACAGGAGGAATCAGGAACCACCAGGTCTCATACACGATCATAGGGTTCGTAAATTTATTGGTGTTCGTGTAGGGTTAAAAAAAATTTGCTTTGCTAAAAATGTGAAAAAAAAAATCTGCCTTTGCAACTCATTAGAAACTGATGCTAAACAAACCTATTTATTTCTCTCATAGGAGTCCAATATAGGTCTTATTTATATATATATATATATATACAACAGGGAAACTGTCAAAATATTTACCACTTCCAGGCATGAGTGTACCGAAACATTTGTCCGCATCTGTACACCTTTTTTTTTTTTATCAACATCTCGGTCCACTCAGTCACTCACAAACTACCTACCTATAATGTGTACATACCATAAAAACCTGCCAGGGTACTGCACTAGGCCTCATGCTGAACAAACATACCTATCTATAACTGTAGTACTTTCTTCAGTGAACCTATAGTAATAATAACAACAACATTCCTCAGCTTCACCTCTTTAATTAAATCAGCTATAAAATAATATAATTAAGATACAGCTTCATGCATGTTCTTCCTCGGGACTTGGGAGTGGGTCAGTGGTGTTGACGAAGGTGTGTTGGTGGTGGTAGTACTGGTACGATGGCTCCGTTGTTGTCGTTGTTGGTTATTATATGTAGTCGTCGTCGTCATCATCATCATCGTACCGCCACCATCGGCAACACGACGGATATTCTTCTTGCCTACGGGTCTTAATTAATTGTCTATACATACACATGGGTGACGCGGCCAGCACATCACCTCCCATTAAGTAATATAAAGATAATAAATGTAAATAGTAAATGCTAACCTTTCAGCACCACGACCACATTGTGTAGTACTGTGAAAATGCTGCACACACACACACACACACACACACACACACACACACACACACACACACACACTCACACACGTACTCAGCCAGGCTTCAAAATAACTGGTAACTAATAAACAAGGCAAGTGGAGATATTCTTTATGGTGAATTGGAAGGTCTTTGATTCCTCCAAACTATGCCATGAAACAGCAGCAAACCCCTTATTTATACCATCGAGGGTGTCTGTTTCCTGGCATAGTTTGGAGGAATCAGTAGCCTTCCAATATGTAAATCTCCCCTTAAAGCTCCTCCACAATCATTACACCTCTTTATTTTCGATGTTAATTTATTTCCTACGATTTCTGCATAGAATAATTTAGTCACCAAAAACTAGCATCAGATATTTCAGTCGTTAGTTAGTCACTTTTCAGAGTCTTTCGTTCGGGTGCTCTCAAAATCATTCACCCACGACGAAGAACTGTACAGAATGAAATCAGCCCTCATTATTCTTCCCTTGTACAGCAGCGGGTCTAAACAGAAAGAATTCCACAAGAACTATATACGTAAGGTTATCATAGGTCATGTGGCAGTCATTTTTTTTTTTTATAAGACAGTGATTAACTATTGAAAGGGAGTTGGTATAAAATTTGACACAGTGGTGAGGTATAGAGGCTGTTTGTGTCCGTCAACATTAAAACATTATTATATTCTGTTTATTTATATATATAATACGCCATGTGTACTAGAAGTGAATTAATTATATGCAGTGGGGAAAAACGTGGATCAATCTGTCTGGGTCAACCCTTTTCATGAAGGACCCTGTGATCGTGTATGAGAATTGGTGGTTCCTGATTCCTCCTGACTATGCCACGAAACACGCTCCTTCCCTATAGGTGGTGTGTCGTGGCAATATTTGAAGGACTCATTTACCACCAATTTTCTGACTATATCACAGGGTCCCTTAATCAATGACATGGGTCCCACCAAAATATGATTAATGCAGAGTTTTTAACATTAGAAAAATAATTATGTGAACTTGTTTATAGAATCAGTTATCATTTATCTCTGTATCTGATAACACTGTGCACTACGAACCTAAAAGACTCAGTTATATGCTTTGTTGGTAAATATTGGTTGACGAGTACGTGTTAAAAATATCATAGAAAAGAGACATACGATATTCCTCCAAATCAATATTTTGCAAATTTATACCATCTCTTTAATTAATTAACCTACAGTCAAATCATAGTATAGATAAAACAGTTAAAACAAAATTACTTGACACTACCATTCTATGAGGTTTAATGTATTTCTCAGCATTGTATTAGATTATTCCATGGTATGGTTAAGGGGATATATTATAGCACATTGTGTTGGGTGGCAAATAAGTGGCAAATGATTCCTCCAAATTATTCCAGTCAACAGGATACCATTATACTTCTTCCTCTAGGTGTGTTTTCTGGCATACTTTGGAGGAATCAAGGCGCTCCAGTCTATTAAAAGTATACTGTGCCATCCCCTTAAAAAAGTACACAATCATACAACCAAAGTGTCAATTTGTCAGATCAGACGATGGAGAAGTTGAAACAGAGGGCACGTCAAAGGTTTCAGTTTTTCTGAGTGGTGCGACATTGATCATTCATACTATCATTCACTTCATGTTCACTTTGACAACACACACACACACACACACACACACACACGACGTTTTAGACCACCTGTTTAATGCAAGTTGGTCTCGTAACTTTTTTTTTTTATTATGTATATTCCGGCTTCCCTCCTTCTATAAAAATGATATAGTTCACGTTGGCTACTTTATAACAACACAAGGATGGCATTCCCCGGGGCGTAGGAAGGCTGGATGGCACCGTGGACAGAGTGGGTTCAGTTTCAGTTCTTCCATCCTCGTCTCAGGGGGCGCCGGGAACACCATCGTCATACCAGAGTGGCCGTGGTCGTCGTGGGTCGTGGTATTGTTGTGTCTGGGAAGCCCAAGTTCATTAATATCGTTATGGCTAATTTCTTCACTAATAACGCCGGTGGCTCTGGGACTGGGAAACCCAAGCGTCGATCTAAACCGAGTCGTACCCCTTGTGTTTGTGTCCGAGGCTGGTTGTTGTTGTTGTTGTTGTTGTTGTTGTACTGAGGCGACGGGAGGGATGAAGAATTGTCTGTTGCCCCTCGACGTGAACTTAAAATTCATATTGCCAGTCACAGGAACCAGGAAGTGTGAGTTGCGATTCCTGGGTGGTACACTAAGTGGCGTCAGGAACTCCTGCTTCACACGTTCTATGGGACTGAAGGCGTGGCGAGGTGGAGAAAGGAAGGTAGATATAGTCAAAGTGGAAAAGGGGTGAACTGGAGGCAATAGATCGGTGCTAATGGTCTGGTTAGAAACAGATCGTGAAGAGGAAGAGTCAGTGACGGTCGAATTGTCTGAGGGTGAAGGGGTAGATGAAGGTAGAGAAGTGTTAGCAGGAGTAACAGAAGAAGAAAATTTGACGGGTTTCGACCCACGGGAAGCATCAGCTATGTCCAGGGCTGGTGGCTGAACAGTTGTGGCATTGTCAGAATCTCTCGTCACATCATCGGGCAGTTGTTGGTTGTCATTCACCTCTTCTGGATCTCCAGTTAAGATAATGCGAGGAACTTTGATAAATGGATTAATCAGTAATGGCCTGAACATAATTTGCTGCAGGTCTTCTGGGCTAAAGACGGGCTTACTGACTCTGTTGCTAGTGAACATAAATGGATTTTCAGGTCTACGAGCTACACTTGCTGGCATCATGGTGAACTGAGGTAATGGAGTGGTTACAACACCCACAC